>QLNU02015003.1:128194853-128215276 GCA_006491805.2 Dysdera silvatica | reverse complement strand
TGTCGTTTTTCTACATTAAATTCAAACAGATAAATTTTTAACAAGTTTGTATTTTTAATCAATAATGTAATGACCATCGTTATCAACAACCTTTTACCATCTAGTGTGCAAATTTTCAATGACAGATCGATAAAACTCAATTAGTTTTGTAGCAAAATATCTGGAGATGGTATTTTGGACATCATCTGAATTTTCAAATTTTTTGCCACTTAGAAAATGTTGTAGCGATCGGAATAAATGGAAATTCGATGGCGCAATATCGGGAGAGTATGATGCTTGAGGCAATACCTTCCATCCCAATTCATTAATTTTTTCCAGGGTTCATCTTGCGCAGTGTGGCCTTGCATTATCCTGTTGCAGAATAACAACTTTTCTGTTGACAATTGCTGGGCACTTTTCAATTAAAAATTGATTTACTCGATCCAATTGTTCACAGTAAAGGTCTGCATTCACAGTTTGTCCAGGTTTCAGCACTTCAAAATGAACGACCCCGCGATTACTCCACCAAACACACAAAAGCTCCTTTTTGGGGTGTAAACCTGGCTTAGCTGTACTTTGTGGCGATTCATTTGGAGAGAGCCACTGCCTTTTGCGTTTTGGATTATCATAGAGGACCCATTTTTCATCTGCAGTGATCGAGCGATCAAAAAACGCTTCTGTATTGTGCCGCTGAAGCAATAAGTTGCATGTGGTGGATCGGTTAGCTTTGTTTTCTTCGGACAGATTATGTGGGACCCAAACACCTACTCTGCTTACTTTACCAATCTGCTGCAAATGTTCTTGGATGGTCGACCAAGGTTAGTTAAGAGTGTTTGACAGTTCCTCGATTGTCTGACACGGATTTGCTTCCACTTCCGCCCTAACATGTCATTGTCTAAAGTTGTTGGTCTTCCTGATCGGTACGAGTCGGAAAGATCGAAATTACCGGATTTAAACTTAGAAAACCACCTTTGGCATTTATGAACGTCTAATGCGTTTGGATAAACATAGCAAATGTTTTTGGTAGCAACCGTTGCGTTACTACCCTTGTGAAACTCAAAAAGCATACAATGCCGGATATGTACCTCTTCTGGTATTTGGCTGGCCATTTCACCATAAACTGCAAAAAAAAATTAAGATTTTATTATTTACGAGTAAACAAGTCACTCTAACTTTAAAATGTCTTTGGCACGACTTTGAAGTACACAATGAGCTGATAAATGACTAATGAACAATGACATGCATAGCTTGACATTACTTCACGGTCCCCTAATGCTTATACATTACGTTCATACATATAGCTCTCTCCGTTCGACAGTTATCTGCGTGTATAAGGACTTCACTAACCACCCTGTATAAACGTCTATAATATGTGCATTGGCATCCCATAATAATTTTGAAAACTCTACGCCTATGTCCAGAACACCCCCCACTTTCTATTGAAACTATAAATATATAAACTCATGTTTGTAAAAATTGCAACACCATGAAGGAATCATGTGATTGAGCTGAAACTTTCAGGAAATGCAAATTAGGGTATGCTATTCAAATGATTAGAATTTCAGAGTCACTGCGTATGCATGGGCTGAGCAGCGCCCTCTGAACTGCTGATGGATCCGTATAATTAGAGGGCTGTAGCACAACATGTTTGGTTATCTGCCAGTAGTAAACGTTACATGAAACGCCACTATGCCTCTACGACGAAGGAGGGCGATATTTCAGCAAGTTACGGAGTTTCAACGAGGACGAATAATCGGCCTTCGTGAAGGAGGGTTTTCTTATCGTGCAATAGCAGCTCGTATGGGGCGTAACAGCAGCACAGTGATGCGAGTGTGGAAACAGTGGGTTCAAGAGAACCAGACAACTCGGAAATCCGGGAGTTGACGCCGAAATGAATTGAGTAGAATTAAAGGAGTGAAAAAAAAACATTCACTTTATTGTTTTATATGGTAGAGCATATCTTTTAAAACAAGAAGTAAAAAAATTGATTATCCTTTTGAAGATATTCCACTTACAAGGACACCCCCCTCCATCAGAGTTCACTCGCTAAATCTAACAAATTTAATTCAGCTTAATGTACCCACCATAAAAACCTTAATGTGTGAAAATTAGCAGCTATGCCCTCCCACTAGAAATCGAGAAATTAAATATTAAAAAGTAGTTAAAATATATAGTGCCAATTGTCACTCTTCTGGCAATACATGGCGAGATGTCTAGTTGATCGAAAACGGGAAAAAGCGAACGTGAAGTCGTATTTTAAAAGTTTAGAATACGTCCAGTAACATCTTACAGTGATTGTGTTATTTTTGTTAGATTTAAATATATTAGATTTTGAAGTAGCTGCAAAATTCTTTTTTTTTCTTCTTCTATTCGTTAAATTGAAGTTCTATATTATTTTTGTTTTATTGCTGAAAGTCGCAGCAGAAAACAATTTACTTTAATTTTTATAATCACATTGCAAGTTACAATTCAATTCGTGCATAAGAGAAGCATTTATTTTTATTTTAAAAATTCTATCACAAAGCATCCCTTGCATTCTGTTTATTTGTGTGAGGATAACATTAAACAGACTATACGTAAATATATATGTAATGTTGTTTGGATAATTTTTGAGGAATTTATGAAAGAAATTAAAAAGTGCCAAATGGCGATAAAGTCTCTCTTTTGTCAACAGAAACTAATTTCTTATTAATCATTTTTAGCGTTAGTCTGAGGAGATAACAGCTAATTTTCACGTATTAGGTTTCTTATGGTGTTTACTTACGACTGAATTAAATTCGTCAGATTCGGAGTGTGAGCTTTGGGGAAGTTTCTTTGTTAGTGCAGAACTTGGTATTTTATTTAAAAAAATCAAAAAGTAACACTTTAGGAATTTTTTCTAACCAGGATTTTTTTCTCCCATGTATAGATACTTGTTGGCTTAATTCATTTTTTTCTGCATTCCTTACATATTGATGTATACTCATAAAAATTTCATCAATTGTTGGTAAACAAGGGAAATATAAATTATTTTCTATGAGAAAACAAATCGTGTTTCCTCCACTCAATCGATAAAACCGTGAAATTCCAAAATTTTTAACAAGTTGCAAAACCTAAACTGCTTCAGATAGAGCCAAAAAAAATTAATATGCGTACTTAAAACCATAAAATGTACAAACATGCTTTGTTTCATCGAAATCTGAGATCATTGGTGTAAAATTCTTTTTTTATCTGGTTGATTTGACATGGAATGACCGTTAGAAATGCCTGGAACACGTTTTCCGGTTTGTCCACATATTGTCTCCTGCACACATTGGGATTTGGGGATACCCCCCCTCTACACCTGATATTGAAAAAAAAAATCTTTGTATTATATACAAAGTTTGACTCGTAAAGTTTTTCCTAAAAGTAATTTACCCCCTTCTAACTTATGGATGAACCCCAAAAAAAATTCTGGGTGCGCCATTGTCTCCACATGAATTCTGAAAAATACGAGTCAAAATGATGTCGCTGAAGCATACTACAGATGCCCAAAACTAATTCTGCCCAACGACAAAATGGCCCTGGGGACACTACATCCAGAAGCTTCTAAACGAATGTGCACATAAAAGGGGCTGAACTACGCTCCAAAAAATCCGTTTAGATGTCATAATTAGTAAAAACCACTGATTCAACATTTCAGTCATTCAGGAGTATTCAAAGACTATCTGAACGGGCTGCCATTTCTCATCACACCTCCCCACTAGAATTACTCATATGGGCACTCATGGTTATAGGCTAAATAGGGGTTACAGAGCTACAACTCACATATTCCTATGTTAAATACACAAAATTCCTTGCGGTGGTGCGGTTACAACCCCCCCTGCATACGCCAGTGGTTATAAACATCGATGTGTAGAAACTAATGTTTTTTAAGTATCTTTTTATTTTAATAAAAAATTAAATAGCTTTGATGTTTTTGAAAACAAAACTATGGTTTTAGGTTATACATTTTTTTTTTCACCATCAATGTAACGTCGAATAAACACTGTGATTTAGAGATCAATTATATAAGTGTTTGTTTTTTAAATATTCAATTTTTACAGTAGCATCTGATTTTACTCAACCGTTAATGTAAAAAATATATATGTGTCTTGTTTGGCACATGCTGTTCACGCACCATCAAAATTTAACATTTTTTAACACATCATATTTTTGGTACTTTTATTATTTGGTACTTACATCGCATTTTAAATAATTTTTTTAAAAATTATTTTAATCCTAATATTAGATGCTTATGTAAATGAAGTGTTAAACAGCCCACATTCATTAATTATAAATTTTATGAAATATTTTTCCGCTTTTTACATTCTTCATTTCAACTGAACTGAGGTAAGTAAACGAACATATTTATACATTTGAAAAAACAAAACAAAAAAACTGAGAACTGATACAGCTTGTTGTCAATTTTTTATTTAATCTTCAACTTGTTTAATGAACAGAGTTTGAAAATGAACACAATTTTGGGTTATGTACCCAAGAAAATGCTTCAGTGCAAAGCAACTGAAGATCTACAAAGCGTATTAAATATAATTTAAATTAGAAATTACAGATGTAAAACTAGATTAAATAGAGTAAAAACTAGAATAAAAATTTGTTACTTTCAATGCAAAAAAATGCTTTTTTTTTTTGATAAAAATGCTAATAACAATGAGATTTAGTTTTTTTTTTAAAACCCTTTAACGTTTTTCTGCTTTTGTAAAAAGTAGAATTTTTACATCTCTGGAACTAGAGAAATTACATCCGTAAAACAAGATATAATCTTTTACTTTCAAAGATGACAATAGAAGAGTTCATATCAGCTGTTACTTAGACATTGGTTTAGGGTTTGAAGAAACAAACTCATTTTATACCTTATGAATGCTGAAGTAATGTTCGTTATGGAATCTGTTTAGTGATGGTTTAGTCTGGTTAACAGAAATCCATATTGAAATAAGAATTCAGAAAATTAGGAGAACGAAGCCATTTGACAAGTTTTCATTTATATTCCATAGATTCTATATTCAACAACTATATAGACACACCACAATATAACTACAATCTTCATTTGTTAATTTCACAATTCCTTTACTCTAAAATGCATTTGAAATTTGAAATAAATTGCTCAAAAATAATTTGAATAGACACGGTGTAATGTTACAGCAACTCTAAAATTTAAAGTGTGTATAATATATATACACTTCACGTGCATGCAAAGATATCTACGATTTTCAAGAAATTTCTGAAAAACGTTCTAGGGTACTTTTTCTTCTTGCATAATAAAAAACTATTTGGTACATTTTCATCTTGAAGTGGGCAGGAAAAATTGTTTCTGGAATAATACTGCATGTTGATGAGTTGAATTTCCTTAATTGATTTCCCCATTAACCTCCATATCAAAAAAGCGTGGAGTTCAAAGTTAACAAACGTAAGAAGTTAAGGCTTTTTCAGTTGTGTCCCAGTAGGCGGAATGCTTGAATACCAATCAAGGGGTCACTAGGTTTTAACCCTGTATGAGATAAACATTTTTCTTTTTTTTTCTTCCTGACCCTTGTTTCATGCTACAACTTAAGGGTTTGTGTATCGTACCATTTATGGTCAATTGACAATCATTTTTGTGGAAACTGTGCTGACCCGTGGAAGGGCAATGATTACCCCTTATAACATATGGATCAACAAGCTCTGGTTTGCACTGAAAATATGAATTTTGGAACTTAATATTCTGAACACTTCACTGTGGGATTTTACTCACCCTTATAGCGAGATGGATAATATCATACATTGAATGGGGTTTCCACTTACATTGGAGGGAAAAATTCCCTAACTATTTCAGCAAAATTCTCTGACCGAGCAACTTTCGACTGAACTTCGGTTGTTCATAAAATGGCTTTGCGTGCATGGGAGATTTAGTTATGGAAAATATTTAAGGTGGTTTTGCCTGACATTTCCAGACTTGAACAAAAAAAAAAAGCTTTTTTTCCCCTAGCTTTAGGGAGGTTTTTACCCTAACAATTTTTCACCCAGACAACAGTTTTAACCCTGACAATTCCAGGTGAATGGGAACTCTGATCAAATGATTCAGTCCATTAGTATATGATGTGCAGTATCACTCAGTATATACAAACTGTTTTTCCCGCATCTAAATACATAATTACAATAGAATATTCAGTGCTGGCACAAATTATTACTTGCATTATTTTTACAGCATAGTTACATATATATATCACATTAAATATATACCGAGTTATATGTGAATCTAATCACAGATAGCTGTAGTTGACAGTGAAGCTGTAAATTGTGTCTCTCCTTAATTTTTGTCATGCTATGAAAAATTTCAGTGCCAAGTAGAATACATTGTCTAAATATCAGAATGCTTTAAAAGTTTCTGATGAGAACCTGTGTCTCCAAAGTACATATAAACATCATCTAAAAAAAAAAACATCGAAGATCATTCTTTGTGTATGTGTCATGTTTATTACATATCACATACAATTGTTCGTACGTATATAGTGGAACTCCATTTTTGCATTTTTCTAGGATTCGTAAAAAAAAAAGTACAATGTGGGAAAATGCATGGTGCAGCAGTGTCCTCCTATTCAATTAATAACTTGTTTCATATTTCGAATTATAGAAAAAGACATTCAAAGCAGAAGAAACATATTATGCAGGAATATAAAATCAGGGTTTCACTGTACTCCAATGAAAATGCTAATAAAATGCAAAATTAATTTCATTTAAAACACATTTTCATAGTTGGTGACATGTAAATGTGTTAAGCTCATTTCCTATCCAGTTAAAATGTAGTTATCACACTTCAAAATTGCTATCGATAACATTTCTAAACTTTTGAAAGTTCACCAATAGGCTTATATCTTATTTTGTTACATTTTTTTCTGCACTATTACAGTGCATTACGTACATGTCTTACGTGTAAGTGTAAATACAACCTAGTGTTACTAAATTACAACCTCGTTATTTTAACCTGCAGGTTTTCATATGATACGTAAATAATGTTCAAAAAGTATCGACAACGTTTTTGAAATCAACTGAATTCAAGTGATATGTCTTCACCAAATACCACAGAATTTCAATTAATCAAATTATCCAGTTAAAATGACCTCGATCATCGTCACTTCACTTTGTGGCGACATCTCAGCACCTACCCTTTTAACTTGGTTACATCATTAAATTCAATTATTCGGATTTGATTATTTAGACCTGTGTCAGTCTTAGTTAACCTAGACAGTCTGATTTCTATTTTACTTACATTATGATTAATTAATCCAGTATATTAGGCCTATTTTTTTTTTTTCTATCTTGTCTTATTTTAACCATAAGATTGCTAAAGATAAACTATACCTGGAATCTGACAACACTTTTTACTAATGTAGTTTTAAAATATCATACACCAATATAGCTAAATTCATGTTGGTTAAAAAAAAAAGTACTTAAAAAATTACACAGTATAAATTTCAAATAGTGTACCCACACCTTTTCATCTTAACAAAAAAAATCAAAGAAGGGTGGCTGATGACAGTGGCATAGGCAAAAAGTTTATAAAGGGAGGGATTATAGGCTTAATGGGAGGGGTTACAGAGCTACAACTCATATATTCCTATGTTAAATATACAAAATTTCATTGCAATGGTGGGGGTGGGATTACAACCCCCCCTGGCTACGCCTGCTGAAAACTAAATTGGCAATATTAGAGGTGTACCTGAGAGCTGGCTACTGCCCCAGAAGATACTTTGGCTAAAAATTGATGACATGAACTGATTTAAATTAACAACCAAGCACTAGTCCAGTATTGATTTTGTACAGTAGTACCTACTGTATAAAACCAATACTTGAATAGTGGTTTCCAACATACAGTAGCATCGCATATATTACCTATACAAATTTAATGAAATATTAGTTTCATATTCAGGAACTATTACATTTTTGTTTATGCCTGCATGTACTTTTTATTAGTATAATTTTAGTTTTAATGTATGTCATGACACTTGAGGGGTTTCTAATACTATCAATAACACAGTAATACAGAGTTAGGAACCACATGACAGATAAGTCATAAATGCTTATTCAGTCATTGTATACATAATACCAATAATCACAAGTTAATTTTTCCTTTAATTTAATTACTTTCTTGCCCTTCTACCAATCTTTCCTGATCACCTGTTTCATTTATAATGAGAGATGGTTCTCTCCTACTGCAACACTCTCGAATTACATTAACAATTTCGCTTAAACCAAACAATATAAGGCATAGAATACCCTGTCCATAGCTTAAAATGACATCCAAAAATTGCAATTCTATGCGAATACCAGAGGAACTTCTCTTCCGGAGCCAAGAAATACAGACCATAATATTAATTATCATTGAAGTAAGAAGGGACAACAGAAGAATTACATGTTTAACATAGTATTCATTAATTTCCACCTCTGGAACAGCGATATCGTCTTTATATTCTTCCATTTGATTAGAACATTGCAAACGATGGTCTGCACTGCAATTATACCGGGAGTCACATGTATGTTTGAAGAATTTTCTCTGATGCATGTTGTGCTCCTGTATGCTGCACCGGATATCTTCAAACTCTTGTGCAACATCTTCAATGTCAGAAGGATTTGGAGTTCCATATCCGTGCCTTATTTCTTCACGACATTCTGATCCTGAGGGTTGTGGGCGATTTGAATGTTCATTACTTAGTAGTTGCTGGCAAGCATCGCTTGTCTCAGAGCCTGTGTCAGAGACATCGGGCTTCATATACATATGCTGCAGAATTAAAAATACGATCGTGATGACTAGTGTTATTACTGATACCGATAAAACGACCATGACTTGTATGTAACTGAATTGAAAATCCATATTCCACGACTTATCTAAAGTCGTTTGCATTAAACTGCAGGCTAAAACTGCAGCTATGCCTACTGGTAACACTAACCCTAAACTATTGATAAGCAATCTGTGTTGCAAAACAAAACATAAACTCCGCTTTTGCAATAAAAATATGAGACCACCAAGAAAAACAGCAAAAAATTTCATTAAAAAAAATCCACCTAAAGAGAAAATATATTGTACATCGAGCAAGTGGACGTCCTCTGCAGAATCCCTGAAAAAGAGGATGCCCCCCACAGACATAAACATTTGCGCAAATAAAATATATATCACAGGCACAGTGCATACGTTTCGCCACTTTTTACGAATTGTGAATAGAATTAAAACTACAATACAGCAAGACATACTAATTACACTTGTATATGTCACCGTATTTTTGAGATACAGTGTTACATTTTGTAAACCATTTTCAGCTAATGAGATCATAGTTCCTGACGTTGCCATTAAGACCCCTGACGCTATTGTGCTGTAAACAGTGACACTTGCAATAATGTTGACAGATATCTCATATTGTCTTGCAAAAATAAAAACGGTGGGTGCGCAAGGAATGGTACCATATAGGAATCCCAGGCTGCTGTAATCTTGGATTTCAGATTCATTGCTGTCATGGAAGAAGCAGAGGACAATCTTCTGCAGTATTAAAGGAAGTATGAGGATTTTTGCTAGAACTATAATCATTGGCGTTAACGAGAAGTAGCCTTTCACTGCACTCACACCACAGGACATACTATGGCCTAATAAAAACAATGATAAGGGAGAGAAAACGCTTCCAATACTCTGCAGGAGCTGATTTATGGGAAGAGGTACATAATGATTAAATGTGAAATTCCAAATCACGCCCAACAATGTCGCGATAATAATGGGGTTCTTTAAGAGACTTAGGATGGTGCAACGTATGGAGTGCCTTTCAGAGTAGTGGGGATCGCTCTTTCGTTTGTACGTCTCCATTAGGAAGAAACCTACTGGGTTTAAAATTAAGAGTTGTATCGGTACAACAATGTAGAGAACATCCGGAAAAGTGGGATGAGTCACTTTATATAGAGCAGCCATAAAAGGATATCCCAGTCCCAGATCGTTGCTTTGAGTAGAAGCTATAGCATAGAGACCTGCTTTTCCCAAATTTATAGGTTTTGTCATTATCATAGTAGTGAAAGCAGCTGCTGTAAAAATAATGCATTTTGCAACGAGTATCGCAGCAATAAATGGCCACTTTACGTTGGTGACAGTAAGAGTTGCAAGTGATGTGAAAATAAGAGCTGGTAAACAAAGATGTTGAAGAAATAAGCATAAGCCTTTTGTTCCATATTGGTTTAAAATTTTGCTCCGTCCAAAAACGTAGCCAATAAGGATGGTTCCAAAACATTGGACCAAAGCTGGAAACAGGCTTTGCATCATGGCATTGTGGAACTGTGACTGCCGAAAACCAATAGTGGGAGTTGTGAAATTAAATGCCATAGCTATGATGTGGATTTGTACCTGTTGGAGAAATAAATGTACTATTAAAATATATAAAAAAAAAAAAATAGGAACAAGATGTAAAATAGAATCACTTATAACTTCATAGGACATACTTATAGTACTTGGCTCTCTAATGTCCTGGATGTCATTAGCAAATACAAATTTATTTAGTACTTGCAACATTCAACTGTTTAATGTATACCCAAAGTTAGTCTTTTTTTTTGGGATGCTAATTCCTACATTGAGAATAGTAGCTATTTGTAATCTGTTTCTGTCAAAGAATAAACTAGTAGGGTAGCCCCAATCTAACGACTAAAAATTTATTTAAAATTATCTAAGACAATTTGAACAGAAGCAAAGAAGTAACACACAGTCATGACAAAAATATAAATATTATAATGACTTAAAACATACTCATCAGTGAGGAGTCAAAACTTTTTTTTATACAGAAAATAAAATGTCTAAAAGTGGTATTCTTTTGTTTATCTGAGTAACTTACGAAATCCACATCAAGATATAAAAATCTGAAGTTTTAAATGTTTTAATAATGAGGCACAGAACAAATTATTCAACTGGCAATTGACAGTGGTCTCAGTAAAAACTAGCTCAGCCATTTCCACACACATATTATTAATTGTTCACTAAAGTTTCAATACTTCCCCAAATCATGGAAAACAGTCCATATTACTCTCATCCAAAAACAGGGCAAAAGCCCTTTCAAACCTGATAGCTACCATCTTATATCGCTTCTTTCTTCAATTTCCAAAATCAATCAAGCCACTATATAAATCAGATTGACTTCCTTGAAAACAACAACATAATCATATATGAACAATTTGGCTTCTGCAAGGAACACTCTACTATGCACCAAATAGCCAGAATCATTGAAAACGTTAAACATGCCCTTAAAAACAACCACAGCACTCCCTTACTAAGCCTTGACATATCAAAAGCATTCGATTCCGTCTGGCACCCCGGGCTAATAGCAAAACTTTTACATATCAACATCCCCCCTCCCCTACCTAGTCAACATCATACACTCCTTCATTAATAATCATTCTTTCCAAATCAGCCTCGTTGTACCTTATCGTATATCATTTTTATAATCATACCCTTTCTTCAATGCGCACCACCTCAGCCAGCATCACACAAGGCACCAGACTCTCCCTAATACTTTTCTTCATATTCTTTAATGACTTTCCAAAAACACAATATCTCCCTAGCACTATTTGCAGACGATACTGCGATCTGCACTTCTAAACCCCACCTACCTCCTCAAGCTATCTCTAACCCACAAAAATACGTCAACAACCTTACTACATGGCTTAATAAATGGAAAATTCAAATTAATTTCCTCAAACCACAGACTATCCTTTTCTCTAAATACCACACACACCCTCCCACCACCCTCAAAGTCCACAACACACCCATCAGATGATCTTCAACGATCAAATACCTAGGTGTGTTGCTTGACAAAAACCTTTGCATCACAAACCACCTTACTTCTGTCAAAAACAAAGTTAGAGCCGCTTGCTCTCTTCCAGGTAATTTGATCGGACCATGCTCCATTCTCTCTCTACAAAACACACTGCTCTTGTACACAACAGCCATTCATTCAATTCTAACCTACACTGCACCTGCTTGGTCTCTACTCCGCAACCAAACCCTGACTTCCCTACAAAAATTCGAAAATATTACATTCCGTAAAATCCTCCACATACCATTGTATTTATAAAGAAATTTTAATTCCAACTATACTAAAACCATTGGCAAGCTCTCACAAAACTATGTCGATCACATCTATTTATACCCAAACCCTCTTATTTTAAACTCTCACATTCTCCGTTAAACCCCTCGTCACCGCTTCAACGGACCACAGAAAGCCTTTGTGAATCGTTTTAACCCCTCCCTGTCCTCCTACCCACCCTCCAAGATTCCGCCGACTTAGATGGCCACATGTCCTTACCACCAGAACCCCACGACGACGCTTCCATCGTCGTAGAGTCCCCCAACCTCGAGAAAATCACTATAGAGCCCCTCAACCAACACATTCAACCACCATCTCAAACCTAACAGTCCCTATTATAAACCCCACCATAATAATCCTCATCAACAACAACCCTTTTTGCAACCTACCATACAAATCACAATTGCCCCAGATGTCACCACTAGACCCCTCCGAATGATTTCACCCTGGCCCACTCAACAAACAACCCAATATTCAACCCTACAATCACACAACTAAGCTCGTATGCCCATTAGGCTAACCAAACAAGTAATAACCCGTCAACTGCACGTAACTCACAACCAAACCCACGTTGAAACCTACATGCTATTGCACCCAGGCTCCCCTTTGACAACCCCCTCTGCATATTTACCTTTAAAGTATCTTGGACTTCAATCTCACTCGAACTTATGCTTTATGACACCCGACATTCAATCAGCCCTTTCTACACCCTTTACCATCAAATCATCCACCACCAACGATCAGGTGAAAACGCAGATTCTTTATCGGGACCCAGTCCCATAAATCTGTGAACAGGAAATTGCAAATAGCCCATATGGCTAATCCTGGTGACTTTGAAAATTTAATTTTCCAGTGAATCAGTCTATATTCCCCCATTAATAATCTCAAAAATATTGTTCATGTTTAAGGGAACAAAAACATATCGATATTTAAACGAATTACAGAATGCCCCATTACGATCAGCCACGATGATCATAGAAACTAGATGCAGTGATATCGGTCGACAGCGATATTCTAGAGACCGCGGAAAGATATCGTTTTATACAAGGGTGAGTCTAATAAACTACATATGTATTGGGACAGCAACAAATATTATAGACAGGTTTACTGTTAGAGGCAATTTATAGTAATACAGGGTACTCGCATCGAAAACAAAACAATTTCCTGACCGATCGCAAACAAAACATTCAAGTGGACTTAAGTTGTAGAGAAACGGCGTCATGTTTGTCAGAAATTTAGTTATTTAAAATAAAAGGTACGGGTTTTCTTGATTATGAGAGATGATTTAAAATTCCCGGACAATTTCAGGTCTTCCAGACGTCTGAGAATCGTGTTATGAATAAGGTTGGGGGAAAAAAAAAAAAAGGAAATTATATAAAACAAATAAAATAATACAATACCTTCCCTATCTGACATATGCTGAAGGTCGATAACACACACTTTACCCATAGACAATTATTCGGCACTACATTATTCCTGTGGTTTATATGTTGCTGTCAATATTCTTTATATGCATGTAGAATAAATAATTCACCGGCTATTAGCATTATGCCATTTTGATTTTAATTTTCAATAACTTTAATTTTTTCATCCGATGTCAGAAATGTGACATCGAGTGCTATTTTCTTTTTTTTTTATCCTCTATACAGAATTGCGCAATTTCGGTTCCGTGAAAGGTAAAGGTTCTCGATTTCCTGCTTCTTGGATTGTTACGTTGCCCTTTTATATAAGAATAATTTTAATCTCTTTCAAAATTATTTAGGCCTTTTTTTTTCACTACTAGGAGAAGTTTAATGAGAAAAAGTATGCAAATGGATTATATATGTGTTAGAGCAAGGCCAACTAGATTACTAAATCTAGTAAATAAAAACTAGATTACTAAATCTAGTTGGCCTTGGTTAGAGAGTAGGAAAGTAATTTCGGTCAAAGCCGTGCCCAGGACGGAGTTTTGGTGATTGTGGTTATAAGCCCCTCCTCTGCCCCCCCCCCTTCAAATTTGAAAAATATGAATAATTATTATTAAAATCCTTTCCTTTTCAAATCCTGTAACTTTGGCTGTAGTTATTTTGTTGGTAAACAATTTCCAACTCCTTTTATTTTCCGCCATGGTGAAGAAAACACGAAAATATTAAAGTCACCGCCGTGTTGATTTAAGAAACGAATTTCTCATTCAAAAATAAATTTTAAAATTGTGTTTAAAAGTACAATAACACTAAGTGTTTCATCATTGTGCAACTTTTAAGCATAATGTTGATTACGGATTTCAACGAATGTACGTTTTTTTAAAAAATTGCGTTTATTCTTTCTTTTTGCACTCGAATTCTCTTCCAGAGTGAATGCTACAATATAGAGCTTTTTCGCCTACGTTCATTCTGATCTCAGTCTGAATTAAAATTATCAACATCAACTCACGCTTCACCGTGCCTAAAACCCTTAGAATTAAAAACCGATGCAGAAACCGCCATTTTCTTGTACACTTCCGGTTTCATTTACCTTGGCGATAAAGGTTTTACGCATTGGCGCAATGATCGCTATTTTGGCATAAAAATAATCAACAATCCGCGATTATCCGACGAATGTACTGTTTGTTCACGAAAAGTTGTCTGATGGAACAGTTAGAAAATAATGGGAGCTATCGTCACAAACGGCTTAGCCGATTACAGAAGAGGGGGGGGGAAGACTTCATTTCAGAACAGGTTTGTGGCACAGATAAACTTTCACTAAAATCCAGTCCTGAAAGGAAGTTCACCCGTCTGCTATAATCGGCTAGGCCGTTTGTTACATCAACTGCCATTATTTTCTAACTGTTCCATCTGATTACTTTTCATGAATGAAATATAAACATTTATACAATTTTTAAGATGTCGCCAATAAATACAATTTGCAACCCTAGCTTAGTTTTCGATTGATGTAAAATTGCAATATGTAATGCAAATAATTAAAACAAACTTAAACATGCATAGCTGTACATGACGGCCAGGTATCCAAACATTCTATATTTATTCCTTGAATGATTAGAACAATTCTCAGCGGAACACCCACCAATTTCACCTTATTTTATTAAAAATAACACACTTGTAAATCACTCAACACAGTTGTGAATGGGATCATGCGATACGATACGGTAGCAAGAAAATGGCCGATATGTGCCAGCTGTCTTTTCTAGGAACCTTAACCCTTCCCTTTGTCACAGTTTTCTCAAATGAGGCCATGAATTAACACAAAATTAAAGCTCTCTTTATCTTCAAATTTATAAATATGTAGCATAAATATCAAAGCAACAAGTCTGTAAAAAACGGTCTATGCAATATGTTACCCATCTGGAGAGAGTCATGTAACAAACTATAGCTTTCTGCTCTCCACCATTTCTAATCTAATCACCAGTTAACATCATTAACCTTGAAATTAACAGTATTAACGTAACGTAAAAAAATATTACATGGCAGAATGAATCACCTTAATTGTAATTAGGTTGTATAAAATTTATTCTTTTTCTATTCATGAATATTTTTCTGCTGGATCTGCGTGCCACATTTATTGAAAATCCGAAATGTCGGTTATCTGTATGTTACAAAAAAAAACAAAAAACAAAACAAACCCTAGAGTAAAACTAATGAGAATAAAACAGTGCATTGTCTAAATATCTTTTTAAAAACACGGCTTTAGTCTCAAAACTACCTTATTTTATATAAAACTCAGTAATCAGGAACATCACTCCTCTGTAACACAAGGTTTGTAAATAATGGTTGGGCTGAATTCTTAGTTGATCATTAATTAATTAGATAATGTAAACATTCTATGCAAAATAATTCTTCAAGTAGCTTTTCTTTTTTATGCTTGCCAGGGGATGAGGTAATAATTAAGAGGTAGGTTCAGCCCTACGGTAGCATAAGGATGACATGTTTATCTTTCATACAGTTAACCTGGGTTTGATTTCAGTAGTACGGTACAATGCTTGCCATTTTTCCGCCTACTATAGCCAGAGTTTGGTTCCCCAGATAACAGAGGTTCGGATTCACTAGGCAAATGTAGAACTTGGCACAGCATATCCTTAGTTATCCTTGCATCTTAAAATACAAATAAACAATTAAGAAATGAGATGCATTTAAAAATAACATATTTTAAAATTTAAAAAAAGGATGTTTTTTTATAATGAAGGGAAGGGGAAATTATATTATGCAGAAAATTAAGAGCGGGACAGGAAAATTTATCTACTGACTTTTACTGACTTTAAGGTATCCAGTGTTAGTAGGAACACCGGTTCACTGAAAACCTAAGTTAAGCAACAGTGGGCATGATTATCTTTTGAGAGGGAGACCACTCTCGAAATTGGCTGTGGGCTAGGTGATATTATTCGCCTTATTTGGTGTCCCAATGAGAAATTGACAATTCCGCCATTATCCTGATAGTTTGACTATAAAGTGTCAGAGAACCAAAAGATCGGTTTTGAAAGTGAATGTAAATATATATATATATTTTTTTTTTTTTGTATGCTAATGGGGATAGCTACCTCAGTGTAGAACGATTAAGCACAGTTCAGTATTCTGCAGTTTTGGATTCGATTTCCATGGTTAAAAAGTGTATCGTTATTTGGATTTCATGTTAAACTGCAGTTTGCTGTTTTTAATGAGTGCTGTTTGGGTTAATAAAATTCAGGAGGTTATATGAATAATTATTGACTTCCTGAACTTTCAAATTAGTAAAATGAGGTAAAGAAATTAATGATGATGAGCCCAAAACAATGTTGAAGGTCAATATTTTCGCAACTGTTTGGATTTTACATTAATTTTTCTCGGGAATTAATTAAAAGGCAGCCATTATGGTGTAATTGGGTGCATTAAAATTGCATCATCTGTTAACTGAAAAACTGGAGAAAACAAGCTGAAAACGGCAAAAATTTTGGAAAAAAAAAAAGAAATGTAAAATTGTAAGAAAATATAATAAGAAAGTATTACAATTCTTAGATAAAAAAATTATGGTAAATTGTTGTATAGATCCTAATTTTTCTATTACAGTGGTTTTCAAACTTTCGTATCCCGCCTAAACCTTCTCTTTTCACAGGCTTAGCCATTGAACCATTGTATGGATATTGTTTGAGAAAAACCTACATTGCTATGGTTTATCACTGCTTTTATATAAAAATAAGCAATGAAAGTATGAAAAGGGTAGTTCATACCTTTTTAGTGGTGCGATATATTGGTTACCATTAGCTAACTCCATCTGAGGGATGGGAGAAAAATTAAGAATTTACAGATTATTTTGTTTGGTGATACCTTACAAATTGACTGCGAACCCAGGGTTCTGCAAAATGCACACTGCTCTGCCAAATACACTCTGTTCTAAGCTTTTTTATACCAACTTTTAAGCTGCTATCTTTCTTGATTAAAGATGGGAGGTAGATTTACCATCGTTAACGATTTATTGAATATTAATGTGCAACATTTTTAAGAATATCTAATTTACACAAATGGTAGGCAATATAAATTATGATTCATTACCTTATGAGGAAAATGTGTGATCTGTACAACTTATGCTGTTAACGAAATAAATATGTTCACTTGCATCGTAAATGTATTTTATTGGGATGTCTTATTTAATACGAAATATGAACTATTTTTTAGGTTCTCGAAGAAGCATGTCGAAAACAAGGCATCAAACCCGAAGACTATGATATGAGGTAATTATATATATAACAGATTTGCTAGTTTACAGCTTAAAGTTTTAAAGTGATTTTATTACCATTAGAACTATTTTATTGTAATTAATATGTCAGTAATGACTATATTTCTTAATAATTATAGTTGTGTAAAAATGTATTTACAATATTTAATGAAAATCGAAAAGAAGAAATCTTGAAACTGTTCTTAATTTGCATTCTATGTTGTTTAAGAAGTGTAATGGGAAAGGTGGCCGCCGAATGGGGCAGCGCTGTATTCCCAGACTGGCTTTTGTCACATAAAATGACGACCAGTGGACCGAGAAGGGACACTGGGGGGGAGGGGGCATTGCAGGGGATTGTCGATCGAAACAGGCGTACAGAGACGCACAGCTCACATGATTGTCGTCATTCAACGTCGACCGGAGGCCATCCACGATCAGTCCGCCCCGAAGAGCGGCCGAAATAGATGGATGGCGCGGAAGAACACCCCGGGCCGGCCGGTACTCCTACAGGAGACCACCGGACACCGTTGAGTGGGTGTGGTGCCGCGAGCGGCAGCGAACAGGCGTAAAACATTCCCCGCAACCAGGGCGCGCGAGACCAGCATAGTCCGGACAGGCATTACATACCAAATTATCATCCACTGTTTGCGAAAGCTGGCCCCCAAGCGATCGCAGCGGACGAAGACAATGACGAACGCCCGTCATGGACAGAAGGCCAAGCACGGCCCTAGCGACGAAGTCCGAATTACGAGGGAGGGCGGAGTCCGGTCCCAGAATAGCAGAAGCAGGCATCCATCCAACTCCGCCCGGCGGCCAAAGTGAATATCCCAAGCACTCCGTCTTAAGCGAGCTGGAACCAACACCCGCCAGCCCGGACAGACATCCGCACGCCACCAGAGCTGAGACCGAACTCTTGCTGCATTCTAATCTGAAATTATATACACCACTTATCCAATTGTAACTGCTCTAATTACTTGCAACCAGTTACTTTTATATAATGAATTATTCTTAATCATTTATAACCAGTTAGTTATATTCTGGGATTAGCTCTCAAAATTTTAATAACATGCTCAAACCTTAAATTGCAGAAATTTTAACAACCAGTTGTCTAGAGTTTGCATGGTCTCTTCTTCATTCAGTAAAAAAAGTTAACAACCAATTCTTATTTTTAAAAATATTTAACCAGCAGGTTCTGCTCACCACTGATTGTAGTTGTACTAATTACTTTTAACAAGTTAGTTGTACTAATTACTTTTAACAAGTTAGTTGTACTAATTATAATTGTGTGTGCATTTCTCTTTCAGTCATTATAATAAGCCTTTAGATTTAAGCTTATCGGTGCGCTTCGCCAATCTACCCAATAACACCATGCTGGAATTGAATCCTACCAAATGTGTACGACAGGAAGGTGCAATAACTGTGTGTTTGCAGTTAGAATCTGGGGAACGTGTAACCGATGTTTTCCCACCTTCCTCCTCAATATGGGATATTATACAAAAGTGCAATGACAGTCGGTATGTATATATATATTGTATATGACTATGAGTATTGTATATACTTTATATATTATATATTGTACCTACACACAAGTATCGTATATTGTAATACTAAGAATATTGTATACTTGTAGGCACAGAAATATTTTTAGTTGAATAAATGCAGTCA
Organism: Dysdera silvatica; assembly: GCA_006491805.2. NCBI lineage: Eukaryota > Metazoa > Arthropoda > Arachnida > Araneae > Dysderidae > Dysdera > Dysdera silvatica. The sequence continues at coordinate 128,195,870 of QLNU02015003.1, read as the reverse complement.
AACAATTGTGTATTTTAAAATGAACGTAACTTTTTTTTTTTTTTTTAATATAGGGATGAATCAGAGAAAAACGAAATTCAAGGAAAACCAATATGTATTTACATGAGGCAAAAGGTAATATGCTTTCCAATATAGTTTAAACTTGTTAATGTGAATACGAAGGCCATTAAATCATTGTAAAAGTAACTTCAGTTCTGCTGTTTCAGAACAATGGATTTTCAGGTGTTTATTCAACGATGGTCTGCATTTTTATACAGCCTGCAATGTCTTCTCATGTCTTGCTAAAATGCCTTTAAGAGTAGCAGCTTGGGAAGCTAAAATTGTTTAGCTAACTCTAGTTGACTTCTTCCATAATTACTTTTCCATTTTTTAATAAATTTTACCTTATTTTGAAATGTAAGATGTTTTCTTTTGGCAACCATATTTCAACCAATAAAATTAAATTTAAACAAAAGATCATGGTTCCCATGGTCCTTGAAAGTCCTTGAATTTTTTCCCCAAGTTGGAGCCCTTGAAAAGTACTTGAAAACTGACAAAAGTGTGGTTAGTCCTTGAATTTTTCTCAAAAATCTTTTTTTTTTTAAGTTTTGGCAAAAGAAAAAAAAAAGAGTATTTCTCCTAATTTCCGGAACAAAGCTCGTAGCGCTTAGGACACGCCCCTTCCTCCCCGCCCACTGAACATGGCTAATACAAGGGATGCAAAAAGGGTAACTTTTGCTAGCAGTGTGCCAAGTTGAAAAGAGCAACATAATTAAACACTCAATTTTAATATTATGCTTATAATGTCTTGCATTTTTAATTTTTATGTATATTGCGATTGACAATGTGAGGTCTTTGAAAAACATTAGTTAGTCCTTGAATTTCATCAGGACAAAAGAGTGGGAAACATGAAGATACTGTCAAACCCTTTATTTTTATATGTAAAAGAAGCCTCATCAATCCATAATATCTATTGACCATGTCTTTCCACTATTAAACTGCTTACTCATCTAATTCATATGCATAAGGTATCAGTGG
>QLNU02015003.1:128181607-128193853 GCA_006491805.2 Dysdera silvatica | reverse complement strand
AATTTTGTTTCAGTCAAGAAAGGAATAGAGATATTGTAGTGTTTCATCTAAAGCGAAATAGAAGGGCGCAATGCCCTGCCGAACCTATTAGCACCCTGCCCCTCAACTTGTCTGCCCTTGTGCCCAAATGTCCCTTTCCCGCATTAGAATCCAAAACGCGTGATGAAATTTGTTGATTTATAAAAATTTTGTACTCCAACATTTCATTTCTGTAATAACACTGATGGTTTTGGCAAACCGAGAATGCTGACGAATATTTGTAAACAAAGCACTGTTGCCAGGTTTGCAGACTTTCAACCACGGACTACTGCGATAAACGTTAGCGGTTCCACCTATTTTTGAGGTCAAATTTTTGTTAAAATCAATTTGTTTGTCTTTAAGCACTAAATTAAGCATGTTTTACATCCCTATTTTATTACTCTTACTTGTCATATAGTATAGGATAATGTTTAACTAAATTATAGTTATATTAATTTAATTATTATTTTGTATGAAGTTGGGATTTTTTAATCTTGCCATCTGGCAACATTGCCGTTAGATTGCAATCATGTACACTTTCTCTCATCTTTCGAATATAATCAACTCGGAAAAGGAAAAAAAAAAAAAATGCCTGCAAACGAAGATTAAAAAATTTAAATTAAACAGCAATAGGAACTAAACCAATTAAGATGTTTAAAGGAGTTAGTGGCAGTAAATCTGACGAAACTGCAGATGTTCATCATAAGTATCCACATATTTAGAGCACAAAAAAAAGGCCTTTTGTTAGGTCCTGTGCCCTGCCCTAATTATTTTCTTGTTTGAAAATAAAATGTATTTAGTTTTCTTAGCATTTAGAGAAAGAAAACGATTTTTAAAATAACCTAAGTAGCATGGAATGTCTTTAGTTGTCAGTGAAATTAGCTCTATTAAGCTTTTTTCCCTATAAAAAATACTGATGTCATCAGCTAAGCATAGTACTTTCGATTGAGTGGGTAAGAAAAACGGATCATTAATATAAAAAATAAATAATAGTGGTCCAGATGAAGAGCCCTGAGTAACACTACACAATGGAGTATTAGGTTCCGATCAACAATCCGGAAGCTGTACTTACTGGTGCATGTCCATATGATAATTCTTAAAAAGCATATTTTGTCTGCCTTTCCCGCCAATTTCAATTTATAGATTAACCTATTGAAATTTAGAATTTATGTTAATCATAGGTAGATTAATAGATGAATTGATTCCTCAGAAAACTACATATCTTAGGACTGCATAATCTTAGCTATTCTTGCACCAAAAAACACAAACAGACAAGTTTGAGACATTTGGTGGCATTGACTTTCTATGTTTCACTATATACAGTTATGACCAGAGGTGTAGTGGGGCAGAAATGTGTGGTAAAGCATTCCCGCACTTAATTTTAACTGGAAAGACTGTTCCCGCACATAAAAAACTAGGCTGTTTTTGTATTAATTAATGTGAGGAAAAAATGTCGTAAAACATTCTGGTTGTTAAAAAATGACCGCAAGATTGCAGCAATAACTTTGACAAAATTGTTCATCACTCTCTGACATTTTAAATGACCATGCTGACCATACGCACGTTTTTAAATTTTTAAAAAGTACTGGTTTTTACTACAGTCTTTGATTTTACCATGTTTGGCGCAGTATAGCCCAGATGCTCTTGCGCCATAAAAAAGCCAAACAAACAAACAAACAAAACTTTGGTAAAATTGTTATTTCTCCACCCAAAGCAAAACATTTAAACACATATTTTAATGGCAAGAAACAAACTTTCAACAAATAACCAAAAAATATTTAAATAATTAAAGAATAAACAAAGAAAATTCAGAAATTATTTAATATTAAAACTAATATAATAATAATAGTAATAATAAATTGTTTTAAATCGATAAAATAAGGGTTTAAAAACAAGAAAAAAGAAGTTGTAGGTGGCTTCTTCACTGTCCCGTGGAAATCTGATGAGGTGCTATCCTCACCTTATCATCAGGTCGGTCGGAGTGTTCCCACACTTTTTATTTTACAACTACAACACTGGTTATGGCAGTTTGTATATTAAAATGCCAGGGGGTTTAAAACCTCAATAGCCCAAATGTTTTGCAAATCCAAACTAACATTAGACTGGCTGAATTAGTTCTGATTTCTCTAATTGTATTTCATTAATTATTTAGAAATTAATATTTATGGTTTATATATTTGGAGATCCAGTATTTCTCCTCAATTCTGGAATAAATATTTTTTCTATTTTGCAGATTAATGTACCGCCAACCAGAAACATTGAAGGAACAAGCCCATGTATCAATGCCGATCACGAAACCAGTACCATTTAAAGCATGTTCCGAACCTGTAATTCGCAGAGCAACAACGCCTTCACCCGATTATCAATTAAATAAGCATATGCGTTTCGACGATGAGGCCGCTATGGAAGAAGAGAAAAGTGACGATATAAAAGATATTGAAAATGAGTTGTCAGGTTCCAACAAAGCAAGGTTTGACAGCATGAAACCAGAACAAGATAATCAGTTTGAGCCTATGCAAATGGAAAGTGGTTCTGATGGAACTGATTATAATGCAAATGATTCCAAAAGTGGGGTGAATTTACAAAGGGAGTCAGAAGTTATGGATATCGAAAATGGTTCGAAAAGTGATGAACCAGAGAGGGAAATTGGTGAAATCATATATGTAAGTTACAGTCTTCTTCATATATCAAATCATGGTTATTTTTGATAATAATTTTGCTTATTCAACCTGATGGGATAGTACATATGAGGCAATAGTCACTGGTTTTCACATATCGAATCATTTGGAAATAATATGCCTCTAATGAGTAGATCGGAAATGGAAGAGAGTAGTAAGCCTTAACTTTTGTTTGTTACAAGACTCTCTTCCGAAATAGTGAACATCTAAAAGTAATCAATGTATATATTATTATAAATATACTTTCTGTTATCCAGCCATTGTTCAAAAGGACCAAACGTTTAAAAGTACATCCAAAGGTCTGTTATTACACATTATAGATCTCTTTGATAATAGAATAGTATGAATGTTTTAATGCTTTCATAGGGCAGTGGTTCCCAACCTGGGGGTCGTGAACAGGTTTCTGGAGAATGGCCGAAACTATTTTTTGTTGCAATTATTTTTATAAGGAATTTCATACCAAATGTTTCCAACGCTTTTGTACTTCAACATGGCTACACACATTGCAATATTCTACTAATGGTTGTTAAATATATATCTATAATATATATATAATTAATATACATAATTAACAATATATATAATTAATATAATATAATTTTATATTTAATGTGTTTTCTTTACTCTGTTAAAAATGCTTTTATTATACAAATGTGTCGGCGGCGGACAGAGGGGGTCACGGATCTTTTGGTTACTATAAAAGGGGGTCGCGGATTACTTGGTTACTATAAAAATGGGTCGCGGCTTGAAAAAGGTTGGGAACCACTGTCAGAGAGTGACAAATGCATTGACTTAGTTTATGTCGGATGTTGACGTTTAGAGTATAAACCTCATTTTAGAGAACTGCAATATTTGGCTGGATAAGTAGTTAGGAATAAATTGTGGATCTTAGTTAAAAGAGAAGAATCAATCCTCAAATCAATATAAAATTGCTAATGTTATAATATTATTTGTAAGCATATTTTTGGTTTAATATTATATTTATTAAAAATGTAAAACCCTCTTTTTCATCCTCATATATTGTTGATTAGTAGTTTTAAAAGCAGGGTGTCTACTCATCTGGAAAACATAGAAAACCTGGAAAAGTTAGGGAAGTTTTTTCTGACTGTAAAAGTCAGGGAAATTTGAAATTCATTGTTATAATAAATAACTTATTAAAATAATTTTCCTGAACTGTGCTTTTCATACCACATTACCTACTGAAAAATTTGAAAAACTTGTACTTTTGACTAAACTTCTTCCAAAAGTTACCATTTTGCACCAAAACTAATATAATTTATATAAAATTATTAAGCCTATATATTTCTCAGGAGAAAATGTTTGCCAAATATATAACTAAAACTTGAACAAAAATATTTTTAGCTAAATTATCTCATGTGTGAGGGATTTCGATCCGACCAATCTCCTTTGCCTTATATATAGTCATACACATTTTAAATGGAATGGAAGATGAAGCATCAGCTTTGCGATTATATAGTTAAACTCTTTTATAATGAACTTGAAAAGGGCTGGATGAAAGTGTTATAAATATTTAATTAGTGCAAGTTTTTAGTGTAAAGAAATACACTCTTTAATACAGCTTTTGAATTTGTAAATTCACTGCAATTGAGTTATAAATGGCTTTGGGGTGTGCATTAGTGGATTTTATGGTCTTGAAACTTATTTTTATTACACAAATTTTAATGCGTTGTGTGTTGTTTACTGTAATTAGCGACTGGAAATCGATTAAGATTTGGTCTGGAAAAGTCAGGGAAGTTTGAAATAGAATTTGGGTAGACACCCTGTAAAAGGTTTTCCAACTTAAACACTAGTAGCATTGCTTCATTCAGCACAGCAGATCATCATGCAATCGCTTATCAATTGCATAACGGTAATATACACGTTCATCTATTCAATTCTCATTCATGGTAACATAGGCTGTATGTCATTTTTTCTGCCTCCCCCATCCTGTGGTACTTTCAATTCTCCAGGCATTTTTTCTGCCTCCCCCATCCTGTGGTACTTTCAATTCTCCAGGCAGTAGGGTTTTGGATTCCTTGGTAGACTGTAGGTATCGGTGCACATGATAGCATAACTTTAGCTCTCTTTGTGCCTTAAAACAGAAGCAAAATGATGTCATCGCATAATCATTAACATGGCATTGCATTCCTTTTTAAATCAAAAGAAATTCAATTATCCAGGATAATTGGTGCTGAGGTTTCTCCAAATTCAGTGTAACGGTATCACAGTGAACAAGTAGGCAGTTATAACAAGGTCTAGTAACCTTTGAAATAAAGGGTTGAGATCTGGATAACTGGATGACCCAGATATCCAAAACCTTGCTGTAAATTTTAGATATTGGAATTCAAGAAAATGATTTGAAATGAGTACAATGCAAGGAGATAGGAAGTGATATATATCATGGGGGAAAGAAGCCCAGAACACACAATCATGATGAAGACATTCATTATTTACCAGAGGGTTGATAATTGCCAAAAGTTATTATATACACATATACAAGGGTGGACACAGACTTTCATTTGTGGGGGGGGGCGTCAAGGACAGAATTTGCCATGGTCTTGGAATAACACCCTTCATTTATCATGAAAGTTGGAATTTTTTACAGTGAAAAAATATATTTTGGGGGATAATGACTCCTATGTCCACCTTTGCATATATATATGCCTAATGTTACATTATGTCTTCTACATATTTAAGCATTCATATTTTTTTTCTATAGCTTGGAACAAGAAATGCTGTTCTGTTTAGTTTAGAAGATATTTCTGAAGTCAGAAAAGGTAAAAATAAATAAAAATATGATTTTTTTTTAAATGAGGCTATACGTTTGGTATATTTAAGTAATTGTGAAAGGTAAGCATGTAATATTGAGTATGCTTGTGGTACTGCACTTGGTGTGTTACATATGTGGATGGTTTCTGTCCAATACTTCAACTATCAGCCACGGTGACATCACGAATACTGCAATTATTTAAACCCACACGAACAATAAGAAATATGCCTCTTTATGCGCAGTATGATTTTAGATGTCGTTGCATCATAAAAATTTAACTGACTATTAATCTACCAATACCATGCACTTCATCTACATGGTGCCTTGGAATGGCCGTACAGAAAAAAAAAATACACAATGTACTTTTTCTTTCTTTCCTGAGTGAAAACAAGTTCAAATTTTTGTGAAAAGTCATTAATTATAGAACAACTTGACGAAAAAACACAAAACAAGACGTTTAATGTCTAAGGTAATATTGTTAATTTTTGCAAGTGTCAAAAATGTCGTTTTTGGCTGTCAGGCAAAGTTTTTTTTGCAGAAAGTCTGTTCTAACCTTAGCAAGATGGCAGAAGAAATTCTTTTGACAGCTTGCTATTGTTATAACAGGCTTTCAGTAAAAAATTTTTATCTTTACATAAAAAATATACAGCATTTTGTGTGTGTTTTTTCCCCGGTTCAGTAACCTTTCACAAAAATTTAAGTTTGTTTTTATGCAAAAGAATCAGTGGATATGTTAAAATTCGACTCATAATATTTCTAGTTCAATTGACTGTACAAACACTTTTCACATTTATATCGATTGCCGTAGATATGATAAATGGCAATCATATCAAGTCCAATACATTGACATAGTGACAGATTATATAGTTGCCATATGATCATTTCTCTTGCGTATGTAATTATATTTGATGTATAATTTAATTACTGTTGGAGAGTATTCTGATACTAATTGAATATTGAAAGCCTTACTAGTATTAAATAACTTTTTCCTTCTCTGTAGCTGACATGCCTGATGATTTTTTTGAATTAACGGTCGATGATATACGTTACCTAATGAACGAGTTCAAAAGAGAGAGGTATTCACATCATTTAATTAATATTATATTATTTTAATAGCATAGCTTGCTTTTTTAGTATTACATTCAGTGGTAACACGTTCATTTATCTTGCCATGGGTTTGAATCCTATTAGTGCCAAAAATAAAATGCTTAACAAGTAACTCCTACTGTAGTTCTTGGGTAAGCTTCCTTGGGCCTTAAAAGGATCTGATTCTTTAAAAAATTGTAGATTCTGGCACAGTATGATCTTCGTTGCCAATGCGAAAAAAAGAATGATTCAAAAGAATGCAGTCTCCAAAGTGAATGGGAAGATGAGTCATTCTCTTAACCGAATCGCCATTCTCATTGATTCAGCGAATAACTTAAAGCGACAAGCTTCTCATGAAGTGCATAAATCCTAAAATCCAATATCATGTTTAGAATGTTGTAGAAAGGTGTTCAAGGAATGCATTTAGCTTAAAGAATGAGAATGGCTGGATGCATTCAAAAAAAAAAATAAATGCTTATCTCCAAGCAGACATACCCTGTGGTGATAATGCATCCAGCAAGTGCGCCGTTAATCCAGGTTTGCCAAAAACAAGAAGCTTACCAAACTGCTCACTGTAGTCCAGGTGCTGGTTCTCTAGGCCTTAAGAAGCCCCGATTTCTCGGAAAAAACGTAGGTGTGCTGCTCTACAGTGACATATTGAGAATTAGAATTTGGATTGCATGTACTGAAAAACCAGAATATGGTGCAAATATGGACTAAAAATTCCCAAAATGTACATTTATATGCACTCAAATGGGTAAAATATGCACTTAAAATAAAAAAATGTGCACTTAAATATTTTTTTTTAACATTTAAAAAACAATTGTCCTGCATCTTAAAACAAAAGACTGGTTTTCATAGTAACTGGATGAAGTGGGTAGAAATTTTTTATATACAGCATAATTTTTATTATATCATTTCACAAGTTTTCCATCAGTATTCTGAACAACTAAGCTTTGTCTTCTGCTAATCAATAGCGTTTTGTGGCCAAAGAGGTCCTTTCCAGATGTACTAAGGTTATTGGATTGTATTTATTAAATTTGCAAGTACTTTATAATAGGTAGTCTATCTGTAATGGACTAATTTTGTCTATTACTAATACATACAATGTCCATTACTAATATGTAATGTTGCAGAATTTTACTTTATATAAGTGTCTGTTGTGTTTAATCTGGCGTTATGTTAACTACCTGTCTAGCATTATAGTGCTACTACCTTTCCATCTCCCTGCTAAGGGTAGTAGCTAATTCAGCTACAAAGGTGACTACTTTTTTTTATGCCTCGGGACACAAATACATACATTTACATGTCCATTTTAATTTCTGCTCATATGGAAGTAAAAGGAAAGTTTAACTTTATCGTTGTGTGAAAAACTTCTTATAAAAGAATAAAAAAAATTCCTAAAATTATCAAAAACTCTTGAAATATGCATTTATTCTAAAAATTTACCTCTTTTATGCATGTACAGCCGGTGAAATAAAAATCCTAATACCCATTGCTATTTGCACAGTAATTGTACTAAAGCAAATTCAAAAGTGACAATTGATAGCGAACAATGAAATCTACCAATCCATATGCATAAAATGTGTATAAGGGACCGTATTCATATTGAAACTTGCAGCAACTTTGATAATTCCAATAGCAACAACTAGTTTTTACTAAACATTTTGAATCTGCAACAACAACAACAAAATTTCAATTCGTTTGGTTCAAGGGTTTATGAGTTTTGAATATTAGAAATATTCAGCCCATAATGTTAAAATATTTCATGGGATTTTTGTGAGTGTCTCCCGAAATATTTATTATATCTCTCCAATATTTTTTTATCGCGTTAAAGTTCAACAGGCCAAATAAAATTTATGATGTTCTTCATTTTTAAAATATTTAATATGAATTATAAATTATGGAAATCACATGTAATAAAAATGTGAACAGGAAGAAATTGTCTGATGGGAGTTGAAACCTTATGATTTTTTACATACTATACAGAAATTTCAGCGCAATCCAATCAGTGATGTTTTTAATGCTTAATGTTGGTTAAAGCGACCGTTTAATGAGGCATCGCATAGTTACAGAAAAGTAAAAAGAAAGAATAAAATAAAGATTGTTTTATGCTTTAAAACTGTTGTCGAGTGACATTTCTTGATCATCATTAAACAGGCATATGGGTAAATTTACATCTGTGAGAGAGAAAACAAAAAGTCAACGGTATTATAACTTTTTGATTTTAACAGGTTTGATCAGAAAATTGGACTCCTGACCTATAAGGTAGTTTTCTTATCATGGTGGAAGCCCCCGTAGATGTTTTATAGGATATCTTGAGTTGTAATAGCCAGAATGACTCCAAATGTTTAAATTAGCCTAATTTAATAGTCTAGAATCTGATTACATCAGATTTAAGTATTGCCATTGGAATTCAAAGATGCTGCAAGTTTAAATGTGAAGATCATCCCCTATTTAAATTTTATGCATATGAATTGGTAGATTTCATTGTTCACTATCGATTGGCACCTTTGAATTTTTCTGTAACATAATTATTGTGCAAATGGCAATGGGTGTTCAAATTTTTGTTTCACCATTTTGTTTTACATGCCCTAATGCTGGAAAGAGCTAAAATATGCAATTGCATATCACTAGAACCCAGATTATATGTATGTGCATAACATATTCTTCTATAATGTTATTAACACAGGTCTGCTTTTCTACCCACCATTGTTAGTCATTCGTTTCCCTTGGCACCAGATTCTTCATAAAACTGTAGGTTCCAGCACTGCATGACGTTTGCTTTCCTTTCATCAAACACGAAAGGATTTGCATGTTTGCTTAACGCTTAATTTTATAATTGCTTTAAGAATTTTTACAGATATTTGATATGGTTTCTTTTTAGGAATGAAATGGAGAATATTCCGTTGATGCTGAAATCTCAACGGGAATCCCGATTGTTTCAGCAGCTAGCATGTTATAGACAAACTGTGATTAGAGTTTATTTTCCTGATAAACTAGTACTGCAAGGCACTTTCATCGCAGATGAAACAAGTAGGAAGTAATTTTTTATTTTGTAAAAGTACTTAATATGGGGTTTCCACACAACCTTGAATTGTCAGGGAATTTGAAATCATCCTTAAAGTGACGAGAAAATGAGAATTTTTGGTCAAACCTGGAAAAGTCAGGGAAAATCTTTGTAACTTCTGCTTTGAATAGTGAAACCCTGCGGTGACGCAGTGCGGTAATGCCTAGTGCGCTGTTAATCCAGGTTCAACTGCCAACAGTGCAAAGAACGTTTACTCAGAGCTTTCATAAAGATCGCACTACTCACTGTAGTCTGGTTCTGTAGGCCTTAAGAGGTTCGGATTCCTCGGAAAATTGTAGGTCCAGAGGTTCGGATTCCTCGGAAAACAGTAGGTCCCGGCGCAGCATGACCACTGTAGTCCTTGAGCCGTAAAACCACAAACGAACGATTTGAATAGCGAAGTCTCCCATGAATGTGGAACCAATTCTCTGCAACCGAGGTTTAATTGAAAGCCGCTTGTGACTGGTCAGGGGATATTTTTCTCCAATATGAGTGGCAACCCTGTTTATATATAATGTGTCTACAGGTTTGAGACTTGATTTCTTAAGGTGCAAATTCCTCTGAAAACTGTATGTTCTCATGCTAAGTCCCCGACTAAAGACCTTAAGAATTGGAAAGTAAAATCAGTTGCTTTGGGACATGGTCAAAACATGTACTTTTTTTTTTACTCGTAATATTTATTTTAACAAGTGTTTTATTTGTTTAAAATATTTCTAGTTCAATCTATTGGAGATTTCATTAAGAATTTTTTAGAAGATAAAGACCTGAATTTCTATTTGTGTGAGTATATTGTATTAAGTTTTTCTCTCGTTTAAAATGTCAGCTCCGGCTTGATCAAGCTATAAAGCAATCATCGACTGTACAAATTAGAAATATTTCTAATTTGTAATAACTAGTCAGAACTAATTTTAAGGGTTAACGTTAGACATTGCCAGGTTTGTCTAGTCAATTCTAATTTTAACTGATTTGGAGTTTTGACATTATTTATATATGTCGTTACTGGGGACTGCTTTTTTTTTTTTGCAATTAGCAAATAGGAAATCCTTTCATACTTGGTTCCAAAGTTTCCTCCTTTTGGTGGGATAGTGCAGTTTACTGCGATTTGAGGTGCCTTGTATATATATATGTATCTGTGTTTACTTGTGTAAATATATTTATACAAATCGTGAATGTAGAAAAATATATTCCTACACTAAAATAAAGGTTTTAATTCTTAACCTATGAACCTTAGGTGACAGAGATTTGGATTACTCGGAAAACTTTAGGTTATAGTGTCATAAAGCACAAATATATACTTAACGTATATTATGCCCCATATAACACTTGGTTCAAAAGACTAAATGCAGGTTTATAATAAGGACAAGTACTAAGATTGGTTGGTTATGTAACATTATGCAGTATAAATGAATTTAAGAAGAACAATGTTTTAGGCGTAGGAGAAAATTTTAAATACATGAATCAATGTACGTTTTGGATGGGTGTTAGCTTGAATTCCTGATGAAGGACAGCCGTCCAAAATGCATGTGGATTAATGTGTTTAAAATTTTCTCCTAGGCTTAAAACGTCGTTCTTAAATTCATTTAAGGACAAGTATCTCTAAATCCCTAGCACCAAACTTATTAAATATCCATGTTTATAATTACATCTAATCACTTAACAAACAAAAAAAAAAAAAAATTATATGGCTTGATCAACAAGGAATGACAGAAATCCTTGATCAGACCTCGATGAAAATAGTCTTATATAGAATAGATAAAGTAATATGATGGTATATAGCAGCTTGGAAAGTTTTAGTATATAAATATGTCTTTAATAGGTGAAGAGCTTCATTATTAAAGGTAAAGAGGGAGAATATACAAATCTGTTTGTTTTATGATATATATATATATATATGTACACAAGTAATAATTAATGTTGATTAATGGGCATGCACATATTAACACTTGCCGCAATTATGTTCACTAATATTTTACTAATACATCATTTATTTTTCAGACATAACACCACCTAAAACTAAACTAATGCCAGAAAAAACTCTTCTGCAGGTATGGATTTCATCCAGTCTTTCGTAGATCACGTCATAGCTATTTTTAACCGGAAATAGTAAACTATTTTAACTAAAAATCGCTTATAGATAACTAACCAGCGATGAGCAATACAATATCTAAAGTTTAGATTATATAAACATTGTATTTGAATCGAACTTTTAAATAAGGTAGTATGATTTAAGATTGCTGTTTAATTCATCTGAACTGAGCCATAGTTCTAATATTGTGTAAATTAATGCTATCAGCAATATGAGAAAGTGACAATTATTTAGCGCCATTAAATTATTAGCCGTTAATTTCTAGAATTTTTATTTTATAAACCATGATTGTGAATTATCAAAAGTTTTCTCTTTTGTGTGTGTGTGTGAATTGAACGTGAATTATGATTTAAAGATTGGTTGCAACTGACAGTACTTTATTCCCAGAGAAGGGTTGTAATGATTTATAAAATGAATAGATTGTGTTTTAAATAAGGAAAAAAAAGGGTAATGTGGTAAGGAGCTGCGCAGAGCTGGAGCAGTTTTTTTAAAATTCCATTGTATATACTCATATGAAATCAACTTTCAAATAGGTACA
>QLNU02015003.1:128134633-128172698 GCA_006491805.2 Dysdera silvatica | reverse complement strand
TTATAATTTTATTCCCTTGTCCAGGAATTTATACACCCCCCTTAATGAAATGTAAACACACACAAAATCTAATCCACACTACATCCTTTTTGTCAACAAACATATGTGAAATAAACACGCATGCACATAATGCGACAGGAGAAACTATTGCGTATAAATGCGGCAGGAGTAGCTATTTTCTCCTGTTTTTCTAGCCAAGTAAATGGAAACACTTATAGGAATTTTCTTAAGTCCACGCACATTCGTAGTATTTCGGTCATCATGGGCAGTTTCGCTCCTGTGAGGCAATCCTGGCAAACTTTAGCGCCTTTATAAACATGGCCTTGCTCTAAATAACCGAGATAAATGTTCTACCTTTGAAGCGAGGTCTATCGACAATTTCTCTATAATATTACTATTGATCCTTATATTAAGGAAATTGAAATTTTGTATAGATATCCTTATCCTAGATTTTAGTTTAAACTCTTTAATACAATACCATCTTTAAAATTTAAAAAGTAATTTACAAGATACGTATTAGCCACTGAAAAATCGACGGCGGGAATTTTGTAGGGATTTTTTGCAACTGCAGGCGATTGCACTATCCGTCTGGCAACACTTATCTCGGATGTTAAAGGTTTCTTAACCATCTGTGTTACTATCTTGTAAGCGCATACGTTGGCGTAAGTTTTTATCTTGCGTTCATCATTTTTTAATTAATACTTTTACAGTCGAACTAAGCGTCTAAGGAAATAGAGACAAGCAAATTTACAATATGTCAACGCCAAGGTACATCCAATTTCACAATGTTAGAAGTAATATGGAGTTGGTTGATATTGTGACTTCAGTTGATACCAGACACAATATCCATCACAGAACGGGTGGGTTAATTCCACTCACAGGTCATGCTTTTTGTGGATGTTACGTAGGTAGACGTCGCCAGTCATGTTGCACCTGTGGTGAAGGAGGCAAAAGTAAGAAACATTTGTATTATTGGATATTTTTATTTGGTTCTCGTATGTCGGATTATTTTCGAAATAACGTTTTTCTCTTGAAACGAGAATCGGGCAACAGATCGTTTGTTTTTTCTTTTTTAAAATTAGCCCATAAAAAAACACACCAAAATTTGAACAATATATCTAAAAATAAGGGGAAAAAAATAAATTATTTTATAATGAATATATTATAAAAATTCAATGAAAATCTTGGCACACTATATACAGCGTAAGTCATAATTAATGGAACAAAGTGAAAGAGTTGATAAAGGACAGTAAATAACTCATATTTGGTGAAATCCTCATGTCCGCAAAGGACCCGATTTGGCTGTAGATTATTTGCATTAATTTAAATGATTGGCCTAACGATGCAGTAGAGACAAAAACCGTAAATTCCTTTGCCCGGTCCTGAGTAGTGTTGCAATTTAGTCATCAAAAGGTATGGAAAACGATTGTTTTACCATACTGGAGACAGTTGGGGCTTGTCAAGCATGAGTAATAAGCGAATGAGATCAAAAGTAACAACTTCAGTCCAGTGAACCAATCCCGGAAAGTGAACTGTTCTGGAACTACAGGGATGTTATTATTTGCATCCACATTAGTTAATCATGTAATAGAATTTGGAAAATTTGCAATGTGATTAACGTGAATGCAAATAATATCCTTGTAGTTCCAGAAAGGCTCATTTTCGGGCATTGGTTCACTGGACTGAAGTTGTTCCTTTTGATGTCCTTCACCTGCTACTTATGTTTGTCAATTTCCAATTGCCTCCAGTATAGTGTAAAACAATCGGTTTCCATACGTTTGACTAAATGGCAACACTACTTAGGACCCGGGAAGGGAATTTCTGATTTTTTGTCTTTTCTGCATTATTAGTGGTTATAAAATTATATAACCAGGAAACACAAATTATACAATAGAAATTGAGTAGCGAAATATAAATTTTATTTCTGGTGCACAATATTAATTTGCTTTACAATGGTAGATCATACCATTTTGCAATAATTGACTTCAGTACTGGGAATAACTTAAAACCAGACTTTTTTTTATAAAACGTTTGACCAAACAAATTAATTATTACCCTATTGATATGGAGTTGGATTAAATGAATAATTATATTAAATAAATAAAATTTAAGTTAGGTAAGGCACCAAAAATTAGTAAATAAGGAAAAGAAGAAAAGAGATGCTTACATTATTAGGTTGATCCATCATGAGGGGGTCCAATGGATGTGAGGGGGAAATATCCAAATATAAAAAACAACAACATGTAGACTTCTTTATGTTGTAATAGTTTAGTGAAAAGTGGGTAACTTTTTGGTGACCAGCTTTGGAGACAAAAAAAAATTGCCGTCTGGTGATTTTTTCCTACAAAATAAACCGCGTGGAAGACCCAAAACATCTGTGAAAAATGATGTTCTGAAAGCATTGGTGGAAACGAATCCAACTGTATCTACAAGAGAATTTGCTGCCAGAATGAAAGTTGACCATACAACAATATTGCGACACCTTTCTGAAATTGGCACGGTGAAAAAAATGGATAAGTGGGTACAGCATGAACTAACCGAGCGAAATAAGCTGGATCGGTTGAACGTATGCATACGTCGTACAAAACATTTGCAAAATTAAATGAATTAAAATATGAAATTTTGCAGCACCCAGCTTATTCACCGGATCTTTCGCCAACCGACTTTCATTTTTTAAAACATTTAGAACAGTTTTTACGGGCTAAACAGTATGAAAATGAAGACACTCTGAAAAATTCCATATCAGAGTTTGATTCTAAAGATCAGAATTTCTTTAAGACAGGCATCTAATCATTAAAATTTCATTTGGGAAAAGGGTATTGAAGCAAATGGAGCATATTTTGATTAAATAAACAGCTTTTGAAAAAAGATATGCAGTTTTATATATTCACTTAAAAATCCACATTTCATACACACCAACCTAATATATATATATGGAGTTGTAGTTCTGTAAACCTCCTCTCCCCCCCACCTTATAAACCTGTAACCCCTCCCATATGAACCTTCCTGTATATGGTAATAAAACTGATATATATTTTTTTTTAAATTTCAGTTTTGGAATGGGTATGGGACGTAGACACGAAAAGTAATTGTACTCATTTAATCAATGATAATAAAGATGTGCGATTTCATCTGCATTTTAGTCGTGGAACTGCAGCAATTCGTGGAAGTCAACCCATAACTGCTAATCAACATTTCTGGGAAATTAAAATGACTTCTTTAGTGTATGGGACTGACGTGGTAAGTTTTTAAACTCCAAACCTTCGTTTTGAAGATTCAAACTTTTTTTATTTATTTGAATTGTTTGTTATACACAGAATGTAATGCTAAAGAATGAAAATATTCATATAGTAAGAACTGTTGCAAAAAAAGGGCATGGCAAATTAAAAAAAAAAGGGGGGATCAAAACTACAAGGTAAGAACAAACAAGTATTATACCGAAATTCACTTCTAGCCAGCGGCATAGGAAAGAGGGCTCAAGCTCCCCATTGGATATCCAAACATATTTTCTGTAATACCACCTGACATGTCCTGTCTGGGATTACAGCGCCGCCTCCAGCCACCCTTCCCAATGAAACCCTTGCACATTCCCCCCACCTGACATGATCTTTAAAGCTGATAGACCCCCATTATAATTTTTGAATTACTATACCACCGCTTGTAGCAGAGTTTGCATAATTCGTCATAACTACGGAATGTTGTAAACAGAAATCGTAGCCTACTTCTAAAATCCTAGGAATTTTATAAGTAAAACAAAAATAATATTAAAGCAAATTGTAACTGGTTTCTTATATCTGTATGTTGTGATTGACAATATAAGCTCATTAAAAAATCATTTGGTCCTTGAAAATTATTGAATTTCATCAGGATAAAAGAATGGGAATTATGTATATCTATACGTTGAGGTTTGATATTATTGCCCTTAACAAAAGCAGAATAATTGTCATGAAAGTTATGGTCAATTGCATGCGAATGGTCAAGCGACAGACAGAAAAACGACAAAATGGACTCATTCCTTTCACTTCATGGTTAGTGACCAGGTACTGACTATTACCCTGACCCTTCGAAGTTACAATAATATCCAGCTTTGTATTATATGCATTAAAGAACTGAAGTTTCGGCTAAAAAGGTAGGTGTCAAGGATTCATTTCCTTTATTTACCCACAAAATGAAGGTTGATATTCTGTTGCATCTTTTTAAATAATTGGCTTTGCGAGTTTGGGAACTGAAAACACAGGAATCTACAACTAACAATAAACCTACAGCGAAACATTATGCAAAGACAATTTAAACTCGAAAATTTACATTGAGGTAGAAATCAAACATGGGGAACATTTTGTGATGCAAGGGTATAAAGAATTTTCAAGATTAGGCAAACAGTGCAGTTGAAGAAAACAAAAGGGGGAAGAGGCCTTGGCAGATTTGTTAAGCTTTATTCAATCTTTATAAATTAATGTCCTCCTAATAAATTTGTTAAACTCCTAATTCTTGCTAAGCTTGTTGATTAATCATCTCAATATAGGCTAAACACAGACATCAGGGCAACTTTTATTTAACCTGTTAACTGGGTATGACGACATTTTTCGTCATGCCCGGAAGACTACCAAAATGCGAATGACATTTTTCGTCATTGAAATTAACCGTATTATGTTGATCGCATTGCGTTTTATGTAGTTCTTATGTATTTAATCCTAGCATGATGGTGTGATGACTTGACTTATCATTGCGAAAAAAAAAGGCCCCAGTGTGAAACGAGTTTCACAAAATTTTATTCCCCGGTTAACAGGTTAAGCATTGATGTAAAATTTAGAGCAACGTACGGTTTTGAGAGTCAACCCGCCCCCCCAACTGCTTGCTAATTGGTACAAAGCATTGTACTTAGATCCATGGGTACCCATATGGGGAGGCAGAAGGGAGCTTGAGCCCCCTCCTCTAAGCGTTTAAAAATTTGATTTGCCCGAACCTGCTATGCATTTACTTTCAAAAGTTTTACAGTCACATTTTAAAATAAGGTACTTTTTAGCTCATTACTAATTGTCAAGCAGTATCAATTATTTTTGTAGCGTTTTGGTATCTTGTACATTCACTAAAATTCTCGACAGCTTTGAGAAGAAAGTAATAATTTTTCTCAGCCCCTCCCTAGAAATACTTGTTATTGTTTTTCAGCCGTGCAGTGGCACAATGTGGTAACGTGTTTGCCTAGTGCGCCATTAACTTGGGTTCGATGCCTAATGGTGCAATGAACATTTACTCAGAGATCTCATAAAGATCACACTGCTCACTGAAGTCTGGGGTTTGGTTCTCTAGGCGATGTTCGGATTTCTCGGGAAAATCATAGGTCCAGAGGTTGAGATTCCTCAGAAAACACTAGGACCCTGTGCTGCTTGACCATTTTAGTTCTTGAGCCATAAAATCAAAGAATAAAAAAAAAAATTTTTTTTTTTTCTCAGCTTACCCTAGAAGTACTCGTATGAGTGCCCATGCTTAGATCAGCCCATTGTGATTCATTATGATTTTACCTATTGAGAATCCTGCAGGAGCAATAGTTGTAGGTCTGTTCATAGTCGCTGTTTATCATTTGGTACAATCATTGCAACAATATTTTACTGACTCTGTAGACAAATTGTTAAAATCACATTTTGTGATCAGTTTTCTACCTTTTCTCTCTCTCTCTCTGTGATGTTTTTATCTTGATAATGGGACAATTCTTTTTTCTTACCTTTTAATCACAAACAAAAGTATGCAATATTCGATGTATCAACTGATAACATTTAAAATTCCTTATTATCTTTCAGGTTTTCATGTCGTTGTCTCTTAATCAATATTTATGTTGTAAAGAGTTGCATGTATGTTATTGTTTTTATGTATATGTCTCTTTCTTTATAGATTTGTCATAAATCAAATAACCTTGATCTCCTTAACCAGTAACTGAGGACCTGTTGTCATTGAGAATGTTTTGTTTTACGTCAAAGAAAATTTTCTGACCAAAATATCAACACAGAATTTAACCTGTATTTTACAAAACGTAATAGTAACATTAAAAAAAAAAAGGAATTGCAAGAAAAACCTCTTGTTCTTGCCTGTTAAAGTAGCCCCTGGGGTAAGTTTCCAATCAACCACAATGTATCGCTAAGATAGGTTGCGATATATTGCCTGCCTTTCGTTTGCAGTTCTAAGAAAGAGCCTTCGTGTTTATTCTCATTATATTGCTTTTACGTAAGCTTTTTTATTTTCACATCGTTGATGGCATTTTGGTTTTTGAAAATCACGTTTCCTTAAAATATGGTGCTAACAATCGTTAAATAACAAAAAAGAAAAAGAAACTTCGTTTATTGTCTTATGTATAAAAAGTAAATTTTCAGGAAATAGTTGATTCAATCCTTCCAGTATTTAGGTACAACTTGAAGATAATCTGGGGTTGGGGGGGGACATTTCCCCCTCCCCACACTAGGTGTATACTGGTTCAGGAAAATTACTGGATTGCAAAAAAATATGAAAAATAATATTACATAAGAGGGTTGCTACAGCTGATGGTGAGTTTGGATGATTTGCGAGCTTGGCGAGATTGTAATCGGTGGGGGGGGGATACTTTAACAGACAAATGCCAAACGTCCTTAACAATTTGTCAGACCACACATCCTCAGTTACAGGTTAATCTCCATTTTTTTTTTTCATTAATAATACCGTGTCTTTCATTTTTATAGATGGTCGGCATCGGAACAAAAGATGCTAATGTTCGCAAATTCAGTGATAGTTTCTGTAGTGTCTTGGGCATTGATAATCAGACATGGGGTTTGTCCTACACTGGACTGTTTCATCATAAGGGTGTATCCCGGGAGTATGCGTCGGGATTTGGCCAAGGTAGCATTATTGGGGTTCATCTAGACATGTGGAATGGAACGCTATCTTTTTATAAAAATAGACAAGCTCTTGGTAGGTCTATAATCTTGTGCATTTTTAATTAAAATTTGTTAAAAAGTGATTTTAAAGTCATATTTTTTAATATTTTTCTGTTATATGTGTAAAAATACAACTACTTCAACCTGAGTGGTGTATCTTCACAAATGCCCATTTAAGGATCGTGCCAAACAGTACATATACCCGTATGAGCATGTATCTTTGGTCAAGCCATGGCCATTTAGTTCTTTATATTTGACAACAATAAATATAATTGTATTCTGAATTCTGAAAAAGATCAGTCTTCAATTTATCATTGACTTGTGACCACATGTGCTTTTGGAGGCTACACCAAAAGGATGTACAAAATTCTTTTAACATTGTATTCTGATTATTTTATGATTTAGCATAATTTTAAACATCTAACATTTCACAATAAATATAGGTTTAAATCGGATGGATTTGGCTTGCATTTATTTAAAACTTCCAACTCTTCAATGCCTCTTCACTCCATCAAAAGTGCCGTAGTTGGTGCACTTGAGGCGTAACTTACAATGTATACTATGAAATTAGAGTTTACCCTATCTAAAAACTGAAATAAAATCATTTTGCTATTACGTGCCTGGGAACTCTATCCTTGAGAGTGATCCAGATTTGCCTAACGGACAGGCAAATCTTGATTCGACAAGCCATCTTGACATGCAGAACTACATAAAAGCAAGTGAATACACCTTTCAGTATGCCTTAATTGTTTATATAAACGCTTAAGGTGGGTCAATTCATGTATGTGTGTATTAAAATTAGGAAGTAGATTGTGAAAAGCAATTATAAATTATATATAACCATACTTCATTCCAAGCATTCAATTTTAGGTGTGGCTTGTACTGGCTTGAAGGGGAAAGCTCTGTACCCCATGGTTTCCTCCACAGCTGCTCGAAGTGGCATGAGAATTATCCACAGTGTTTCGTTTCCATCTTCACTACAGTTTATTTGTTGTGTTACATTAAGAAAATCAATTTCCGCAGATAGGAGTGTTCTTCAATCCCTGAACTTGCCTCCAGGATTACAAAGTTTTCTTGCCAATAATTTAGGGTGGCTTCTCGGTGAAAATGACTTAAATGACAAGGAATCCATGTTCCAGAGATCCATTCCCGTTTATCCCCAGTGTTGCCGAAAGGATCCAGATACGTGCTTTCATCAGCGATTGACATGCACAGACTGTAACACACCAGTATTTGCTACCTTAACTGACTTATAGATGCCAATGTACAGATGCAAGTACTTCTTTCTCCCCAGTTGATAACGTTGGGATTGGGCTAACAGTGGATTTCCGTGAACCGCATTCAATTTCATCCTAGACATTCTCATACTATTTTTTGTTCATCCTCAACCCCTTGGTGTCTATTGACTATTTTATTTATCCGAATACGCCAGTATAAATTAAAAACGTAGCATTTTAAATCCTTGCAGAATATGTTGAACCCACTAAGGGTTACTGGCTGTCGATACGAGACCTCCATTATTAAACGGCGTCGGATTAAAACATAGATGACATTCCCCTCCTGCAGTGAAGATAATTGTGGAACTGGATAGGCTGGTCTCCTGTATCACTTCGGAGTGTTGGTGTAGACTAGATGCTGTCGATCTACCAATGGCATAATCCGACTTTGTAGGTGCAATATTTCTAATTGTTCACCATCTTCCCCTCATATAAAAAAAAAATCACAATTCATACATATATGACCATCATTATATATATATATACACACACACATACAAGGTATCCCTGAATTCATGGCCAAAACGTTAAGGGATTGTAGGGGATATCAAATAAACCAAATTGGCCGAAATCCTCACGTCTGTCTGCAAAGGACTCGATTTGGCTGCAGAGTGAAACTATTGTTTATATCCACATCGTGACTACGTAGGCAATTACATGCACAAAAAAAAATGTTTTTTGCCACATGATTTAAGTGATCGACTTAATAATGCAGCAGAAACAAAAAAATCGAAAATTCCCTTCCCTGGTCCTGAGTAGTGTTGCCGTTTAGTCATAAAAGGTGTGGAAAACAATTGGTTTACTATATGGAGGCAATTGGGAATTGTCAAGCATGTGTAATAGGTGAAGGAGATCAAAAGAAACAACTTTGGTCCAGTGAACCAATGTCCGAAAATGAGCCGTTCTGGAACTATAGGGCTGCTATTATTTGCATCCACATTAGTCGATCATGTAACAAAATTTGAAAAATTTGCCATTCCGGCCTTGAATCATATTGGAAAAGGTTTCACTACTTACTATAGTCCAAAATAACTTCCCATGGCCAAATTAATGCAATTCGAGAATTTATGACCCAAATATAAGAGGATACTAGCAGGGCTTAAGTTGAAAATTTTCGCGAATCGAAACACTGTCACGGTTTCCTCTAGTACATTTTGAACCCTGGATGGTAGTATATACAGCATCCAATAATACTACAATGTATCCTTAAGGGATATTACACGCTCAGAAATGCAGCCATGTCGATAGGGAGTGCAGACGATGTAGCAGGGTTTAAAAGCTAAAAGCGGTGGTTCAGCCACATCGCAGTATTTACGGTGTCGATATTGACAAGATGGAACAGTTTACAAACGCAGAAAAAGCAGATATGCACCTGATGTACGGCATAGCTGAATGCAATGGTAAACAGGTGTAAAGGTTGTACCGTGAGTGATATCCTATGCCTCGTGTGCTCGATCATAAAATGTTTGTGAGACTACACCCCCAGCTATGTGAGACAGGCCCCTTCCATGTCAGCTAATGGGATGCCGGATGACCAAGGGTGCAAGAACGTGAGCTATGAGTGATAACATCTTGCGTATGGTAACAGAGAAAGCAGGCACAAGCACGCGATCGGTCGCTCAGAGTCAGGGCGACTACTGCGTGAAAAAAAAAATTACACCCTTATCATTTGCAGTCAGTGCAGGCATTAACAATTACTAATTATCCCGTGCACTTAGATTTCATGCGGTGGTTCCTACAGCAAAGTGCCGTAAATGTCAATTTCCCCACTCTGGTGGTCTTTATGGATGAATCAACATTCTCACGTGAAGGTATAGTGAATGTGCATAATGTGCATTTGTAGGCACCCCAGAACACACATAGTACATGTTTAAAGTCAAACTAGCAAGGATTCAGCATCAATGTGTGGCCGGGGATCGTGCATGACTACTTAATTGGGCCTTACCTACTGACGGATCGCCTCGGTGAGCGAACCTATCGTATTTTTCTGCAACAGATTTTACCCAAATTGCTGGAGGAGGATCCTCTCGCCTTCCGTGCCCATATGTGGTTCCAGCACAATGGGGCATCTGCCCATTTTAGTAGAGACACGCGTCACCATCTGAATGCCACATTTGGGTGTCGGTGGATTGGACATGGTGGCTCTTCCCCATGGCTTCCCAGGTCACCTGATCTTTCTTGTCTCGTTGTCTTTCTGTGGGGATATTTGAAAAGTATTATGTACGAGACGCCTGTGCTGTTCGCGTAGGATCTTGTAATCATTTTCGGTACCTTTGATGACTAAATGGCAACACTACTCAGTGCCAGGGAAGGGAATTTTTTAATTTTTTTTAATCTGCTGCATTATTAGGTCAATCACTTAAATTATGTGTCAAAAAAAATTTTTTTTGTGCGTGTAATTGCCAACGTAGTAACGATGTGGATGTAAACAATAGTGTCACTCTGCAGCCAAATCGGGTCTTTTGTGGATATAGGGATGTGTGCCAATATGGTTTATTTGATGTCCCTTACAACCCCTTAACGTGTTAGCTATGAATTCAGGGACACCCTGTATATATATATGATCAGTGACTTTTTTATTCAAGGAGGGATAGTGAAAATTAGAGATTGCCTACTTTCAGTCATGCTACACTACTGTTATCTATGTATATCATGGTCGGAATGGAGAGCCACACAACTCACCATATGCACCATAGAAATACAACCAACCAACATTTCAGTGGAAAAATAGTCCATCATTAGAACAAAATACGGAATTTGAGATACTGTATTTTGTTCTGATGAAAATGAGGACCAGTTTTCTTCTGAAGCAATTATTACCAGCTCAACTACAACCGTGACTATCTGTGAATTTTTCATTTAAATTATTTGCACAATGTATTTCATCTAGACAGTAATACCCTGAAGTTACGCGATAGGTAGTTCCGATGAAAATCGCATACGTCGAATTCTCGTAAGTCGGGATACAACTTTGCATATAAATATGTATAAAATTTGTTCAATTGGGACCAAGAACTAAAGAAAACACTAGTTTAGGAGAAAAATACATGCAATATTTCAGAAATTACAGTTCTCTATAGTACTCATACATACATATTATATATATAAAATACATGCATATTAAAAAAATTATTAAATGAGTTACATAAAAGAGTTATTTTTATGTCGATGGCTTCATAAAATCTAACAAATTCGTCTGACGACACAAAGACGTCTTTTTTTCACATAGAATTTTCTCGTAGCAAGCTAATAATTTTTTTTATTCCTTGCTGTGCCGCTATAACACATTCTTCATTGGAGTCTGTTTTTTAAAATTTTTAAGCCCTTTTCAATTAAGCTGAGACCTTCTGTCAATCTTGCAATTGTCATGTGCTTTTCGGGTGGAACTGGGTGAAAAGTGTTGGAATCCTCACTCATCTGTATGAGCTCATTGATTGACAGCTCCTGACTGTGTGACTCCAACAGCTCACTGAGATCATCATCATCATTGACTTGCAAATCTAATTGTCTGGCAAGATTAACAACTTCTTCTATCACGTAAGTGACAGGATGAGTTTCTGACGTTGTTTCTGTCTGGTTTTTGAAAAAAAAAAAATGGACGAAGTTTCTTCCAGACACCATTCAATGTTTTTTTTTAAATTTCATCCCAAGATTTTCCAATGGTTCTTACAGCATCTAAAACATTGAATTGTTTCCAAAAGTCTTTAACAGATATCTCACTGTTTTGCCTCATAACTTCATTCAGATGTGCGAACGAACGCCTCGTGTAGTATGCCTTAAATGTTTTGATGACTCCCTGGTCCATCTGCTATAGTCCACCTACTTCTATCATAGCATTAAATGTCTGAGGAAAAGAAGACGCAGCTTCTTTATCAGCACTAGCCGCCTCTCCACGATGCTGCGCCAATTACAGCAAGTTTTAAATCTGTTGAACCAACCATTACTAGCTACAAAGTTTTCGTTTTTGCCCACCTCCCCAGCTTCTTTTAACCTCTCAAAAATCAGCTCAACTTGATAGCATACAGTGTTCTGATCGAGTGGACAATACTTCACTTTAACTTGATTATCGCACCATAATTTCAACGTTGTTTCCATCTCAGCAATGATGCCATGGCATTTACGAATTGTGCTTGAATTCAAGGATTGAGCATTTTTCACCGCATTGACAATTCTTTCATCATCTTTTATGATTCCTCTTACTGTGGATTCTGGTGGCTCAAATTTCTTTGCCAATTCACAAATTTTCATTCTGCAATCAAAATTCTTGATAATGTTAAGTTTACATTCCAAAGATATTGTTTTTCTTTTCTTACTAAGTGCAGGAGAATCAGATTTACTTTGTTTAGATGACAGTTTTTTTAAGAATTTAGAAAATACATAACAAAACAGTCTTACCTTTCATAGAATCGTAATCGAGCACATAGAGCTTGTGCGCAACGCATCCAATGCCAATCACAGCAAGAGAAACACTGAAGATAGCAGGTGGCAAAACCAGTCCCAGGCACGTTGCCAAACTCAAAAATCAAGATCCACATAACTCCGAGTTTGCGTAAGTCAGGGTATTATTGTACTATTACTTCATAATTGATGATGCTTCAGTGAACTGAGATTTTAATGAAGTATTTATTATGTCATAAAGACTTCAGTATACTATGGAACCTAATTTCTAGGTGTACTTATATTTAGGTTCCATAATTAATGTAGATATAATTAAGTCCCATAGTGTATATATATATATACACACACACACACACACACACATACATACAAGGTATCCCAAAAGGTTGACAAACTTTAAGGGTAGGTCCTCTAGACAAATGCAAATAAATTGTACATATGACGTGAGGTTCACAAACGTGACCATATGTTGTGATAGCAACATAAAGACATTGGGTGGGTTGTTTGGTTGTATTTTTATGGTGCAAAGATAGCAAGGGTCATTCTGCACCAAACTAGGTAGACATTGGGAGAAAACGACTATCCCCAACATGTTGTGTTCTCATGTTGGTATTTGCAGCAACATATCACAGAGCCTGTCTTTCATTTGTGGTTCCTTTTCACCAATGCATTAACATTTTCATGGGACACTCTATTAGACCATAATATCATGCATGTATGGGTGCATGACAACCTTAAGAAGCTAATTTCCACATGGATCACAATACTGCTTCATCATCAGTGTTTGGGCTGCAATTGTCAGTGACTGTTTGATTAGACCCTGCTTACTTCCCTCATGCCTCATGCATGCTCACATTTGTTTGGAGGTTTTGCCGCACTCGCTGAATGACGTTCCTGACATTCTAAAAATACACATCTGGTTTCAGCATGATGCAGTGCCCACATATTTCAACCAAAATGTGCAGTTATACTTAAGTCGCATGGCAGCCACAATGCTCCAATCTTACACCCATGGACTTCTTCCTGTCAGTGGCATGGGCAGAAAGTTCATAAGGGGAGGGTTATAGGCTTAATGGGAGGGGTTACAGAGCTACAACTCATATATTCCTATGTTAAATATACAAAATTTCATCGCAATGGGGGGGAGTTACAATCCCCAAATCCCCCCCCCCTGGCTACACCTCTGCTTCCTGTAAGGGTAAATGAAGTCTCTGATGTAGAAAGTACCCATAGAATTAGACATCAACATTGTAACCAGGGTCGTTTAAACAGTGCCACATGTCTGTGATAAATCTTCCATATTTGAATGTATTCAACAATCCATTCATCAACTGAGGGGCCCTGCAGTGTGGTAACGCGTTCTCCTATTGCGCGGCTAATCCGGGTTCGACTCCCAGCAGTGCAAAAAGAACGCTTACTCAGAGATCTCATAAAAGATCGCACTGCTCACTGTAGTCCGGGGTTTGGTTCCCCAGGCCTTAAGAGGTTCGGATTCCTCGGAAAACAGTAGGTCCCGGCGCAGCATGACCACTGTAGTCTTTGAGCCGTAAAACCAAAAAACAAACAAACAAACATCCCGAGGCTTGCATTGCAGCCAGTGGCAGGAATTTTGAATATCTTTTGTAAGGGAGAGTTCAGGTATTACGTAAGAACTTTTGAGGGGAAGGGGTTGCTGTTGTGCTTATTTTCCTATATTACCCAATGTTAACTCACTTACCGGGAGGGGTATAAAATGGCCAAAATATTGCTTACATAATACTTGCCTACTCCCTAATGTATGGGAAGGAAAATTAAGTGTGGGAATATGAGAATTGAAAATGAAATTGAGGAAAGGGTATGCAAGGTATATGACTAACAGCTCATTTCTCAATTTTGCTGTTACTAGTAGGCTTGAGTTTTTGACTGTGACGTTGACATTATTGTCCGTAATAAAACAAATTTGTACAGTGCTGCCACTCATAAACAGAAATACCATAATTAAAACCACATTGCATTATAAAAACAAATTGATGCAGAATACAGTGTTTCTACTCATAAAATAAGATACTGAAAATACTACAATCTTTGATGTCGTTTTTATGTTATTGTCACACCGTATGGTCGCATTTGTGACCCTCCTTCTTTTCCTACGTAAAATTTTTATTTGTCTGGCTGACCAATGGCGAACGCAGACTTTCATTTGTGGTGGAGGGGTCATGGACAGAATTTGCCATGGTTTCAAAATAATACCCTTCATTTATCATGCAGGTAGAAATTTTTACAGTGAAAAAATGTATTTCAGGGATCATGACCCCTATGACTTCCCACCTGTGTCCGCCCTTGTGGTTGACCTACCCCTAAAGTTTATATACAATCTTTTGGGACACTGTATGTGTGTGTATATTAGTGTGTATGAAAACAGATTCTCATAATCATTTAGCGTATATGTAAATACATAGTAAGTTCCATTTTGCTTTCCAGTAACACAGTTTTGCTAAATAACAGATGATTTCTGCATCTTTTCATTTGGTACAGAATAACCGTTGCTCTTTCCTTACAACCAAAAAATATTTTTACTGCAAAAGAAGAATTTCGGTTTCGTTTTTAACAAATTAATACCAGGTTTACCATAATAAGTAAAAAAATCTTCACTGATCATAATGCAAAAGGAGAGCATACCAAAACAGAAGATATTGAAAGAAAAAATAAAATAGAAAAATTAATAAACAGTTGGGTTTTTTTTTTCTCATTTCTAGATTTTGCTTGTCTTTTGCATTCTGATTGACTGATAAAATTTTACTTTAGTTTCAATGTCATTTCTATTGGCTTTGATGGTTATTTCAGTAGTTTAAATTTCATGGCATAAGAAATTGCAAAGGTCATCCTTCGCCAAATGAGGGGATGTGGGAATACACACAAATGTAACTTGAGTAATTTTGTTGGATATGCTAATTTTGTCTTTCATTCATTTTAGTACTTTTTTGATTGTCGTTGCTTAATTTTTCAACGAACAGGCGGTGTTTATTTTCAAGATTTCCTTTTTAAATTCTGCTATATTGTTGTTATTTATTATAAAAGGGGGCTTCATTATATAAGCAGCAAATTGTTTTTAAATTCAGTAGAATTACGATTTTTTTAGTGCCGATTTTCTTTGTTTCCTGATTACTTAGATCATTATCTATCATGCATGTGGTCACCTACTGACTCACCTTTCGTAAGACTATTACGCTAAGTTTCCAAACAGTCCATAGTCCCAGCTGACCCAGATAGTTGACATTCTATTGTGTAGTTAGGCAGAAACAAAATCAAAATGTAAAAATAAACATAAATGGCAATGCAGTAAATCTTCACAAACATTTGCTGCTTATAACTTGATGTGAAACCTTCCTGAAACTATTATGGTTTATTTTAAAACATTGCTAGAATTCATTTGCATGAACTTAACTATACTATTTAGATTATGATA
This sequence comes from Dysdera silvatica, assembly GCA_006491805.2. Lineage (NCBI taxonomy): Eukaryota > Metazoa > Arthropoda > Arachnida > Araneae > Dysderidae > Dysdera > Dysdera silvatica. Next base: position 128,156,679 of record QLNU02015003.1, on the reverse strand, counting down.
AAATCATGTGATGTTTGATGTTATCACTGCATACTCTTATTTAATGTTATGTGACATTAGAGAAATCCATCTGTGTATATACTTCGTGCTTATACAGCTGGACCTGCTTATATCACGAATGCATCAAAGTTTCACTCATATTGGAAGGAATTTTGTATTACTTGAACTTCCTATTAATAATCAGCCTGTATGGATACATCGAAGGTTATGTATATTGAATATTTTCATGACTCTCTTCAGCTTCGTTATAAACAAGTTCAACTGTCATATCTGTGGGTGTGTGTATATATATATGTATATATATAGGGCCTGTGAAGGGTTACCGGTCTCTAACTGGAATAAGACCTGTATGTTGAATGTCTGATATATATGGTTGGTGGGACTAGTAACCTGATGTCCTACCCCGCCTCCAAGTGGTACAGGCCGGTAGCTTTCTATTTATGAGACAAATTTCTATTTGAATTATGAGTAGGAAGGCGAAAGGGGAGGGCTGCAAAATTTGCCAATGAACGTGTTTGGCCAGTGTTGTTAACATTTGGCCAATTACCTCCTAGAAGTTTGCAAAACCGCACACGGACCAAGTCAATAAACGATTCTGCATGTCTATAGTGAATGGGAAAAATCGTTCATGATTTTTCACTTGCCTCTGATTCCTCCAGGGTATTTACACATTGTGTGTATGGGAGGTAGGGATGTGAGGAATGATAGATCGACCAAATCGCAGAATAATTTGTACATTTAATATTAGCTTCTGCTGATTTAGTCAATGTACGATTTTGCACTCATATCTGGTATGGAGGACATTTGGCAAGACTTACATCAATCAGTTGATGGTTGCTGACAATGTGTATGTGGAAGTTTGACATAAAAACTTTCTTAAAGTGAACTTGTCAGTATTGTTTTTTGAAAGCCAATCTACAGTATGGATTTTCTCTGGAGTATTCAAGATTTAATGATGTTGATGCAATGTCAAGCTTTGGAAGTCTATTGCATTATGAAATCAGGATATGATTTATTGTGTTGCAAGAGAGTAAGTATTTACTGAAATAAAATTTCGTTGATAGATGTGATGTGGTCTCTTAATGATTATGTTTTATAGTGCACACATTAAAACTCATCATTATTAATCTGTGTTGTAATAATAATAAGTCTCCTTTTTTTTAATGATTATGACACGTTTCTCTCTGCAGTTTGTGGTCTTTTGCTCTTGGGTTTTATATAAATCCAGGAATGTTTGTTGCAAACAGTTTATCAACAGGTTTCCTGCAATGGAAATTCCCTCTTCAGAATCCACTAAAAGCGATAACCGATACTTATTTTCAAAAATAATTCAACAATTGGTTTCTAGCTCATGAATTGTGGGCAGATGTAATTTAAATGGGTTTAGAAATGGTAATAGATGAATTATGGGAAGTATGACGTCACACACACAAAAGGTGAGTTGACCAAATACTCTGTCGAAAGTATATGGGGCCGCTAAAAACTGATTTCTTGGTACTTGCATTACACTTTTTTGGCGGCCCTGGGCGGCCGCCCAGCTCGCACCCCCCTAAGCACGGCTCTGTATAAGGAACAACAAGGAAAACATCCTGGTTTCTTTGCGCACTTAAAATGACAGTTAAATGAGAAGGGGAAAAGACGAAATCCCCAACTCTCTGGTTCTGGTGCCCTATCAGCTGGACAATATACCACAGACGTGGAAACGGAAATAACTGCTAACAAAATGGGCAGTTATAATCCAAATTTTTCAGACAAGCAAAAAAGTCTGTCTTTTTCTCCAAGTAACTCCCGATTTTGCCAATGTCAAAAAATTTTCCTATTGTCTAAAGGTGAAAAGTTAAAATAAATAAATTATTCCACCTTTCGCCCCCGAGAAAATCTAAATTTTTGCTAAACTGGCAATTTAAATTGCATGAATTTCCAACAGCCCGAAGAATTAATTATTTATCCCCTTTTTTTCGAGTTTAACCGGGTTTTCCCCAATTGGAACGACTTTTCGATTGGGGGAAGACTCCCACCATCCCCCTATAAGACCGACCCTGGGCTGGACAATATACCACAGACGTGGAAATGGAAATAACTTAATAAAATGGGCAGTTATAATCGCGAATTTTTCCGACCAATAAAAACAAAAAACTCTGTTTTTTTTCCTCCAATTAACTCTTTAATTTTGCCAATGCCAAAAAATTTTCTAATTGTCTAAAGGTGAAGAATAAAAAACAGAATATATTCCAGTTATTCCCCGAGAAAATCTAAATTTTCGCCAAGTTGGCAATTGAAATTGCATGAATTTCCAACTACCCAAAGAATTATTCATCCCTTTTATTTTCGAGTTTAACCCGAGTTTTCCAACTAGAAACTTGATTTTTCCTATTGGGGGAGATTCCGCCTTCCACCCCATAAGGCCGGCCCTGGGCTGTGCAACATACCATAGACGTGTAAACGGAAATAACTGTTAACAAAATGGGCAGTTACGATCGCAAATTTTTCCGACCAACGAAAGCAAAAAAGCCTTATCTTTTTCTCCAAGAAACTCTCGATTTTGCCAATGTCAAAAAAAATTCCATTTGTCTAAGGGTGAAGAGTTAATAAAAAATTATTCCACCTTTTTTCCCAGAGAAAATCTAAATTTTCGCCAAGTTGGCAATTGAAATTGCATGAATTTCCAACTACTCAATGAATTAATTATTCATCCCAATTTTTCTTTAGCTTAACAGGATTTTCCCAACTTGGCACTTGATTTTTCCGATTGGGAGGAGAGACGGTCCCCTAGGGTGGTCCATTTTTGAAAAGTATACAAATTTAATTCTCCACAATATTGCCTTTATTCTATATCATATTAGTAACTTCTTTGCGAAGTTTTATTGAATTTGAACAAAATTTAACGGTCGCGACGAACTACGACATTTTAATTGTTATGTCTAAAAAAGTGGAAAAAGTCATTTCGTCAGCTAATTTCACACGATAACGAATTTTACTTTTCAAAAAACCTGACTGTTTTTGCTTTGCATAATATTAACACAAGTTAATCATTAACCAAAGCCATCTTCTTCATATCGGATTTAGAAGTAATGGGATAATTTTTTCTGTGCAGATCTGCAATTCGGGGAAGATATTGTCTTTGTTCCTCATCTTTTGTAATGCCGGAGTTGAATGCCTGGATTAGGGCTACTCCCCGTTCGGCACAATCGTTAAGAAACTTTATCTGGCGAACCCTCTGCTTCATTTCAATATAGATTGGATCCACATCCCACTCTGCAGGACCTCTTCTCCAGAAATGACTTTGCTATTTCCCCATCCACTTTCCGCAATGAGATCGAAGAGTTCTCCTGTACGCTGAGTTACAAAGATGTGGAGAGGACTTTGGTGGTTAAATTTTGCACCATTCAGTCTTTTAAGCCGCTTTTCATTTGGAGGAAGTTGCAGGTTCTTCATCTCCTTCGTGATATACACTTCGACACGTGAAGCGAACAGAGCAAGTTCCACTAAATATTCTGAAAAGTACCAAAGGTGGCGAAGAAAAGCTTTTTGCGCAGCTTTTCCATTTTCACGGTTTGGGTAAGTTTAAATTTGCGAAAGAAGTTTTGCGTCATTGAAAGGTGCCCTCTCTGCGAGTGGCGCTTCGTTCCAGTACTGATCATAAATAAGACTCACGAATGGGCTTATGTCTGTGATGCCCTTCTTCTCTGAAGCAGTGAGAACGAGCTGTTCCTGGAACATGTGTAGTTTTAGGCAATAAATTGCCTTCATCATCCAACGGGCTTTGTGTACGACGCCTGGTGCTCGGAACTTAATGTTCTTATCCTATATCCTTCCTTAGAGAAATATACGACATAAATTTAATAGTTCTAGATAATCATCTCTAAGTTGATGGGTCTTTATTGCGTTGGTGTAGTATTCCACCATTTCATCACGCAGTTTGATAATGTCATCAGAAATGTAAAACAGCGTGCCTTTTCCTGTTGTGAAGTCGTCTTTGTTAATCGAAGCCCATTGTTTCTGAAAGCGTGCGAACAGTTTCACTTCTGGTCCTTCAGAAGGGCCTAACGCAACTTTCAAAACTTTTGAAAGCATAATCTCGTAGACATGGTGTCTGTAAGTAATCCACACAAGATCGGTACCAAGAGCCTGCTCCAACAATGTACATGCGCCAAGTGTCATCTCTTTATTTGAAGCCGTGGTATCACAAACTTGTCCCCGTATCTTTGTCCTCAGATGCCATTCGTCAAGGATAGACAAACAAGTGTTGGCCTGTTCCTCACCCGTGCCTTTATAAGTTTTTGGAACTGCTAGGAGTTTTTCAATGACATCTCCGCTAACAGGGACTGCCACTCGATCCACCTTATGCTTACCACCAGCAATGTCAGGTAGCAACTTACTATCCCAGTTCAGAAGTAATGGGTCCTTTAGGGAGAAAGAAGCCTTGTCTCTTCCAGTCATATTTTCACGCATCTTATTCCGTGCTCGGCGAATCGAGCTGCGTGGCAATGAAATGTCTTCTATCGGCGTGCCTAGATTATGAGCTACTGCTCCAATGACAAACATAGCCCGACGATCAGAAAGATTTACGCGGTCTACAGATGCAACTACATCTTCGGTTAGCATATTTTTAATCCTCTTTCTCTATCGGTCCATATTGCGTGTAGACTTGGGGCTAATAGTAGTTTCATATGCTTCATCGGATGTTGACGAAGACGAGCTGCTGCTCTCACTATCCATTATTACGGAAGTGGACAGAACGGGTTCATTGTGAATATAACGTTGACGCCTAGCCTCAACATCGCTTTATCTCTTTTGTTCTCGAGTTTCTTTCTCAGATTTTTTAATGATGTTTAATGCCCTTAATAATGAAACGCGGTCGTCCTGCATAAAGTGGTGCACTATGTTAGCATTAAAAAAAAAAAGGGGAATCTCCTTTTTTACCGCGGCTGCACAACAATGCATACATAGCTGTGAGAGAAAAATTGAAAATAGTGCCGCAACTGATAAATCGTCGCGGCCCCTAAATATCTCGGAAATAGTAATATTTTCAGTATGTGAACTCCTATTGGGTATTGTAACAAGGGCAGATTTGTGGAGCATATTTTTAAAAAAAAAAATCTTTTTTTTTTTTAATACATTATATAATGGACCATCCTACTGACTCCCGATAAAGCCAGTCTTGCCCCCCTCCCCCACATAGACCAGTGTTGATAACAAACGTAAATATTTTTGTTCCCTGCTTTAAAAGCGTATCTGGGTATTGCCAGATGACTGACACAAACCCGGATATGACTCAACTTCCGATGAACTTTACATTTTGTTCTCACGATAAAAAAAAAAAAAGGGATAGGGATATGTGCAATCTTTAGTGACATTGCGAAATTAATAACTAATGAACACTATTTTGCCGTTTACTAGCAGCATGGTGAAGGAATCGGCACTTTGCTCATTATATCCGGATTCTCGTTTAAACTGGTTTATTATTAATCGAAGAAAACATGGGGCAGATAGAAGAGCAGAAATAAATGCCCTTTATGTATTTTATATATTATATTTAAATACCAGAATTTTATGTTCTTTCCGCCATCCTCTCATACTGATATGTGTTAATAGTGGGTTGAGACAAGAAAATCCTCATTGTTATTGTTGACCGATTCAGCTTGTGCATCTCAGCGCCGAACGGCCGTTCGTTGCTCAGTGGGTAAAGCCTCCGCCCGGCAAGTAGAAGGTCGTGGGTTCAGGTCCCACCGAACTCGGGAATATTTATTGCCCTGCGGTGGCGCAGTGTGGTAACGCGTTCTCCTATTGCGCGGCTAATCCGGGTTCGACTCCCAGCAGTGCAAAAAGAACGCTTACTCAGAGATCTCATAAAGATCGCACTGCTCACTGTAGTCCGGGGTAAGAGGTTCGGATTCCTCGGAAAACAGTAGGTCCCGGCGCAGCATGACCACTGTAGTCTTTGAGCCGTAAAACAAACAAACAAAAACGCATCTCAGCAGCTGCGTAGCTTGCCAGCGCCCGAGGCAAATTAAGTACTGCGCCCTCTGAAACCTGGGAAGTATACCCTTCCAGCAGTTCAATATTGAAATTTTGCTCCCGGGACTTGCACCCCGGTGATACCTCCCATGCCACACCACTGCATTTCAGTGATAATATCTTTAGGAATAGGAATAGCGGATGTCATAACCATTTGCGTAACTAGCTGCGAAGGTGGTGGGGACCTCAATTTTTTGGCATATATATATATAGGGGGCTAAATTACCCACCCCACCCCCATACCTCTGCATGGCATCTTGTAATTTTAACCAAACCTCCCTAGTTACTTCAATAACCATAAGTTTAGAATATAAATTAAAGTTACTTTTCTTTGCAAAATGTATGTTGGGGAGGGGGGGTCTGCTTTTAGCATAGGCGTGCGCAAAAAGTACATAAGAGATTATTTGCGTACAATGGAGGGAGGGGACGTTACAGAGAACTCCACATATTCATATGCACGTATATACAAAATTCCATCGTTGTGAGCGGTCACAACCCCCCTACGTACGCCAGTTTTTTAGACTCGATCTACGCAAATTATATGGAAAATGCACTGGAACATTGCTGGCTATAGCAAGTTTTCTGTTGCAATAGGTGGTTTCGTCTTATCTGTAATGCAACTAAACAAATATTTCCTCTCGTTATAACCGAGTCGGGGACGAACTGGGCTTGTGCGCCCTTATGGGCGATAGGACTCGCGCCCTTTCAGAGAACTCAGTCCGCCCCTGACGGCCATTGCAAGAAAAAAGCATGGGGGCGGGGAAGTAGGGGGGTGAACAGAAAAGAGCAATAAATTCAATTAAAACCGATCCATCGATGCGAGGCAAAACCAGGGGCAATAATCTAGGAGACAAGACAAAGAAGGGGCAAAATAAATAAAAATAGTGAAAAATAAAGGAAGAGCAATGTGCCGAGCTTCCGTTCCCTCCTAGAACCAGAGCCGAAAATCCTTTGCATCCTTCTCCAGAAGTTGAAAGTTTAACAAGCAACTTTCGTTATTGACCATTACTCTCACAAATGAGCCCTGCGGTGGCGCAGTGTGGTAACGCGTTCTCCTAGTGCGCCGCTAATCCGGGTTCGACTCCCAGCAGTGCAAAGAACGCTTACTCAGAGATCTCATAAAGATCGCACTGCTCACTGTAGTCCGGGGTTTGGTTCCCTAGGCCTTAAGAGGTTCGGATTCCTCGGAAAACAGTAGGTCCCGGCGCAGCATGACCACTGTAGTCTTTGAGCCGTAAAACCAAAAAGAAAGGAAGACTCCAACAAATGATTTTAAATTGAAAGAGAAGACTTCCTGCCTTCTTTGTTTTTGCGAATTGTTTTTCTTCTTAAATGAACAGATAATTCTGCATATGAAAAGAAAAACAGTTGCTGCAAAAAACTGTTAGAAAGCAAAAAACTAATTGGTCTATCTAAAATTACCTAGATCCCCTGGAATATACGGCACTGATATAACAGGTTTCCTCATTTCTGTCTTACCTGGGTGCACAAGAATCAACACAGCTGCCTGATTTTAAGTCATTAAACTAATGCTTGGATTTAACCATTTTCTAATCTGTTATCATTCGCAGCACGTTCGAACTATTACAGCCGTCCACGTGACAGCACCCACAGTATAGATTATCGTCACGTGCCATCCGACTTGCTTCCTTAATGGCAGGTTCCTCGATTGGAGAATGTCCTTGATAAAAGAACCCCGTTTGCTCATAGTTTATCTACCCCGATATGAAGAAGCATTAATTACAGCAGGTTATTTTTGGAGGTAAAAATCTGCCTTTGGGGCACAGGCCGACGACGCCTGTATCAGCGGTTTTTCTGCCCGGCGGCGAAAAGTTGGCTAACTCTTCACTGAAATGGCGAAAAGGGACTTTGGATATTTCCTTTTTAACCCGCGAGCTTTGGCGCAGTATAGCCCAGATGCTCTTGCGCCATAAAAAAGCCAAACAAACAAACCCGCGAGCAGGCGTGGGGTGTGTTTCACATCCCACAACTTACAATATGTTAAAAGAACAGTCCACCCTTGCTTTTGAAACTGGCCAAACTCTTTCCTGTTGCCTTCAAAGTCACAATCTTTTGGGGTAGGGTGACAAAGAGAAAATTCCACTTATTGTTCCCTGTAAAATTGGACGTTTTTAATGAAATAATGCTATATAATCAGATGGGGTGCAAAGCACCCCGCGCGCGTTCTCGCGTTCCTCTAATCGGCGCGCCTGCTCACGTGTTAAAAGTGTTAACTTCTTATAAGCGGATATGATGATATGCAATCTAATAGGAAGAGAATTATTAAACCAAGATTTTTTTATATTAGCCGATGATGTGGCAACAATAGATGTTAAATTACTCGTAAAGAAAAGAATGATTTTCCGGCGCCAGTCGGGACCTGAACCCACGACCTTGATTACCAGTCAAATGCTCTACTAACAAAGCTACAGGCGAGGCGTCAACCATTTCCTCTCTTACGAGCATATAGTAGATTTTCTACAGACAAATTCGTTATTAGTGTACAGTGCTATAATACTTTGTAACCAAAGCGATAAGTCAAAACAGCAAGAATGCTCGATAGGACGGACCAAAATTATTAAATCGGCAATTTTTTATATTGACCGATGATGTGGCAACAGTAGATGTTAAATTACTCGTAAAGAAAAGAATGATTTTCCGGCGCCTGGTGGGACCCGAACCCACGACCACCTGATTACCAGACAAGTGCTGTGCTACTCGTAAGGGACGAAATAATTGACGCCTGTAGCTTAGTTGGTAAGCAATTCTTTATAGCTTGAAAATATTCGTTTCCTTTAGGAAAAGAATTGTTTTCGAGGAAGCCTGTGACCAGGGGCGGGTTGAGTTCTCTCAAAGGGCGCAAGTTTTATCGCCCATGAGGGCGTACCGGACCAAGAGCTGGCAGCCCAGTCCGCCCTTGCCCATAATTAAGTTGACGCCACTTCCCGTTTTACGGGACAGCTCTACTTTCAATGAATTTGTCCCGCCGTTCTCAAAATCCACCGTAGGACGCATAATTGCCGCGCTTTGGTGGATGTCTGTCTGGCTATCAAAGTATTGTTTGTGAGTTTTATGGTGCAAGGATCATGTTGCGCCGCAGTGGCGGATTTATAAAATTGCCGCCCTTAGGCACAGCCTGTACTGCCGCCCCCTCCCTCCTTTACAAAGAGAGGAATATTTGTAAAAAGAAACATCACATATTCAGGGGCGGACACAAACTTCAAATTGGGGAGGGGGCCTTGGAATAACACCCTTCATTTATCATGAAAGTTGGAATTTTTTACAGTGAAAAAATATATTTTGGGGGAGGTCATGACCTCTGTGACCTCCCTCAGTGTCTGCCCTTAATCATACTCTTAACATTTGATATGTAAAGGAGATTTTTCATATAATTATTCAAACTAATAAGATACAACTCGAAATTATTGCTACCATAATCTCCGACTTCGTGAATTCGAGACATTTTTTGAATCCACAATAATTTTAGTTTGGAATCCTGGAACCTCTGATTTGATCTGGTTGGTAAAAGGAAAAATAGAAGTAAACGCAATCACAAATATAAAATTGTAATGAAAGAAGAGTATTACTAAAATAAATAGGAGGCTGAAACCCCACAGTAACTGTGTGTGATAGATATCAAAAGCGGCTTATATTGCAAAAAGCCCATCGCCAACATCAACCATTGTTTTGTTTACCTTTAATGACGCCTGCAAAACGTTTCCGTTCTGGTTTTTCTCGAAGTCAGAAAGTTAACATCAACAACTAATGGCAATTTCCAGGTGTTGATACCAGATACATACACTTCTGGTTGGAAGTATCTGATATTGTAATATAAACAATATGATCATATGGTCATATCTCTTTGTCTTTCGATTCTGTAGTTTGTATTTCAGGGTTCGTACGGGGCCTGGAAAACCGGGAAAAGCCTTAAATTTTAAAAAATCCTTCCAAGGCCTTGAATATCCGGGCAAAATACCGGGTTTTTCACAATGGCCGGGAAAATGAATTACGACGCAACAAAAGCGTGTTGAAAAAGAACGGTTACCCGACTAAATTTATCGCTCGTAACTAATGTGGTGTTAGTGGTGGAAACAGGAATGTAGAGGATGAGACTAGGAAGACATCAGTGGTTTTGCCATATGTGGCGGGTGTCTCAGAAAAGCTGTCTCGAATTCTCAGTTGTGTGAATGTTAAGACCTACTACAAACCTGTCTACACCCTGCGTGATCTATTACTTAAAGTTAAGGATCGCGTCCCTGAGGAGGAAAAATCTGGTGCTATTTACCAAATACCGTGTGGAGACTGTGACAAGGTGTATGTTGGACAGACGGGAAGATCGATACGTCTACGAGGGAAGGAGCATATGCGTGCGGTAGCTAGGGGAGACGATTCAAACCAGTTGGCTGAACATGTCTTCAGGGAGGGTCACGAACCAGATTGGCATTCGATGAAAATATTACATCAGAATGTGACGAATCTGGGGAGTAGACTTTTTCTGGAATCATGGGAAACCTACGGTTTGAGGAGTCGTGCAATAAACATCGCAAAACCTCTACCAGAACCTTACAGGATTTTTGCAAAACCTCGAGTTGGGGGTGTTCATCTGACATCGTCGGGTGCGGGGGCTTTCCCGGCGAGGGTTTCCCCAGCTGGAAATGCTCCGCACCAAATGGCGTCAGATGGGGATTCCCAACATGCGGGTATATAAGCTTAGGACTTTCACGAACTCTTCATTCTGCCTTCACTTGACAAAGGGAGCAGTTGGCTCCCGAAACGTCGTGTTTTTAAACCTTACGCCAGTGTCAAAATAACTGTTTGTTATAAATCCTTGAACTTCTATTTTTTTTTATTTCCCGAATAGGCTATTTTTAGTCACTTTCACTAGTTAAAGTCAGTGTATTTGGATTATCCAATCACATGCATCTGTGGTTAGTGGCGTAGCACCGGCTAAATAAAACTTTTCCATTCTATTAGCAATTTTATTTATTTTTATTGCACATTTTACATTCCCCGCCCCTATCTCCGTTCTTCCTTGGAATATTATTTAATGCACATTCAGTGTTATTTAACAATTCAGTCCGTAGGATTTCATTTTTTGAGATTTATTTTGAATCATTATTTTGTAAGCTGTTGTTATTTATAAAAGTAAAATTTTAAAAATATTACGAATATCAAAATTGCTGCTTGCCCAAAGAAGCATTGCAAATTATAACATTGAAATGCATATGGTCTTGTACAATTCATACTTTTTTTTTTTAAATTTTGGACGGGGGCCTTGAAAAGCTTTTTTTTTTCCTGAAGTGTACGAACCCTGGTATTTGCGGGCGAGTTGAAGTCCCCTATATCATCGCTGTTGAGGGAAACGAGGCAATAATTGAATCGGCCATTTTGAAAAGGGGTCAACTCCGTACTTTCAAAATTTTCAGGAGAAACAAAAAACGTCATTCCGTCCTTTTCTTTCTTTCTTTCTTTTTGTCTAGTTACTTTTTGCTTTAAGGAAAGTTAAAACTTACTTGAAATTGCCATGAATCCGAAATTTTGCTGTAATAATTGTCTAAAAAACAGGTCTTTCTTATCTGGAGATGACCCGTTTTCAAAATGAACATAGGTTTTTCAAGATAAACTATAATACTTTTTAATGAATAATGTTTATTTTTACAAATTAAATGTTTAAGACATTTGCATAAACAAAGCGTGAACATTAACAGGAAAAAAAGAAATTTAAAATATGGTAAACGAACAAATAATAAATTAATTTTCTTCAGCAGCTTCTCTAGTAGACTTGGTGGGCCAGTCGTAAATCACCTGATAAAAATTCTTATGAATATCTGGGATGTATTGATGTAATTTTTTTTATATCCATAATTTTCTTTTCGTTTATTGCAATTTTTTCTTAGTAGGCGGGATTGCTTGCTGTGTCTGGGATGAATAATAGCGTAGCTCCAGATAATTTTTTAATAGGCAAAACCGTTCTTCTACAATGGTGTGGCTCTCACCACTTCAGGTTCTCTTGACTGGTGATAACAAACACATAGAAGTTATTTACAGTAAACTAAAATTTTTGCTCCTTGGGAACCGCTTTTCCGTAACTTCTACTAGAGAGGGCTTTCTTTTTAAAGTAGGCTGGCCACCAATTTTTAAAATTAGCAACATCCTGACGTGCCACCTGTTTTACTTTGAACTTACTTTCCACATCAAACGAGACCATTTTACAAGGGCCAAGAGTGATGGTTTTGAGGCGGGAGATGAAGTCCGCCGAGTTTTTAATAGTGAACGTATTGCTTTGGGGGAGGGGGGGGGGGTCTATCGACTAAATGTTTAGATAACGAATACGCAGGAGTGCCAATGTTGGAAACAATAGGTCGATTTTTTATAGGTTGAATAAATACGTGGGTGGCAAAAATTATAGTATAATAAATTCCCCCACGAAAACTCACAAAAATCTCGCCCCGGAGGCTTTCTTGTGTTGACCATATTTGGCAATTGTGTTATCCCTGCGGAGGGTAATAATACCTTAACAATGTAAAATGAAATAAGTTAAATTGCTTTACACTTTTTATTTATGTAAATGTAAAAAAAATTAGATGTGTTACTTATTTTTATTATATTCACTTTGTTTAAAAAATCAACACTTTTTTAACATTATAAATTTCCGAAAGTTCTGTTACTAAATATTGATATATTTACTTTCTGATAATATGCAGTAATATTTTCATATAAGCATTACACGTTAATGATTATGCGGTGAAATATGATTTATATACAGGCCCGGTGAGACTACGTAGGTGAACTAGGCGACCGCCTAGGACGGCATCACGAGAGATTTTTTTAAGATACAGTGGAACCTGGTAAAGTTACCACCTTTGGTAAATTGTTCACCTGAATAAAGCGACCAGGTGAATAATGTGACCGCTTTTTATTAGAGAGAACTGGTAGGGACTTAGTCTTGCGTATACCAAAGTCTGTCATGTATAGTGACTATGTATGTCTATGGAAACCATCGCAGTCCAGTCCCAAAGGTGGTCACTTTAAGCAGGTTCTACTGTACTTAATACCGTAGGATGATTTAGATAAACTTGGCAATAAATAAATGGAAGTAAAAGGATTATTTCCGACTGAGTACTTTCACCAATATTTACTTTTGCTTATATAGCATTTTTACGCTTTTCTTATATAGCATTTTTACGCTTTTCTCATATAGCATTTTTACGCTTTTCTCATATAGCATTTTTACGCTTTTTTTATATAGTATTTTTACGCTTTTCTTATATAGTCTTTATACGCTGACGATACTAGTGTTTTTTTACAGGGTTATAATATTGGGGACCTAATGACAACTAGACGTGGTGAAATGCAGGAGTATAAATTATGGTTTCAAAATAATGACATGAAAATTAACGGAACGAAAACAAAAATTGTTATATTTCGAACAAAAAATAAAAACGTAACCATTCAGGACAACACAATTAATTTTTATATCAACAGGAAAAAAATAGAATGTGCGAAAGAGATAGATTTTTTTGGGAATCGCACTAACACAAGATCTTATTTGGAATTGACACGTAAATAAAAGCGAAAAAAATTGTTCAGGAAGAGGAATGATCAAGAGACTATTGGGTAATTGTCCAAAGGAAGTATTATTACAACTTTATTACCCGTTTATACATGGCCACCTATCATTTTGCAACAGCATATGGGGAAATCTAGATAAACAAAACTTGAACACAATGAAATTTTTACAATTAAAATTCATAAGGATTATAGAATCTGAAAATAATAGTAATTTGACATCATTGTTTATTAAACATGGTATATTACCAATTGACAGATAAACGATTTTAGTATATTAACATGAATGTATGAAAGAATAAAAGAACTAAAACATGTTGATATCATGGACATACAGTCTTATGAACATAATAAAAATTTAAGAAGAAAATATTACTCAAGACTACCTAAAATAAGAACCGAATTATATGAGAAAAGCATTGAATACAGAGGTATAACTTTATAGAATAGAGGTATAACCTTATAGAATGTTAGAGTTTAGTAGAATTTTTGCGGCAATACTGGATCCTTAGCCTGTTACATATTATTTTTACCGGAGACCCGTCACAGGGTGGCATTTTATGTATACGTGTGGTTTATAGTTTGTACACATAGCTTGATAGAAGCATGTACTTTCTGACTGTGTGCACTGCCTCCTGTAATAAATAACAAATCTGTGATTGTTATTATTAATATGATTCATTTTTTCCATACCCTCTACTTCTTGCTTCCTTACATTAACAAATTTTCCTCTACCCAATTTATGTAACGCTGTATAACATTTTTCCCATTACCTCTACACCTTTCAGTGGCGCGATCAGTACCACTGCTCCACCAAAGATCTGGAGGACGGTTTTTCTTTTTGATATCTTTGTGCACTATTACATACACGCGAATCACAATTTTCTCCTTCAACAGTAAAATCCCAGACTATTTTTTTTTGATCATTTACTTGTGTGTTATAAGATAATCTGTGGTTATCATACTTCGTTTAAACCGTAGCTATAATGAGAGGGCATATGTGCCGTATATTTTCACTTTTTAATTATTGTAAGATCTAGTGGGGTGTCCATTTTTTACGGGTAGTGGGGAGCGCATACGTTATTCGCCTAGAACGGCATAACGGCATATTTTCTCGCGCCGGCCCTGTTCATATATAAAAACTTGAAGAGCTGAAAAGAAATTTTATCTCGTCATTCATTCACTTAATGTAAGTGAATTGTGTACAGAATGTGCTACACACTTTATTTCAGAATTTACATCAAATAATGCATAACTTATTTTTATATAATTTTTCTATGAAACAATACGTTTAAATTTTTCAGTTCATTTTCCAACATTTAAAACCTCCGAAAAATAAAATGTAAGTCCATTTTTATGAAAAAAAAACTATTTCATTAATTTTTATTTTTTACATCGGTAGACACCTTGAATAGCGTCTCTCCCCGCCCTTCAAAAAAGTAGCCAAAGAATTTGAAAAGGTTTTTATCGGAAACGGAATTTTAATCTTATAAGTTACATTACATAAAAAAATAATTATGTAATAATTATAATAATTAATTAAACCTTATAAGTTACATTATGATATATATATATATATATATATATATATATATATACCCCCTTGGGATCTTGACAACCTTCCCCACTTTACTGTGACCACAAGAAAGGTGGGGTATTGGCAACCCTGTCTGCCTGAGGCGGTGGGGTTATCCCGGGGAAAGGGAGATTAATTTCCTGGCAAATCCCTACATTTTGAGTTTTCGAGGGTACCATGGCATTTTGCACGACACCCTTTCGGTACCAGTTCAATATTGAAACTTTGCTCTCGGAGCTTTCACCCCGGTAGCACACCCAAACTACGCCACTGATATGAACACACAGAAACAAAGGACAAACGGCCAATAGGGGAAATAAATAAAATTCACGAGAATACTCCGAATAATATTGATATATTTTGAGAAAATTGTGATCTACTGCATATTTAGCAAAATCCACTAATTTTGTTCTTGAAGAGAAGGTTATTAATATTTATGAAACCAGTTGGGATATCATTCCAGAACGTTATCCCAATGTAATTTTCAGCTTGCCTTCAAATACGAATTACAAAATCAAAAGACAAAGGGCTTTGATCTTATCGTTTATAGTATTACGATATTAGACACCTCCCACCAGAGAAGCGGACGTATCTGGTATCAACACCTGGAAATCGCCATTAGTTGTTGATTTTAACTTCCTGGCTTTTCTCAAAGCCAGGAAGGAAACGTTTTGCGTCATTAATGGTAAATAAAACGCTGGTTGATGTTGGCTATGGACTTTTTCAGAGATCAACAGATCGGTTGAAAATAAAAACCAAGGCTTTAAGCATAGAATAAAAAGGCTTAAATCTTAAGCGGCTGACGCCAGCATCAACATAGAGTTTTTAAAATTATTGGGGGCCCCAAGCACACATTTTGTACATTTATACATTACAGTATATGTAAAATTGCAATTTATTTCAAATTATTTCTGGTGGGGGGGACTCGGGCCGCACGGGCCTATATAACTCTACGTCTATGGAAGCGAGCGACATTTCATATCTATTACGGTTAGTGTGCTGTTAATTGTAGCTTCAGTATTCTTTCGTAAGTTGGTGTTTGATATTAATTGATAAGCAAGGTAATGTGTTCTGCGTTCTTGTTATAAGGAGTAATCATAGACGCCGCCTTGAAAAAATAGTGGTGGGGATTTCGAAAATTTTAAATCGAATAACCTATGCATGTTTCCAAGGATTTAATTCTAATTTAAATTTCATCCAATCAGGTTATCTTTACACAACAAGACGCACAAGTACCAGCACTATATTTATTACAGAAAAACATCTGTCTCTCTAGATAAAATAATTTATAATAATTAAATACGAATTTATACCAAAAAACATAATCGTTAATAATAATTGACTACTCCAACAAAATAATATTTAACTTTATGAACAAAACTATTTTAAACTCTTTAGCATCAGTATTTTTTTTTATTAAAGAGCACTTATTATTTTGAATAATTACATGAAAAATCGCCTTTATACATAAAATATTAAAAGTATGATATGGTTTTTTTTTTAATGAATATTCCTTCCTTTGTAAAGGAGAGGTGGGGCGGCAGTACAGTCTGTGCCTAAGGACGGCAATTTTTTAAATCCGCCACTGTCAACAACAAAAATTAGATAAGCAGTCAAAAAAAAAGATTGAGTAATCAATTTAAAAAAGAAAAAGTAATCCCATTCGTCACGCTTGTTGCTTATGCCTTGTAAAAAAATCTGCTGCTTCTACTTTGTAAACAAAGGCACATGTTTGCTGCTAATATTAAAATTAAGCGGCTCACGCAAAACTTATATTCACAAACAAGAATTTTAATACGTATCTTTGTAATGGCTTATTTACGAATGAGCACGTTTTGATCTCAGCAGCTAGATATTTATAGAAAAAGTACTATATCAGATGTTTCGTGTTAAGGATATGTTCAGAAAGGATTTGAAAACTTTTTTTCCATCTATACTTTTTCAAATCTAACAATGGCGTAGTGCGACTTCAAGCAGACGATAATTTCTAATTGTTCACAATTCCTTCCAACCCCCGAAGTAAAGGAAGTCGCAATTCACATATAGACATAAAAAGTAGGACCCGTATGTAACGAGGAGCTTGAGATCAACGAAATGCTCGCTGTATACAGTTCATGTCTGTAGCCATGGATGAAGGGGCAACTGGGGACAGGCAAAAAGCATATGGGGCACAGGGTACCCACGGATTGTTATATATATATATATATATACAGGCTGAGTTTAATCCACCGCACCTCCGATACATTTTTGAAATCCTTATGTTATTATAAGCCTATTTGCAAATCATTGTTGGGTCGAAAAATGGAATTTTATATTTTTTTGTTTTTTTAATTTTTTCGAGCGGATTATATTTGCTGATTCAGTGAATCATAGGTTAGTGGAGGCCAACCTTATTTTTAAGATTACACGCCCACTTGGCGAGATATTTTGACTTGTAGAGCCAAATTAGTATAAGATTTATTACGGCAAAATATTTTATGACGGAAAAAAAGGTTTAATTATTGGTTTTATGACTATTCAACACAGAATAGACTGAACGGAATGATTTCATATTTTGGCTAGAAACTGATTACGCATATAATAAATTGGGTAGAAGTGAATTGTAATCTATAGCATTCGCCAAGAAAGCTCGCTAAATTCTTAAATGCAATTTTCAAAAAAAAAAAAAAAAAAAAGTTTGGCTGACATTATTTCGCGAAAACATCCACGCGCGGGATTCAAAATAAAATGAATGCTTCTCTTATGTACAAACTGAATTGCAACTTGCAATGTGATTATAAAAATTAAAGTAATTTGTTTTCTGCTATGACTTTCAGAAATAAAATAAAAAGAATATAGAACTTCAATTTAACAAATAGAGAAAAAAATAACTTTACAGCTACTTCAAAATCTAATACGTTTAAATTTAACAAGTTAACGCCGTCTGTATTACTGATATAATTACTTATATAAATACGTCTGTATTACTGAACATATTCTAAACCTTTAAAATGCATCTTGCGTTAGCCTTTTATATTTTTCGACCAACTAGCTACCTCGCCACGTATTGCCAAAAGGGTTGCAATTGGCGCTATTTTAACTACCTTTTGACACTTAATACCCCCTCGATTTCTTGGGATATCTACAATTTTCGCACATTAAGGATTTTAATGTGTCTACATTAAGCTCAATTAAATTCGTTAGATTCGGCATGAGCCTTATATGTGTCACTGGTGAGTTTTTCTACTTTTCTCAGTCTGAAATGCACGAGCCAACCGTATGTATATGAGCCAATCTCCTAAAAATTCCTCCAATGAGGCAATCCTCTCTATCTCTCCAAGGGGAGCCGGTGCTTACACGCTTCTCCCCACTTCCTAAGTCCTTTAATAACTTGAGAAATTCAAGAAAAGTTGAATATCATATTCAAATTTAGCCTTCTTATAAAGACCGAAGTATAGGAGGGGGCAACATATGATGAAGTCCGTGACCCACCACAAGTAATTACTAGGCAACGTATTTTTGTACAATAAAAAGAGGAATATTGACTTTGTGCCAGTGGAACTCGTAACGTGTCTTATGTTCAGTGTATCTATTGGATAAAGTGAAAGAAAATACAATGTTTCAGTAACGTACGCAAACATTTTATAAGGGGTTATGGGTGTACTAAGAAGCGGGGAGAGTTTCGACAATCAAAATTTAATTGTATACAGGAAAACAAAAGGTCAGTGGGGTTACGACCCCATCAACCCCTGCCACCGGTGCTATTACAAATAGTTTTTATGTTACAACTACCAAATATTCAGGGCCGGACATTAGCTGAAGCCAATTTCCACCAGACACACACACAAACACTCCAACCAAGTTTTTGGACACAAAAAGATAAAAAGTACTACTACTGCTAGGTTGTACAAAAAGTGCTCACGAACTTTCTTTATAACTTCGTAATAATTTTACGAAAGAAGCAGTGGCGGCTTGTCAGGTGACGCGAGCGAAGCGGCGCTTCCCCTAAAGAAATTGGGCGGTTGAACAGTTTTTTTAATTTAATCTCCAAATTATTTTTATTTTTTTGTCAAATTTAAAATTTGATTAGAAAAATAAAATTTAGAATTTTATTTTGAGCCCACTATTTTTTTTTTTTTTTTAATTTAATTCCTTTAATATAATTGGAATTACATTCAGGAACAGAAGGCTACGTTTTTAAGTCAGCGCTTTAAACGCGTTAAACGCACCAACGAAATGTTGCCAGCCAAGAAAAAGGGCCGTATGAAGCGACGATAGAAATTTAGAGCTGTGTTTCAAAACGGAAATGCCTTGCGAACATGGTTACTATGGCGACGATTTATTTACGACGAAATCAAGTATTGTCAGAGAAGAGAAATTTTTATCGCATCATCATGTCAGCTAGTATTGCCAGATCAGAGGTTTTACTTTGAATCTAGAGGTTTTGAATGGGGAAAAAGGTAAAAATTACCAAAACAGAGGTATGGCTTGATCAGAAATAAAAATTGAGATTTTTGATTACCACAGAGGTTTCTAGAGGTAAAAAAATTTCTGTGGGGGTGTTACTGGTCAAAGAAAAAAAATTTAAATGAAAGGACTGAATCCAACTTTGATTCAAACTACAAACAGTTTAGTGTTATATCTGTTAGAATTATTTAATTACCCTGAAGTATTTCGAGGCACGTTGAGTGGTAACAGTAGAAGAGTGTAATTTCGTTGTGTTTTTGTTTCTTAACCTGTTAACCGAGGAATAAAATTTTGTGAAACTCGTTTCACACTGGGGACTTTTTTTCACAGTGATAAGTAATGTCATCACACCATCACGCTAGGATTAAATATATAAGAACTACATAAAACGTAATGCGTTCAACATAATACGGTTAATTTTAATGACGAAAAATGTCGTCAATCACATTTTGGTAGTCTTCCGGGCATGACGAAAAATGTCGTCATACCCAGTTAACAGATTATGGGGACACAGGACCTTTAAATCTTTAAAAAATCGATATTTTATTTATTAGTTTAAAAAATAATATCGATTTTTGGCAGTGTTTTAAAACAAACCGCATCAAAATTCTTCAATTACTTCTTGCACTATTGTATAAAATAAAAATAACTATTACATGTTACCTTGTTACCAAGTTCCAACTTGAACACTTTTTTTCTCAAAATCACTTTTTCTATATTGCGCAGAGATTATCTTCAGATCTATGCGCACTAGAGTTCTGAAATTTTTAATATGCTTTTATATCATAAATACCTATATTTTAAAACCAACTGACAAAGTAAAAATATATTTTTACTTAGTCAGTTGGTTTATATTTCAGTTGGCTTATTTAAAAAAATATATTATATTTAAAATATGTCGATTTTTTTATATAATTGCTATATATTATTTTTTATACATTTTAATGACTTATTTTGTCCATATTTTCTGGTATTGGGTTAAAGCTGGTACCTTTCTTGGTAATTTGTGTTTATGTGTGAATGAAATGTTTATGCGTGATAATGGGAACCGTATCATTAACAGTGTGAACAGAAGATATATACACATTAATAAGCCTGTGAAATGAGTAAATTCCGCCTTTCTTTTCTCCCTTTTCCTTGCAATTATATGCTACACTGTACCGCACCATGATCGTTTTAACACACTAGAAGAATAGAGAGAAGCTTGCTAGGAAGGACGAGACGTCCTTTCCACTTTCCTCACGTGACTAATGAATTACGTTTAACATCACGTCATGTGGAGCCACTCGAAGAGCAGTCATTTAACTGAGGACACTATTGTGTCTATCCTTTATCTAAAGTTCAGATATAAGCACTATGCTACAAATTCTAAAACCGCCTAGAAAAACAACATTTCCGTTACTTGATTCGTTAGGTTAAACCTAATACGTTCCTTTATAATATGACATTTCCCTTAAATGACCAGGTATGTATTTTATTAGAAACCCAATTTTCCAGGGGGAATAACGATGATAAAAAAGAATTTTTAAGTAAGGAAAAGCCCATTCCTATGTTAAATGTAAATAAAGTTGTAAAAAAAAAAGGACAAAGTATATAATCGGCATTTTAAGATTTTGTTATATTCGGAGTTTGAATGGCTGTGTGGGAGTTATTATTTATATAAACTTTTTGTGTGTTATGTTTAATCATTGGTGTTAAATCAAATGCGTGGAATAAGAGTGGTTTCAGTGATTTTGATAACTTTACTCGTGCTCTTCACAAACATGAAGTTTCTTTTGACCATGTGGATTGTACATTAGGTTTTGAAACCTAAAGAAAAAACTAAGTGGTATTGAGGATGCTTCAAAAGAAAACTCTAGGCTATGTATTAAATGTTTCAACGAAAATGTGCAGTTTAATAGATGTTTCATGAAGTGGCGGCTCTTGATTTCAAGAACGGGTGAAGCGGCGAGCACCTTCTCCACTCACTAAAGAAATCGGAAAAGCGGCCAATAAATTTCCGTTTTGTAGCAAAATGATTGTATTTATTATGATATATATATATATAGGGTGATTATAATTAAAGTTCAACTTTCAAAAAGCTGTAAAAAAAACCCACTGCTCAGAATGACCTGAATTTTGAACTGGATATATTCAAAGAAGGGGGAAATAGTATGGCATAAGAAAAAAATAGTTCAAAATTTTATCAATAGACGGCGCTTGAAGCGTCATAATATGCAAAATAAAAGACGTGTCATGCGCACGGCACATTGCATTTGTTATAAAAACGCAGGATACATGGCGTTTTCCTCATATAGCGTCTGAGAAGCACGTCATGACTCTCTCAATGAAGGATCGCGCTCTGCTTGTGAAGCTCTTTTACAAGAACGGTGACTGTGCGCCAGTAGCTCTAACGAAGTTCAGGACAGTAAAGGGTATGAAAAAAAGGTTGTGGTCC
>QLNU02015003.1:128119622-128134533 GCA_006491805.2 Dysdera silvatica | reverse complement strand
CAGGAGCCAAATGAAATTTAACTATCTATGAACTACAGAGGACTAACTGTCTCTTCAATCATCAATGAACAGTTTGATTTCTTATAATATTTATAATTTGATTGATTGTGTAATTCATTCTTAATGTCAAATTCTAAAAATGTTCAAAACTTGAAATTACATTAATGGCAAGTGTTGATATACATGTTGTACCATAGTAAGATTGCAATTCTAAAAATTCCCCATTTACCCTCTAAACCCTTAAATGCATAAACTTCTTCTTTTCTCCTTTTCCCTTTTGCTTCTCAGTAAGGTTACCCTTTTGACCTCCTATTTTCACCATTGCAAGACGCAGCTGTCCATAAGCCCCCTTACAATTTTAACCTAAACATTTCCCTTGTATCTGCCGCAGTCCATACCAAATCCCACCATCTCTCCCTCAACAACTAAACATACCATATAAATTCTAGCCCCCTTTCTTCAACTTCGACCCTTCAGGCTATAACTTGAACGTTTCTCGAAGGCCTGCGAACAGAAAAATCTGAACAACTTCCACGAAATCCCTGGTCGAGGGAGAAGTTGTAGGACTCCTTCGGCGAAAAACAGTCAAACCACCCACAGAGATCTCGGACTCACGCAAAAGCATCTGGCATCAAGACCTCCGAAATGAGATCGAGTTCCTTGAACGTATCACAAATTCCCGTTTATGGGAAAAGACTGTCTAAAAGAGACAAGTTTTTAGTTAACGAAAAGCAGACCCTCGTCCCCACAGAGGGGTAAATCGAGGGGTTAAATCAGCCAATTGGATGCTAAGAGATGGTTACGTCAGCATTCAGTGACCAATCACCTTCCACGATTCTGCTCGATAAAAAGTCAAGCACGGGCATTTTTATTCAGAGAGCCAGAGAGAAGCCAGAGTTGTGAGTGTGTGAAATGGCAAAAGGGAGATCCCGAGCCCGCTTGCCCATACTGAAATCTTAATGGGCCGAGACCCAAGCTAGGAAAACGATGAGACGCCATTCCCCAAAACCATAAACAAAAATATGTGAGTAAAAAAAACCTTTCTTTCCTTTCCTTAACCTGTAATTACAAGTGCCTCCTCTTCCCCCCCTTAAACCTATAAGGTAAGAAGTAAATAAATTTTTCCTGGGCTTTATGTCCCCAGTGTTAACATGTCAAGAAAGTGATTGTATAAATATTATATGTGTTTTGATGTTTAACTAGTATTTCAGGTAGAAAGTTGAATAGTGATAATTGATAATATGTTAATTTGTCATACGCTAAATTTTAAATGGCACTGTGAAGGCCCAACTCCCAGTATTGAAAAATTACTAAATTATGTTGTTTAAATTAATAAAAAAAAAACAACTTTTAAACCAAGTTTTGTTCTCATGTTTGTTTTAAATAACCTGGTGTTATAAATCATTTTGTATTATACTATTTTGGGTTATGGGTAATAATTATTCTGTTTATTATTATTGGTTATTATTTACACAACGCAATGTCACTACCTACCCGACGGATTTATAATATATTTGTTCCACATCATCATTTGATGTATAAATAAACAACGCAATTTGAAATTACTAATCTTGTAAATTATATAAACCTTCAAAAATCCTTTTAGCTTATATTTAAAATATGTCGACTTTTTATATAATTACTATATATTATTTTTTTATACTCTTTAATGACTTATTTTTCCATATTTTCTGGTTTTAAGTTAAAGCTGATGCCTTTCTTGGAAATTTGTGTGTGTTTATGTGTGAATGAAATGTTTATGTGTGATAACAGGAATCATATCCTTTAGAACGTGAACAGAAGATATATACACATTAATAAACCTGTGAAATGAGTAAATTTCGCCTTTCTTTTCCCCGTTTCTGTGCAATTATATGCTACACTGTACCGCACCATGATCGTTTTAACACACACTAGAAGAATAGCGAGGAGCTTGCTAGGAAGGATAAGACGTCTTTTCTATTTTCTTCACGTCGCCAATGAATTACGTTTAACGTCACGTGATGTGGAGCCGCTCGAAGAGCAGCCGTTAAACTGGGGACACTGCTGTGTCCATCTTTTATATAGTTTAAACTTCAGATATGCGCACTATGCTACAAGTTCTCAAACCGCCTAGGAAATCAATATTTCCGTTACTTGATTCGTTAGGTTAAACTTAAGAGGTTCCTTTACAATATGACGTTTCCCTTAAATGACCAGGTATGTATTTTATTAGAAACCCCATTCTCCAGTTGGAATAACGATGATAAAAGATTTTTTTAAGTAAGGAAAAGCCCATGCCTGTGTTAAATTTAAGTAAAGTTGCAAAAAAAGGACAAAGTATATAATTGGTATTTTAAGATTTCGTGGTATTCGGAGTTTGAATGGCTGTGTGGGAGTTATTATTTAAATAAACTTTTTTGTATGCCATGTTTAATCATTGGTGTTAAATCAAATGTGTGGAATAAGAGTGGTTTCAATGATTTTGGTAACGTTACCCGTGCTCTTCACAAACATAAAGGTTCTTTTGATCGTGTGGATTGTACATTATGTTTTTCAAATCTAAAGAAAAATTTAAGTGGTACCGAGGATGCTTTAAAAGAATACTTTAGGCAATATATATTAAACGCTTCAACGAAAATATGCAGCTTAATGGACGTTTCATCAAGTGGCGGCTCGTGATTTCAAGAACGGGTGAAGCGGCGAGCCCCTCCTCCACCCCCCAAAGAAACACGAAAAGTGGCCAATAAATTTCCGTTTCCTAGCAAAATAATTGTATTTATTATGATATATATATATATATAGGGCGATTATAATTAAAGTTCAACTTTCAAAAAGCTGTAAAAAAAAGAATCACTGCTCAGAAAGACCTGAAATTTGAACTGAATTTACTCGAAGAAGGGGGGAATGGTATGGCATAAGAAAAAATAGTTCAAAATTTTATCAATAGACGGCGCTTTAAGCGTTATAATATGCAAAATAAAAGACGTGTCATGCGCACGACACATTGCATTTGTTATAAAAACGCGGGGTACATGGCGTTTTCCTCATATAGCGTCTGAGAAGCTCATCATAACTCTCTCAATGACTGATAGCGCTCTGCTTGTGAAGCTCTTTTACAAGAACGGTGACTGTGTGCCAGTAGCTCTGAAGAAGTTCCGGACAGTAAAAGGTATGAAAAAAGTTTGTGGTCCGATGTTTGAAAAGGGTCTGGAGAAAATTATTAAGAAATTCGTAGAGATAGGTTCTTTTGAAGTGAAATCTGGCAGAGGAAGGAAACCAATTGCTTCGACGTCAGTAGAAGATGTGCTCACAGCATTCCAGGAAAAGACGAGCAGCGGTGTGCGAACGTGCAGTGCACGGGGAATTGCTTGAACTTTGGACATATCTGTGAGCACGGTGCATAAAATTGTACGAAACATCCTGTATTGCTATCCATACAAAATTACCCATGTTCAGGAGTTGCTTCTTGCTGACCTGCCAGTAAGACACACTTTTGCTCTAGAATTTCTTGCTCACATGGAATTGGACAATGAATGGCCATGGAACATTTCGTGGATCGACGAAGCCCATTTCCATCTCCAAGGACATGTCAATACTCAGAATTGCAGAATATGGGCAATGGGAAATTCGTTTTCTATATTGCATTGGAGCCACGAATACAGGGTTTGTCCCAGAAGTTCCCGGAATGATTTTTTGTAGTTGGCAACGCTGGCTGACGGGGCGGAGCTTCGGGCGGAGAAGTTGGTGGGGGATCTGAGCTTGGAAACGAGACCGGTATCAGTCGCCTGCGGGCAGTTGTTGAGGCAGGGTCACGCTCCGCGCAGAGGTATCTACTGCACCCTCGTCGATCAAAAAATGGACCAGTTTTTGGAGCAGCGTTATGCAATCAAATTTTGTGTGAAACTGGGTAAAAACGGGGCGGAGACGCTCAAAATGCTTCGGAAAGCCTACGGTGACGGGGCGATGAAAAAAAGCCAAACTTTCATGTGGCACAAGCGGTTCCGGGAAGGTCGGGAGTCCGTCAACGACGACGACCGCTCTGGACGCCCGTCGACATCACAAACGGACGACTCGGTGCAAAAAGTGCGTCAAGTTTTGGACAATGACCGACGATTAAGTGTTCGGGTGATTGCAGAGGAGTGTGGAATACCCAAAACAATCGTTCATCGCATTTTAACGGAGGATCTTCAAATGAGGAAAGTCTGCTCGAAAATGGTGCCAAAAGTCCTGACGAGTGAGATGAAGGAGCAGCGTTTGTTGAAGTGCCAGGAATTGCATGAACGCTACGAAACGGACCCAGAATTTTTGGACAGAGTGATCACAGGGGACGAGACGTGGATTTTTCAGTACGATCCCGAATCAAAGCGCCAGAGCAGCGAGTGGCACACCAAGGAGTCTCCTCGCCCGAAAAAAGCAAGGATGAGCAAATCGCGAATCAAGGCAATGCTCATTGTGCTTTTTAACAGAAAAGATGTGGTTCACAGTGAATTCGTGCCACAAGGACAAATAGTCAATAAGGAATTTTACTGTGAAGTGCGCAAACGGTTGTGCAACAGGGTTCGACACGTCCGAAATGAAATTCTCGACAATTGGATCTTGCACCATGACAACGCATCAACCCACACCGCGCTCATTGTCTCCGAGTTGCTGGCCAAAATGGGTGTGGCAATGCTGCCCCAGATGCCATACAGCCCCGATATGGCACCATCGGATTTCTTTTTGTTCCCAAGGATCAAAAGAACCCTGAAAGGAACTCGGCATGGGACGCTGGAGGCGGTAAAAGCAGCCGCGACGACCTCACTGAAGGAGATTCCCGTTGACGACTTCCAGGGCGCCTTCAATGATTGGGTGAAGCGTTGGCAACGGTGCATCGAAGTAAGGGGAGAATACTTTGAAAAGTTCTGAAAAGATTGTAAACTGATATTGAATAAATGATTTAAAAAAAAATCATTCCGGGAACTTTTGGGACAAACCCTGTATGACATTCTGTATTCAGAGAGTGTACGAGAGAGTACTTGAAATGCCGCATCTGAGGGCTCTATCAAGGAGCCCGGTGTGTTTGTAATCGTAATCTAAAATTTAAAACGCGTAATTATAACCTTACCTAGAGTAATCATGATCATATAAAATGATTACAATTGTTCCAAGTTTGCTCTTGACCTCCTCTCCCGATACGTTCGTGACATGCGACATTTCAAATGCTCTCACGTATACTCTCTGAATACGGAATATTGTAGTCGTAGCTCAAATAGCAGTCTAGAAAAAGGATGGGGTTCAGGGCTTTCCCAATGCAATGGCAGACATGCGGCATTGCAAGTGCCCTCACGTACACTCTCTGATTACTTAATATCGTAATCGTAGCCTCAATAGCAGCCTAGAAAAATGATGGGGCCTCCGGGACCCTTTCCCGATACGCCCTTGACGGTTTGGTCGGTGCATTTCGAGTTTCTAATTTGTCGAAATACAACGTTTCCTCAATTCTTACACAATCCTCCTATGAAGACGTTCAGAAGCATCAAAGTCCGTGGGCATGCGCCATGGGCACACATATAGGGGAGCAGAAGGAGGGAGGGCTCAATTCTCTAGCCGTTCAAAAATTTGATTTCCCCGATTCTGATATGCATTTACTTTAAAAAAATTTCAGTCACATTTTAAAATAAAGGTACTTTTTAGCTTACTACTAATTGTCAAGCAGTATCAATTATTTTTGTAGCCTTTTGGTATCTTGTATATTCATTAAAATCGACAGCTTTGAGAAGGAGGTAATAATTTTTCTCAGCCCCCGCCCCCAGAAGTACTTATATGGGAGCCCATGGCATCCGCAGTGTACCGTTTTGGAAGGTGCAATTCGAGGCAAAGGCCAACTAGATTACTACAGGCCCGCTCACGTGAATTTCAAGGGTGTCCCCACTTTCTTTTGGAGTAATTACTGGGGTTGTTCATAGGGGACGCCAAATCACAGGTACAAACATGCCATATGCTTTCATGTGTTTGCAGCAGTTAACCGAAGATTAAAAAGGGTTTCTGGGTTTTCTATAATTTTTACATGATATTTATTTGTGATAATAATGATAGTGGCTTGTTGTATGCTCTTTCGTAACTCGCGGTCAGGAAAAAGTAATGTATCCTTTCACGAATTTCCAAGTGAAGAAACCCTTCGAATACAATGGATTACAAATCAAATGGATTACACATCTCACGTAAAGGTAATTTGTTCCCTCCTTCATAATTTTACTCTGTAGTAGCTAAGCTAAGGTGCATTAATTGTTTTAAGTTCATCCAACATATTTATATCTGCAGTATTAGGGACACAGTAAGTGTTTATTCTGTATTTTGTTTTTCGGTGACATGCTGTTCTATTATGTAGTTTGTATTTTCAAGTAAAATTATTTTGGAAAGAATTGCTATTCATGAATACCTGATACTTTATTTTTATCATGCAGTGTATTAAAAATCTGACTTGTGTCAAAAGTTATTAGAAATTATGTATTATACATTGTGTAGTTATATCATCAGTTTATTGTAAATTCATGTGTTAATTTCATTAACATTCCATTAAAGTCTTTCCAAACAGGTGTCAAGCCTTCTAATTAATTCTTTATTTTATAATTAATTATAATAGAATATAATTAAATTATTAATTAGTTGGTTAAAATTCTATATAGTTGTATTTTATTAACCATTAAAATAAAGTCTGCTTTTATATGCATTTTGCAATTTAGCTTTCAGTGTAAACTATCAATTCATTATCAGTCATTAATCATGCCTGAGAAATCATTTCATCCAATAAACCGCCTTCAGTGTAAATAAAAGAGTAGAAAAAGGTATGTAAGATTTAAATTTTATTTTAAAATTTGTTATGAAAGGTTATCATATCACGATATCATCATCGTCGTTGGAAAATAAAATGCGATAATTTTTTGAGAAAAAAACAATCTATTTCTGTATTTAATCAGAATTTATAGTGTGTCATTAGGCATTTATAGTGTGTTAAATTGGGAATGTTTTCCTATGAAGAAGGCGCCCTCTGTCGGAGAAAAACTGCGTGAGAGAATCGCCACTGATAAAATTTGGGGACAGGTTTTCTATGGCGTTGGGCTCACGTGAGCGGGCCTGTAGTAATCTAGTTGGCCTTGATTCGAGTTATTAAGGTTTAGTACTTTCTAGTAAATTTCTGTGAACAAGGTACTAAAATATTGGCAATACTGTTCACTCTGGTACCCGACCGAAGATTGCTACAGAAACCAAATCCACGCGCATGCGCAGAAAGGCATGAAGCGAAATCGCCCTTAAGGTCTAGAACAGGGTCGTCCCCGAACAGTAGGAAAACTCAATGTAAAATGCAAAATTTCGCCAAAAGATGGTCCTGTGTACATATGGTAACGTAAACCTCAAATCCAATAAATATTTTTAACCGATTACATGTCAAAGAAAAATTCAAAAATTTAATGCTACTCGGGAGCTTTGGGGATGACGCCGTTTGGGAAGGACGCTAGGTACCCTTCTTTAGTGATACACCGAACGAAACAGAAGCAAACGTTCGACAGTCTCGTCCAGTGTGCTTATCGGCTGTATCAATCGATGTTTCTCAATGTAAATTAAGCCGGCTGTCGGTGTGGTTTCGATTGCCGTTCTCAAACTCTCTTGCTGTTGTCCTATGCCCTGGCATACGCAGGGCCGCATTGATGAGGTTGTAACACCATTGCAATGGAATTTTATATATATATCATCATCATCACATTCAACCATTATCTATCCACTGCTGGATGAAGGTCTCTCCAAATGCTTTCCACATAAGTACATCTAAATACACGAAGTACATATACATAAATATATGGAGTTGTAACTGTGTAAACCAATGAAATTTTTGCCCACTTCTTTGGCCTTTTGTCAACTCTGTCTTAAACTTACAGCCTTCAACCTTTATCCCTGTTCTCTAGTATACATCCAGTATACAATTATAGCTCTATAATACAATGAAGCATATACCCCCCTCTCCGGAAGGGCTCTCTGTATCCAGAGCATGGGTGGACTGGGCTGCCGGTCCACCTGCCCCAGGGCCGGTGCGCCGTCGTGGGAGATAGGATTCGCGCCTTCCAATGGACAAGAATTCGCTCTTTCCGAAAATCCAAGGTATGCGCCCTTTGAGAGTATCTAGTTCACCCCTGATCCAGAGCGCCTTGGCTCAGATTATGTTGCAGGGCAGTTTATCTTACATCATGGCTCCGGTCGATCAAACTCACATACAACGGATTCAGAAGCCCTCTCGTAGGAACACAGAGTTCATTTCAGGGGCCTCTTTTTCCCAAGAACAAGAACAAAATTCTGGTAACTTATCAATTCTGGAATTTGGCAAGACTATCTGTTCTAAAAACGGCCCATTTTTTTTAATCCTTTTTTTAAAGGGTATTTGTCAATTAGTTAGAGAAGAGCGTCGAAAGCTTCGTACTGACAAGTTTCGTGTTCTGTTTTTTCCGTAGATGTAAGTATTCTTAATCTGTGATTAATTCTTTTAAATCAGCGAGAATTAAATTAATTAAACTTAATTGATATAAATTATCTCCGTCAATAAAAATCACTCTCCGAAACGAAAGAGAAGATAAGGCTCTTATAGATAAGTCTAATCTGATACCGTAAATTCACAGTGCCATTCGATATACTGTGTTTTTTGCAGATGTTTACAATCTGAGTTTATTGCTATGTAATACCCTATGCTCAGCGCTTTATCTTTTTGTTATCTGTAGCAGAAGCTTTTATTATGGTAGAAAGTACAAATATTCGACAAATTTGATTCCAGAAGCAAAAAATGTAATTTGAGGAAATAGTTAAAAAAAACAAAAAAAAAAAAACCATATGTTTGTCATATGCCTTTCTTTTCCCTAACAATTCTGCAAAATTTATACAGAGTTCAACTTTAATTTGCCGGGCGGAGCTCTACCTACTGAGCTACGAACGACGATTGAGGGCGCAGTATAGCCCAGATGCTCTTGCGCCATAAAAAAGCCAAACAATCAATCTACTTTAATTGAGAAAATAGTGTAGGCTTATAATTGTAATAATAAATTAATATAAGTAATATAGGTGTATATTATAATAAATAAGTAGAGTTTACAAAAAATGTTTGGTAAAATAATTTTTTTATTTAGTTTTTGCATTATTTTATAAAATAGTTGGTGTTCTTTTACAATACGGTAACCACTTTCGTTTCGGCGAGTATTTCCTTCCTAAGTTAAAAAAAAACGAAAACTGATTTTATATTTAAAAAAATACGAAGTTGTATTTAAATTAGAAAAAAAACAAAAACAAAAAAACAAACCCGATAGTATCGAAAAAAGGGGAAAACCAGAATCAAAGGGGGCCCTGCGGTGGCGCAGTGTGGTAACGCGTTCTCCTAGTGCGCCGCTAATCCGGGTTCGACTCCCAGCAGTGCAAAGAACGCTTACTCAGAGATCTCATAAAGATCGCACTGCTCACTGTAGTCCGGGGTTTGGTTCCCTAGGCCTTAAGAGGTTCGGATTCCTCGGAAAACAGTAGGTCCCGGCGCAGCATGACCACTGTAGTCTTTGAGCCGTAAAACAAACAAACAAAACAAACAGAATCAAAGGATGCAGAGCTCTGCTAAGAGTTTCACGGTCCATCAGTAAGTAGAGGCCTTCGCCGGTGCTCTGTTTTTTTTTTTTTAAAATCAAAACTATGGAATTAGAAGAAAAAAGATAATACTAAAAAATGTAGGAGAAAACAAGAATCAAAGTAAAAAAAAAAAAAAAAATGCATGTAAAAAAATGACCAAAATGGAAGAGGTTACCGTATTGTAAAAGACTGCCAAATGGTTTTATTATATAATTATGATTATGGCACTTTGTATACTTATTTTCCATGTGATATGGATGGGCGCTAGTACACATACTGTTCCATTTCGTTTTTAGTGAGAAGTGTTTCCAATACACTTGGCAACTTTGTCCTGGCTTGCCGCCATGTTGCTTACGTCTCAATACAGGCTCCGCCCCTTTCCTTCCTCCATCCTACACCCAGCCTTCACCCCTACCCTCTCCCTCTTCTTCACTCCTACCGCTCTTTTTGCTCTCTTTAACTCCTTCACCCATACCCCTCTAACCTCATATTCTTTATCCTCCCCCTCCCAACCCCTGTTTTTTTGGCCGTCTCTTTCTACTTCCCCTCTAATCCCTTTCTCCTGTTCCCATTCCACTCCCAACCTCCACCCCCTTCACCTCTTAACCTTTCCCGCTGTTGGCTTTCCTCTCTTTTCCTCCATCCATTCCCCTCCCCCTGCTCCTTTTTCTCAGTGCAGCGAACAAAATAAAAACGGCATACTAACTTTTATTCCTTTTATCTGTCGGATAACTTCACCTCTTCAACTACACAGTCATCCACGTTAGGCCTAGCGCACCTTGCAAATCGGGTCCTTCTACTCCAAACCAAATAAACCTTCTCCCACAAACCAATCCAACAACATTCCTCTTCCCTTTCAACCGCAATTGAACAAAAAAATCCATATTGAAATGTTCCGACGTCTTCCCAATCACTTCAATACTTCCATAAGTCTTACCACCGCCACAGAGAAACACTGTATGATGCTCCACCCTGTGTGACATCATGCATCGAAATCGCTGATGTCAAAACCCCGCTTACAGCGACTTTCCTTCATGTTTCTAGGGGAAAATTGATCTTGTGGGACAGTATCTGTACTACCACCATGGAATGTGTTGATTACACATTTTAGCCTTCACATTTGGCACAATATCCCTTGACTGGGATATTTGTGTTCATGACTAGAACAAAAAATGATTTGCTAGTTTAACTACTTGATGATTGTTGATTTATATTTCACTTTTTGACTGTATGTACTATATATATAGTAGAATCTCTGTATATTGAAGTCCAAAGTTCCATACAAAATTTCAATGTGCGGAAACAATTTTTGTGTGTAACAAACAGGGGTTTTAAATTACAGGAGTTTATTAAAATTTTGACGTATAGTGAATTTCAATTTATGGGAGTTCCATTATATATTATTAATATGATTTATTCTTCAAATTGTATTTATTGTTTTTTGACCCTTTATTTGCAAAAGGCGTTATGGTTTGTTGTAAAGCATGTGTTAC
Organism: Dysdera silvatica; assembly: GCA_006491805.2. Taxonomy (NCBI): domain Eukaryota; kingdom Metazoa; phylum Arthropoda; class Arachnida; order Araneae; family Dysderidae; genus Dysdera; species Dysdera silvatica. Next base: position 128,123,428 of record QLNU02015003.1, on the reverse strand, counting down.
AATGGAGTAATTTATATTAATATTTTTATAAAAATGAACATTTGTTAATAATAATCTTTTGTATTTTCCTCTTTAAGTAGTGACATCCATCATGTCCGGACATGCAGAGAGGCAGCCATTGGTGACGTTTGGTGTAGTAACAGATTTACAATATGCCGACTGTGATGATAGGCCCGCTTCGTATGATCAGAGTAAAATACGCTTTTATCGCAAAGCGTTAAACCATGTTGAAAAGGCTTTTAAAGTTTGGAAGACGTCACCACAGCCTGTTGATTTTGTTCTTCAATTAGGCGATGTTATTGATGGCGTGAATGTGGCTCTTGGTCGATCTCATATAGCTCTTCAAAGAACATTAGAGAAATTTGAATCTCATTACTCAATTCCTACTTTTCATACTGTCGGAAATCATGAGTTATATAATTTTGGACGTCACGAACTTGCTTCATACTTTCGTCGGTCAGTAGAGAAAATGAACATTCCACCTGAAGTATTCACCATGGAAAATGGAGTTTTGAATGGCAGCCAGCTCTCTTCTCCGATACTGTATTATATGTTCTGTCCCAACTCCCATTTAAAATTCATTTCTTTAGATTGTTTTGATGTAAGTGTATTAGGCCATGACATATGCCATCCTTCATACCAAGAAGCTGCAAGTCTCTTAGAACATTACCATAAGCATAATATTTATGAACTGTGGGATTCTGATGGACCTCTAGAAGGATTGGACATTCGATTCCAGCAAATGAATGGAGCTGTTGGAAAAGACCAACTTCGTTGGCTGGAGGAAGAATTGGAAGACTCTGATGAAAAAGGACAACGCGTTGTCGTTTTTGGTAAGTATCATCCACTGATTTGAAGGTGAATGAACATTTCTTAAAGTGAATGAAATTGTTAATTCATTCTCATTCAGAGAATGTGAATAATGATGCCCATTTCCATAATATGCATTGGTGCTTATATGGGGGGAGGGGGCAGAGGGGCTTGAGCCCCCTTAGCCGTTTAAAAATTTTATTTGCCGTAACCTGCTATGCATTTACTTTCAAAAGTTTTACAGTCACATTTTAAAATAAGGTACTTTTTAGCTCATTACTAATTGTCAAGCAGTATCAATTATTTTTGTAGCGTTTTGGTATCTTGTACATTCACTAAACTTCTCAACAGCTTTGAGAAGAAGGTAATAATTTTTCTCAGTACCAGTCTTCTGTTCAGTTTCTTCCAGTAGTAATAAATTATTCTTATATCAGAGGATAAGTGGATAGAGATTCCCCACACACACCTCACTTCTGGGCAAACCCCTCGCTGCCCATTTAGGTAGTCTTCAAGTTATGCCTGAATTAGTGCTGTGGTGAGTCAGTATTTGCCCATAAATTTTTATTATTAAATAACTTCATCTCCTCCTCACATGTGCATCACTAATACTTTGATTCACAAAAACTGTCTTAGTCCATTGAATGACACTCTTCTTTCCTTTCATTCGTTATCCAAGGGAAACCAAAATGAGATCAAATGCAAATAATGACAAGTTTAGAAAGTTGAGAGAGAGAGAGACGCTGAAGTGTAACGTCAGAGACTCTATGGTGTCACACATGCAACGACTGTAAATTTGAGGTGGTTTGAAGAGGATAGAAAACGGGACACATTAACCCAAGAAAAGCCGTAACGTAGGCAAATACTTCGTAAGAAATATTGGTTAAATAAAGACTGAATGTAATTGGGGAACCTTCCATCCCCGATATGTAAAAGCAACTGTCTGATCGTTATTTTATCATGTTCAAGGAAGTTGGCATGATTGGCTACAACCAAGGAAGTAATATGCAGTCACACCCATTTATCTATTATGCTATTAATTCAGGTTCGATTCCAATGGTTTGGTGCAGAATGACCAGTGTTGTCCTTGTGCCATAAAAATACAACCAGTCCATTGCAATTGCACAGTAGAACATGTACTTTTTTTTTTTCGTCTCACCATAGTTCAGTGTTTCATTCCCTAGACAGTTCAAGTTTGTATTCTTCGGAAAACTGGTAGTTTTGATATTACATGACCTTAGCTGTCCTTTGCTGTAAAAACAAAAGCAAATTATTAATTCAATTAATGTGTAATGCTTGGCACCTTATCATTGGCATATGCAGGAGGTTCATAAAGTTGGGGGAGTGGGGGGTTTCAGAGTCACAACTCCATATATTCGTATGTATTATGTAAAATTTCATTTCAATGGGGGTTACAATCCCACCAACCCCCCTGCATACGTGAATGTTTCTTGTACATTAACTTTGTCTACCAAGCAAAAAATGTGGGTTTCAATCTCATTGGTACGGAGCACTTGCCCCCTTCTTTTTCTCTCTTGATCCATTTTAAGGGAGTTTGATTACCTGAATGCTTAGAGCTCCTCCCTGTTGGTTCAGTTTCCTCTGGGGAAACTGTAGGTCTTAGTGTAGCATGATCTCATCTGTCTTCATCATGATAAAACACAGGCAATTTGAACTTTGTTTAACATCAACAGAAAATGATTAACGAGGTCATGAACTTTTTAGCAAAAAAAAAAATATATATAAAGTAAGCAAAGAAATTACACACAAACACAGTTTAATTTGAGCTGGAGATACATTTTTACAATTGTTTCGGTGGAAAATCAAGCTTCCACCATCGTCAGAAAATTCTTCCAAACTGATTTGTTGCCACTAAATCAAAAACGAAAAAGTGAAAAAGGCGAAACAGATAACATAACAAAAAGCCTGATTTGTGTCGCCATCTATTGTGCAGAATGCTAAGTAAAAGGAAAAGGAACAATTATTGTTGGAAGAAGAAATTATGTTGATTGAAAGAGAGGTTTGTAACAAGAGGGGAAAAAATTGTTCTCAGATGGCTCGTTGACTATTGTACAGGAATTACTGAAGATATGAAAGGCCTCGAAAAAATTGAGATCTGAGGGTGAACGGACTTTTTCAATTATTTTAGCATCGGCAAAACAGAAACGATGGCCATGTTTCCATGAGTGTTTTGCAATGGCCGATTTTTCAAAATCTTGTTTGTGAACGTACGATTGGTGCTCTTTGAGTCTGAAACGCAGGGCTCTACGTGTTTGGCCAACGTAGGACAATCCGCATTCACAATCTATTTTATAAATGCCAAAATTATTGTGGTCAGGAATCTGGTCTTTTAGTTGGGTAACACCAAGTTTGTTACCTGGCTTGAAAATAATGCGGAAATTAAATTTGCGGAGGATGGAGGAGATTCTAGATGAAAGATTTGGCACAAACGGAATGCAGATTGTTTCTTTGGTGGGAGCCGTTTCTTGGCACAAAGTGGATGTGAACTTGGGAACTCTGGATAGTTTCTTTACTGCAAGGTTGATCACTGACGGATGATATCCCCGGTTTGAGGCGATGTTTTGCAAATGTGTAAGCTCTTTGGAGAGCGCTTGTTCAGAAGAAAACAATTTCAGAGCACGGGAGGTAAGCCAATGGAAAGTGCACATCTTTTGGGATTGTGGGTGTGCGGATTTGGCATGTGGTGGTAGGCAAATAGCACCCGGTTTGTGATGGATGCTGGTTTTCCAACCGGTCTCCGTTCGCGTAACCATCACACCCAAAAAGGCCAATTTCGAGTTTTTCTCCTCCTCGAAGGTGATCTAGATACAGGTGTCTACTGCGTTCAAAATTCCGACTGTCAGTGCAAGATTTACATTCGGATCAGTCAAGATCGCGAAAACATCGTCAACGTTTCTGATCCAGCAATCGAAGGAGAGAAGGTCCATAATCTTTGTTTCAACGTAGTGCATATATATATATTCGCAAGTAAGGGAGAG
>QLNU02015003.1:128100306-128119522 GCA_006491805.2 Dysdera silvatica | reverse complement strand
GAGACCGGTTGGAAAACCAGCGTCCATCACAAACCGGGTGCTGTTTGCCTACCACCACATGCCAAATCCGCACACCCACAATCCCAAAAAATGTGTTCTTTCCATTGGCTTACCTCCCGAGCTCCGAAATTGTCTTCTTCCGAACAATCGCTCTCTAAAGAACTTATATACTTACGCAACATCGCCTCAAACCGGGGATATCATCCGTCGGTGATCGACCTCGCAGTAAAGAAACTATCCAGAGTTCCCTAGTTCACATCCACTTTGTGCCAAGAAACGGCTCCCACCAAAGAAACAATCTGCATTCCGTTTGTGCCGAATCTCTCACCTAGAATCTCCTCCATCCTCCGTAAATTTAATTTCCGCGTTATTTTCAAGCCAGGTAACAAACTTGGCGTTACCCAACTAAAAGACCAGATTCCTGACCACAATAATTTTGGCATTTATAAAATAGATTGTGAATGCGGATTGTCTTATGTTGGCCAAACACGTAGAGCCCTGCGTTTCAGGCTCAAAGAGCACCAATCGTACGTTCACAAACAAGATTTTGAAAAATCGGCCATTGTAAAACACTCATGGAAACATGGCCATCGTTTCTGTTTCGCCGATGCAAAAATAATTGAAAAAGTCCGTTCACCCTCAGATCTCAATTTTTTCGAGGCCTTTCATATCTTCAGTAATTCCTGTACAATAGTCAACGAATCCATCCGAGAACAATTTTTCCCCCCTCTTATTACAAACCTCTCTTTCAATCAACATAATTTCTTCTTCCAACAAAAATAGTTCCTTCTCCTTTTACTTAGCATTCTGCACAATAGATGGCGACACAAATCAGGCTTTTTGTTATGTTACCTTTTTTTCGCCTTTTTCACTTTTTTGGTTTTTGATTTAGTGGCAACAAATCAGTTTGGACGAATTTTCTGACGATGGTGGACGCTTGATTTTCCACCGAAACAATTGTAAAATGCTTCTCCTGCTCAAATTAAACTGCGTTTGTGTGTAATTTGTTTTAAATATTTTTACAGTGTATCGCCATATTTCTCTATATAAAGTATATAAAAAAGTAAGAGCGTTGAAGTAAGATTGAAGGTTAAAAAGTATAAGACTATTGTTTATGTTATTTACCTGCCTTATACATGCATATATTGCATATATGTACAAAATGTATTTTTCAGGACACGTAAGCTTGGCACCAGAAAGCACGGATTATAGCTGTCTACTGTGGAACTATGAAGATGTAATGGACTGCTTTCACCGCCATCACTGTGTTGTTGCTTATCTTAGTGGACATACTCATTCCAAGGGCTATGCTATGGACATGCATGGAATTCATTACATCTCTTTCACTGGTATCATCGAGACTCCCCCCGATGAAGCAGCCTTTGCAACTATTTCGTTGTTTCCTGAGAAAATGGAGATACAAGGACATGGCAGGGAAGAAAGCTATCTACTAAAATTTCCAAAACAATCCCAAGTGCCTCTATGTGAAAGCAATGATATGGACAGCGAAGCCATTATCCACATATCCACTCCATCCGTTAAAGTAAAGGTATAATATAGAATGCAGACGGTAAGTGGGAGTTTTAATTTTTTATTTTATGAATTTTCAATGCTTCAATTCCATTTTAATGATGCAACTAATAATTTTTGTTGTTTCTTTATGAAATGTCTTTAACTTTAATAATCATAATTTTGTTGTAAATGTAGTGTTTATTAATGTTTATGATCTTTATGCATTGTTTAGTGTTCATGTGTTTCAGCTTTATCATGTCTGACATTTTTCAATTCACATTCAGTTTGCAGTCAATTTACATTTCCTTTCAATCTCATTCCATTTTTTCTCGCAAAGCCATGCATGATATAAGACCGTAAAATTATTTAGATTTTTTTTTTATGATCTTGGAATATTCTCGAGGCAGATAACAGGCATGTCCCCATCCCCATTCTCGCTTTGGTAACATTGTAACTGAACCCGGAAGGGGGCATTAGGATATTATTCTGAATAACAGTTATTTGGGTGAAAGGAAGAGCTATACATGTTATTAGTTACATGTGCCTAATGTTTAATGTACTTCAATGTTATTAACAATTACATACATAATACACCTGGCAGGTTCATTATACTAAAGGTATACATAACAATTATATTATTAAAGTATGTAGCAAAAATATATATTTTAATCATCTTCTTACCACATTTTAGAACCATAGTCTTATAACAGGGTTTTGCAAGTGTGGTCGCAAAAATTTACCGATCGATTAACATCTGTAAATTACAGGGGTAATAATTTTTACGCTGAGCGGTCCCTTAATTTTTTGACAATTATTCTGAAGGTTCCTAGGTAAAAAGGTTGCTTCAAAACAGTGGTTCTCGACCTGGAAGGTGTGTCCTATTACTAGGAAGGTGTAAATGAAAGTTGAGGCAATAGGAGCAGGGATAAAGATAAATGGAAAAATATTTAATACACATTTTTTTAAAGCATTTACTTACGAAAATTGTAATTTTAAATGTAAGAAACCATTTGTATTTTTGTTTATCACTTTCAAGGAGGTTTAAATCAATGGGCTATAGATTTTGTTAGTTGAATGATGGTTGTTATTAAATGAAAGACTGTGGTCTGCTTTGTTTGATGGCCTTGTGTTTTCGCAGCCCTAACATATTCATGTGGTGTGTGCTGTTAGTTCAGATTTGACTTCCCAGCTGTGCTCACAAATGTTTTTGTTTTCTTTCACCGTTGCAGGTTTAGGAACGTCAATACACAGTGTTCATTCCAGGCCAGTGGTTCCCAACTCAGTTGAAGCCTTTGAGATCTTGAGAGTATGCAGTGAATACTCAATATTTTTCCAAATTTCTTGAGAGTATCCTGCGAAGGCAGCTCGTACCTTTTGGGGCAGGGTTCGAAATTAGTGGATGCACTGTGCACATGAAATTTTATCCATGCACATAAATTTTTAATTTGGGTGCACATAGTGCACCTAACTATTCAAAACTATGGCTATATTTTTCAAAAACAGTGACCTATGGAATAATTTTATATAATTTTCTCAATGTATCTGCATTTATGTTGATTTTTTTTGTTTTGTTTATTACAAATGAACGTTCAATTATTTTGAAAAGTTGCATTCTTTATCTTACATGTTTTAATATAATTATTTCACTTACATTTTACCCGTTTTTAATGTTGAGGTTTACTTTCTATTCCGTTCGTTACTTGTACACTTAACTAGTATTTTATGCACGTAAGTCGTAAGACTTGGGTGCACTTGTGCACCTGATTTAAAAAGTTAATTTTGACACTGGGCTACTTCAAAGCGGCACTCTGTCAAAAACCAGGATTCTTGTCAGACGACGGCTGTGGGACAACTGTATATATATAAACTAAGAAATATGCATATACGGGGCTGTCTCCAAAGCAGGGGTCGAAATTAATTTTTTAAATCATGTGCTCAGGTGCACCCAAGTCTTCTGACTTAGGTGCGCTAAATGCTAGTTAAATGTACAGGTAACTAACAGGATGGAAAGTAAACCTTAACATTAAAAATGGGTAAAAATGTATATGTAGCAACTATATTTAAGCATGTAAACTACAACAAAATGCAACTTTTCAAAATAATTGAACATTCATTTGTAATAAAACAAAATTCAAAGCAAATGCAGATACATTGAGAAAATTATATAAAATTAGTCCATAGGTCACTGTTCTTGAAAAATAAATGCAAGTAGCCATGGTTTTGAATAGTTAGGTGCACTGCATGCACCCAAATTAAAAATTTACATGCATATGTAAAATTCCATGTGCACAATGCACCCGCTAATTTCGAACCCTGGCATACGGGGATATTTTTATTTAGGCAAGCAATACATTTATTTTTTATTTACATTTCGCATGATGCTGCTAGATGGTAGCATTATTATTGACTTATAAGAGCTCCTGTAATTGCTTTTTAGATTACAATTATTTTGCGCTTATGCAGCTTAAAAAAATAAAATATTCAGCATTTATAAATTTAATTTAATGAACTTACAGATTTCAAGCCGACTTAACTTAGGGTCCTGTGGTTGCTCAGTGTGGTAACATGTTTGCCTAGTACGCTGTTAATCCGGATTTGACTCCCAACAGTGCAGAGAACACTTACTCAGATCTCATAAATATTGCACTGCTCACTGTAGTCTGGGGTTTGGTTTTCTAGGCTTTAAGAGGTTCAGATTTCTCGGGGAAAATTGTAGGTCCAGAGGTTTGGATTCCTCGGAAAACAGTAGGTCCTGGCACAGCATGACCATTGTAGTCCTTGAGCCGTAAAATCACAAACAAACTTTTAACTTAGGCTGCACAGTGGTGTACAGGTAACAGGTTCCTTACCACATGCAAAATCCAAGTATGAATGCTGTTCGTACGGAGCATTTGTCTTTTTTTTTTTCAACCAATCTATATTCTATGGGGGGTATTTCCTACACCATCGTTTCTTAACCTTTTTCTCTCCCATATCCCTTGATTAGGCTTTTCATTTGTGAATACTCCCTCCTTTCATAACCTCCCACCCATCTTTTCACGCAAAAATATAACGTATTTCATTTTAAAGTATTTAAAGGTAAAGCTGAAACATGTGTACCTTGACAAGGTTGCTAGTATTGTTTTCATGACCAGAATTTCTGTTTCAGATTATTGGATATCACCAGTATGGAAATTTGGGATACGGTCATTGAGTTTTGAATTATAATACTAAACAAAAATACTGCATGGTATACTGAATTCCGTTGATAATAGGGGTCCGTAATTTTTTGGGAGATGTGTATGAAATGTGCATTTATGGAAATTTCTAATGCACTTTAAAAGCCATTTAGAACAGATTTCAATATATTTAATAGTATGTAATCACAATCAGAAATATTCCATGTTCTGCAAAAGGTGATCAAACCTTGCTAATTTTTTTTTTAAATGTTGAGGTACATATATAGCTACAAATGTAAAAACTCAGCTCAGATTTTTTTTTAGTTTTATAAAAAAATTCAAAACGTGTAAGTGTGTAATATTTTAAATTGTAAAATATGTTCACTTGCAAGTCTTATTTGAATTATGGAAAAAGGTAATGTTTCAATATATATTCAGCATTACATAAAGCAAATATGGGTTATTCACCTTTTGCATGAAAAAAAACCAAAGAATTTTTATGCAGCGATATATATGTAAATTTTCTAAAAAAAATAGTGTTTAAAATTGATAATAAGATATTTATGGCTAATACATTCGCTTTATCAGTAAAATACAATTACGTGAACTCAAACTAACATGGCATATGGGAATATATGCAAAGTTTTAAAAATAATTATACTCCTGTTTGTAAAAATTGCAACACCATGAAGGACTCGTCAGAATTGAATGAAATTTAATGCACAAACGACCTGTATCGATACAAATAAACGATTAAAATTACAAAACAAAAAAAAAACTTAAAAAATAAGTATTTGGTACAGCCATTAATCGTTGCAATAAGTGTTCGTACATGAGGTGTCATCGATTTTAACAGATTTTGAATTTGTATCCAAGGACGAGTATTCCAGATTGCTTCTCTCCAAACCCAAGGTTCATTTTTATTAGCTACAAGGTGAGTGTAATGAGCGAGACGCTGACCGACGTAATTCCCGTCATGTTCAATCGGCGACATATCCGGCGAATAGGCAGGCCAAGGAAGAAGCTGTATCTGTTGTGATGAAAAGAAGTCTTGAATATATGGAGCAATATATGGATGAGCATTTCCCTGTTAAAATACAGTTCTACGAATGCATTAAAAGAAAGATATGACTTCATGCACTAGGACTTCTCTTATGTACCAGTTAGTGCTAAAATTATCAAAAATTCTTAGCAGCTGAGATCATTCATGATATCTAATGGCACCCCAGACAATCAAGCTTAGCGTTTGTCCAGTAGACGTTGGATGATGACTCCTGAAAGTGGCATTCACCACTATAGCATCTAACATCAATCCGGCCATCACTGTACCATAAGTTGAAATGGTATTTATTGGAAAAAACGACTTGTTGCCAATTGACACACCACTGTCTATGTTGATGAGCCTATTATAGCTACAAGTGTAGATGATTTTGTATCAGGGGAATCCTGTACGAAAGAATTCTTGCACTAAGTGTGTGATGCAACAAATGCCAATGATTTGTTGCAGTTGACAATGACACACCTGTAGTTCAGGTTCAGCCTTTCTGCCAGCTGTCAAAATGAAGCTGTATGGTCTGTCACTGCCATTTGGATGAGGTGTCTATCATCCTGTGTTGACATAATAATTCGTCATCTACTGTTGGATTTGCAACTCATCCAATCCACTGCTTCCACACTCATATCACTTCTGTAGCATTATGCTCTGTATTGAGTAGCTATTGCGCAATAAGAAAGCCCTTCATGAAGGCCGATCGTTTTTCCTCGTTCAAACTCTGTAAACTTGCTCATATGGTACCATCTGTCATTGTAGAAATATAGTGTCTTTTCATGGAACGTCTACAAGTTGCAGACGACCATAGGCTATTTTCAACGTCCCACTACAGCTCTCTATATGACTAAAACAGCAGTTCGGAGGGTGCTGCTTAGCCTAATCATGAGCAGTGACACTGAAATTTTAATTATTTGCATAGCACATCTTAGTTTGCATTTGTTGTAGGTTTCAACTCAATTGCCTGATTCCTTCATGGTGTTGCAATTTTTACAAACATGAGTTTATTACCTTTAAGAATAATTGGGTATTTAAATGTCCTTATTTGGGCTTTGGAAGCGAATGTGTTAAAAATAGAATTTATACTTAAATTTACTAAACAAAAAAAAATTATTATATATCTATTACATTTGAATGGACAGAGGTCATGAGATACCTACCAAAGCATTGAGTTCATAGGTTTTCCTTGAATGTTTCTTTCCATGGTTTCTGCTATTGCTGCCCATAATTCCATTGCAATCCTAGGTGTCAAAGTTCAACCAGGTCTTCTTACCATATCCTAAAGATGCTTCACAGAATTTATATCTGACGAAAGGGGTTGCCATTCCATGGTGGTGAAATCCATAAAATGCTCTTCTAATCGTGTTTTAGTCATCATGGCTTTGTAGGAAGGTGGGTGCATTGGTGTATGCAGGGGGATTATGGGCATTGTAATGCTCCGTTGCGATGAAATTTTGTCTAAATACATATGAAGTTGTAGTTCTGTAACCCCTCCCTTATGAACTCTCTGTGTATGCCCGTAGGTGGGTGTATTGTGTCATTGGAATAGTCTATTGCCTTGTAAGTGCATAATGACCATAAAAGGATGTGGGTGGTTTGCAATGATGGATATCGCCAGAATAGCTTTTTTTAGTTAGTTCTTTTTGTTAACTCACATGACATTCATCTGTACAGAGACGTCAAATTACCATCTATATAAATGCTGGATGCTTCCTGAATACTTACCTAGTAATGTTACCCTATGCTGATGTAAAGGTAACACACATTCATTTATCACACCATTAACTTGTATTCAGAGGTGGATTTACGATTTTGCTGCTTGTATGTTCTGACATATTTGCTGCCTAATCCTACCAAACGTAACTAGAGCCATGACAGAGATTTTGGCACTTTTGTTAAATTTTTAATTTAATGCCTCTGGCAGTTATTTCAAATTTGCTTTTTCGCAAGTATTTGCAAACTTGCCACCTTTTGAATCTTTTTCAAGGAAGTGTCTATGGCAGCTCTCCCTTTGCCAATGTCGAGTTATGCCTTTGAACATAGCAAATCAAAATTAGTAGTCCAGTTGGCCACCAAAAAATGTCCACCTTTGAAAATTTCTCGGTGGCAAATTATTTAAAATTTACAGCCATAGGCTTCTGCCTATTGGTAAATCTGCCACTGTGTGTATTTGATTCCAATGATACCGTGTAATGCATGCTGTTTTTTCCTGCCTGCAATTTGACATGACCTTAACAGTTTGTGCACCACAAAATACAAACCAGTAGTGTTTTCGTTTACTAGCGAGAGAGATGACAGTGTTGGTTAATACCGGTATCCCATCATTTTTGTCCATTCAACCCATTGTAAAATAAGTGCAAATTACTCTTTACATGCATTAGGATTTAACTACATGTGTTATCAAGATTGCAAAATTTATGCGTGAAAATGATAAAAATTCAAATCGTAAAGCAATTTGGTGGTTAAAACATTTTGATAAAAGTCTGACTTCAAGTTAATGCAAATAATAATTAAGTCTTATGCTTTTATGTAATTCCTACAACATTATGGAAAATTGGTAAATGCAACTATTTCCTCTATTATTATGCTTTTGCATTATTTATTAGTTTCAGTTTTAAAATTCTTTTGTTTTCATTATGTATTTGCATTAGATAGGTAAGTTTAATTATTTTTGAACATTTGGTAACAAATTACAATTAGTTGTGAAATCTTCTGCATTTGTATGATGACTATTCGGAAAGTAATACCTATTTTTGAATTAAAAAATAATCAATGATTTGAGTAAAGACCTTTTATTTTACATCTACGCTCTTATATTGTTTTCCTTATGTGGTTTCATGGGCACCCATATGGTGGGGGGGGCTTGAGCCCCTACCCTCTAACCGTTTAAAAGTTCATTTACCCGATTCTGCCAATCATTTATTTTGAAAAGTTTTGCAGTCACATTACACATTTAGCAGTCACATAAGGTACTTTTTAGATCTTTATTAATTATCAAGCAGTATCAATTGTTTTTGTAGCATTTTAGTATCTTGTACATTCACTAAAATGTTTGACAGCCTTGAGAAGGAGGTAATGATTTTTCTCTGCCCCCCCACCCCTAAAAGTACTCACATGGGTGCCTATGCATGGTTCCCTGAATATTTAGGCACTAACCATAGTGTTTGCTAAACTTTTGGTTTCCTCCCTCATCATTGATCTCTGCCTTTAGTCCATTCAGTTTGAAAACCCGTCTTGCAAAAATTTTCATATACCCAAGATGAATGGTGACGATTTCATATAGATGAATGAAGCTATGAGAACCATATGGGAATTTTTCATGGATTTTATGAAGTCTGTGGAGTTTATCCTGTATGATTAATTTGACACAGTGCAGCAAGGGCCCTTGGCCCTGCGGTGGCGCAGTGTGGTAACGCGTTCTCCTATTGCGCGGCTAATCCGGGTTCGACTCCCAGCAGTGCAAAAAGAACGCTTACTCAGAGATCTCATAAAAGATCGCACTGCTCACTGTAGTCCGAGGTTTGGTTCCCCAGGCCTTAAGAGGTTCGGATTCCTCGGAAAACTGTAGGTCCTGGTGCAGCATGACCACTGTAGTCTTTGAGCCTTAAAACCAACAGACAAACAAACAAACAAGCAGCAAGGGCCCGCTCCAAGCATAGGTGATGTAGGCTACCGCCGATGGCACCATGAAGGCCATTTCAGACAGGATCAAATCATTACATCTATATTTTGCTAAACAAATTCAATATTGCAAGGTTAAACTTTTTTTTTTTAAATTTTTTTTTATTTATAGCGCTATCTGAGTCTGGAACAATTTTTTATATTTTGAAGTTGCAAAAAGATTAATATTTCCAAAATTAAGCTTTTTCATTCCCAGGTTCAAACACAGTTTTCAACTTACTCGTAGCAGGTTTTTCTTTTCTTATTCATTGTAAACACTCAAGAAAACGGCAAAAATGCTAATAACATGACAAAACCGTAAAGTATGATAAACAAATGACTGAGATTGGCTTAACTTGGCCAGGTTTATAAACCTGCATGGATACTATTTTCAAACGGGTATTATTTTCCGAATTGTTTTTTTAAAAAATATCGTGCTATTGATAGTTCAATAAAAAAAATGTCGTAAGTAATCGTTTATAAAGGTTCTAAAACTTACAAAACATAGAGATGTGGGTTCAATTTATTTCAAATTCTCTTTTATTACTTGGAGAACTTGAAGAACTGCATGTAATTAAGATTAATACATTAGTGTTACGTGAAAATTAAATAGGGGTTAAAGCACTAACTTTTAGTTAAACTTAGATTTTCAAGTCTTTGAATTTTATTGAAGAACTTTTTTTCTTAAGTAGCATTATAATTGAAAAGGTTTTTGTAGAGTCATGATTTACATGTTCCGAAATAATCTAAAATCGAGTTGGTTGTGATCTCTGTCAATTTTTTTTTATGTAGAATTCTAAGCATGAATTTTGTTTTCATTTAAACTTTTTTTTTTTAAAAAAAAGGTCAAACATGGGTGTTTTAGTGTAACAATTTGTGTGTGTTTGGGGGAGGGAGGGGGTTACGAATAGGCTGTTTTATAGTTTTACAGATTTCTGAAAATTTAATTGTTGAAATATGCGAGTTTTAGTCTTAACATACTGAATTGTAAAACGAGTTTTGAGTTTCACTAATTGCATATTGCTACGTAACTTCCATGTGTATAAATTGAATATTCACAAGGTTTCTTGAAAATGGAACTTTCACATACTTAATCAAATACACAGTGGAACCTCCATAACTCGAAATTCAAGGCAAAAGAGTTTTACTTGCGAATTATCTACTCTTTGAATTGTTAGAATTCAAGGGGGAATGAGAATCACTTTGGTTTACTAAGAATTTATAAGTTCTAGTTATTGAGGTTTCGTTGTAATATAGGGTAATTACAAAAGCAGATAATTTCAACATTTTATAAAAACAAACTAAGATATTCGCATTCATAAATCATGTCTTTGTCCAGATGCACTTTTTTTTTCTAGAGTACAGAAGCTCTAGAAAATTGTTACAACAATATATAATTGCTTGCTATGTACACCCTTAGTTACATAGCATGTGTTAATGCCCATAGCCCAGTAATTCTCAACTTTTTTGTACCCATGCACCAGGGTTTAAGCTGCGTTTTTTTTCTTCCCATTTTGAAAAAAGATATTGTATTTTGGGAAAATTTTTAATACCACTTTCGCTAAAAAGCGAAAGCCCTGAAAATTAAATTTTTTTATAATTTTACGGCGTCAGCTGTTGACGATCACAAGCATAAATTTGAAGAAAACGATGTAAAAGAGTTTTCATTTTTGCAGTTATTACAGTTTTTAAATCAAAATGATATGAATGGAGAATTTCCTTCACTGTGCTCAATAACTGAATATGCGGCAAGTATACCTATGCATACTGCAGATTGTGAAAGGGCTTTCTCCCAAATGAACTTGATTAAAACTGACTTGCGAAATCGTTAAACAACGAACCATGCAAGCAAATTGCTAATGATAAATATTGAATGACCTGTTCGAAATAATTTTGATTTTGAAAGTGCCTACCAACTATGGTGTGTAGCAATGCCCAGAAGAATTGTACAATAATATTGTCAATTATATAATTTCATAAAAACTAAAGAGTTTTATTTGTAGCCCGAAATTTTAAATATGCTATTTTGTTTAGCGTTCGCCTAAGGGACAAAATTTTCAAAAATATCGGAAGTATTTAAATTAGAAAAAAAAGCTGAAGAAATTTTAAAAATGCTATTTTTTTTTTTCCGCTAAAATGCTAAAAGAAAAAAAAAGTAGCTTAAATCCTGCCATTCACCCTTTTCACCATATTATAAGATACTAGTCCCACCTATCTTTTTTGGCTAGCAGCATCAGTATTAATAAATAGATGTTATATCTTAACTGAAACTAGTTACTCATATTAATATTATTATTATGCTTGCAATTTGCCTTTTGGGGGGAATTCCCTCTCCCCCCACTCCAGTTGAAGTCGCCTACCGTAGTTGACTTTTTGCTGAATTTGTATTAAGGCAACTTTGACAATAGCTGTTGTGATATGTTGTTTTAGACCGTCTAAATTACCAGAAAGAGTGAGGAATGAAGATCTTGACTTTGTCGGAGATTACTACCTGTAAAAATTCCCCATGAAAAGAAAAAAGCCCCAGTGGCTTCGTGTGTTGACCATTATTTAGCAATCATGATAACCCTGTAAAGGGTAATAATAAACCTTATACACAGAGAAAGGGAGCGTAGTTTCTGTGCCTCATTCGCCTAATGCTTTTTTTGCCCCTTTTTCTCAGTCCCATCAAAATGATGGGGTGAGGTTTCGCTCTCTTTTTCTCGTGCCCATGATTGATATATTCGGCCTGGATTATTCAAAAGTAATTAATTAATACGATACAATAATTAACCCAATGGTTGGTTTTCCTGAAAAATTATTTTTATTTTTTTTTGATTTCAAGCTAAAACAAATTCCAAAAATTAAAACTTTACCATTTTCTTAAAAATTATGCGATCACTCTTGATCTAATGGAGGGACATTAGTTGCGCTCTAGCCAGGGACACTGTCTCTTTTTCTCCTATACTTGCAAAGCTCTAGTTTGATCCCAAGCTTGGGTGTTGAAAATTACTGCCTATAAAAATTCTCCACGAAAAAGTTACAAAAAAGAAAACAAAACACCCTGGTGGCTTTATGTTGACCATTATTTGGCAATTGTGTTATCCCTGAGAAGGGTAATAATATCTTACAACCTTGTCTTTGCCATATCACCCAAAGAAAATATCGAAGATTTTTAGATCTGAATTTCAAAGTGGCTGACATGTGTTATAAGAAATCAAGCATTCACTGTAGGCTTCTCTTTCAATGCATTCCCATATGGAAATTTCAGTTTCTTTGCAAAATTGCACATTCTGACTATTAATACCTTAAATATGTTGGTTTTATGAAATGTTGAAACTATTTCTTTCATAGTCACTTTATACAGTGAAAGCTGTTTAGTAACGATATCCCCCCACCCCCCCATGATATAAAATCTGTTGGCTTTAACCTTGTCTGTGACGATAAACTGTATACAGCTTTACCCAGTCCATAGAGTATTAGACAGATTTCACTGTATTATATACAATATTAAGACATTGGTGTAAATAATGTTTTGTCTGAAATTACTTTCTATATCACCTTATATTACTATAGCATGTATAAATTTCTCCTTTTTTGCCTTCATTTCTGGAGTACAAGTTACAACTTTCTAAGAGCATCTTACTGATGCTAAGGAAAAGGTCATGCATATAACTCATAGCTGCTTAATAAAAATATTTTTTTTTCATTCACAAACTCGTTATGCTTCCCTATGATTCAGTATTTAGACCCACTCTTTTCTATACCTCTGCTTAATTTCAATATGCTGCTGAAAAATTTGAATAGCTATTAAAATGTGAATTATGATTATAAAATGCATTTATCATTTTTAATGCAGTAATCTCTCATATTAATGACTTTCAAGGGACAGGGGGAAAAGTGTTTTAAAAAAACAAATGCACCATTAAGGCGCATTTTCCTAGATGCGCATATTTTGCGGAGCAACAATGAAAAACGTTGAAAACTGGCTCAAACAACAGAAAACCAATGGGAGTGTTTTTCTAGAATGCACAAAATGCTTCCATTGGTCTTTATTGTCTGAGCTTCGTCTCTGCTTTTTATATTGCTACGCCGGAAAAAATGCACATCTATGAAAACACGCCTTTAACCGGATTGTAATTCCTTGAAACATTTGTTAAGACCACAAAATACCATCATTAATTAGAACGTCGTTATTAAGAAAGATTACTGTACCTTCGTTACAATCTTAGTGTCTCAGAAATGATTATTTCGTCACATTGATTTTTTGGAAACTTTAGAAATTATGTATGTTTAATTGCATTGATTCTTTTCTGTTTTTAATGTGTACATGAAAATACACTAATTAAAATAATATAATTGGGGTAGGGTAGTTGAATTTTTGACTGGATAATTGGATTCAGAGGAAATTTGAAAGATTTGTTTTCAACACCAGTAAGAAAAAAGATTTGTGTTCAGTACAAGTAAGCACACAATTTTTCATTTCATTTATTTTGCAATAAATGGGATAATTTGGATGGGAATTTTTAATGCGAATCTGGAATTGTTTTACTTTTGTTTTGGGTTATTAATATTTTGTTTTGTTGTCATTTTTGTTTTTAATAAATCCTTTTGCTTAAAAACATTTTGCATTCAGGGGAGGAATAACGACTTATATATAGTATTTAACATTACACACATTCTGAAGAACCAGAAAGTTTATGTGGTTTAGTTGACATGGTGGGGAGTATAAGCTCACATATCGTAAGGTGAAAACACTCGTTATGGAAACAGAAAAGAGTTGAGAATAATGAGAATTAGTATTGAAAATTTGTATCATTTGTTTTAAAAACATAAAGCAGAATGTTTTCATGCCATAGTTATGTTATAAAAGTAATAAAATTACACATTAGCTATTGTGTCTTTGTCTTCTTGTGATTCATCTCTTTATTACATTACAAAAGATAACAATGAAATAGAAGCTCTCCGGCGGCCACCCTTCCCAATGAAACCCTTGCACAATTCCTCCTCCTTACTATGAAATAGAAGTTAAATTTATTACAAAATGATCGTAAGAGGTGTATATTAAAGTTATATCAATATATATGTAATATACAGAGTGATTCAAAACTAATGGAACAAACTGAAAGGGGTGGTAAAGGACGCCAAATAAGCCATATTTGGCGAAATCAGGTCCGCAAAGGATCCGATTTGGCTGTACAGTGAAAGTATTATTTACATCCACATTACCATGTAGGCATGAACAAAGAAAAAAAAATTGATATAGAATTGAAGTGATCTAATAATGCAGCAGAGATAAAAAAAGTCGGAAATTCCCTACCCAAGCCCTGAGTAGTGTTGCCATTTAGTCATAAAAGGTGTGGAAAACCATTGGTCTACCATACTGGAGGCAATTGGGAATTGTCAAGCATGTGTAATAGGTGAAGGAGATCAAAAGAAACAACTTTGGCAGAGTGAACCAATGTCCAAAAATGAGCCATTCTGGAAATGTAGGGATGTTATTATTTGCATCCACATTAGTTAATCAAACAAACATTTAAACAAAAAATAGTTAACAAAATTTGCTGTTCCAGCCTAAAACCTAAACCTTACTGGAAAAGGTTTCACTACTTACTATAGTCCAAAATAACTTCCCATGGCCAAATTTATGCAGTTCGGGAATTTATGGCCAAAACGTGACACGCACATTTGGGCCATAAGAACATTCGATTTTACATACTTTCTTTATCTTCACCACAAGTTCATAAAAATGCAAATCCACCATAATAATAAGACCATAATGAAAATTAATTTTTGTAAAAATATTAAGTGATTAAAACTGAACATTAGCATAATATTGTTTACACACGAAAACATTATTAGTCAATGTCTTCCGCCTATTTGTTTCAGAACATTAAAAGATCATAATATAAAGCAATGCAAAATCTCGTGTGTTTTTTTTTTTCCCCCAATCTGAAAAGTAGAAATAAACCCCAGAAATTAGTTTAACCTGAAAAAAGGAAGAAGGGATTTTCTAGAAAAACAAGTTTCTGGGACTTATACTGTTAGAATTTCAATACACTTCTTTTCCTTGCTTTTTAAATCAGAATATTTCCCTGATTTTCCACAGAAAATTTTCATCACTTTTTCCAGCCAAGTAATCACTCTGGGCATAACTCAAAGTTGCCAGTACCATGCCAAACTATTGATACTAAATTGACAAAAAAAATTTTTTTAAGACATCCAGCCACATTTAAAGTGCTGATAAACATATTCAATACATGAGTGTACTTGCCATTAACCACTTATCCTCTGGCACCATATATATATATATTTTTTTTTTGCTACACTACTTTTTCTTGTTTTCGCAGATAACTAATTGACATAGAGATTTTATTGGAAAACAATTTTTTTGCTCAATTTAAAGCCAGTTATAGCACATTTGCGAATTTATTGGATAATGTAACTGCAAAAGCAAATATGCATGCATGATTATTTTCCTCAGCTAATCTAAACCTTGATTGCATAACTTTTACTAATTTCAGCATGTATCCATTTTATATAAATCGAACACTACGCAGATTAAATTAAACAACAATATCAATCAACGTTTATTGGCGTAGTGATACCAACGCCGATGGTATGGCGTGATTAGATGGTGAAACGTTCGAAAGAAAATAAATATTTCTGCCTTCGGTGGGACCTGAACCCACGACCTTCCACTTGCCGGGCGGAGGCTCTACCCACTGAGCTACGAAGGAAGGTCGTGGGTTCAGGTCCCACCGAAGGCAGAAATATTTATTTTCTTTCGAACGTTTCACCATCTAATCACGCCATACCATCGGCGTTGGTATCACTACGCCAATAAACGTTGATTGATTGACATTGTTGTTTGATTTAATCTGCGTAGTGTTCGATTTATATAAAATAAATACATATGCTGCAACGTGCATTTCGATCAATTTAATACCAGTCTCTTTGCAATTTGGTTTAAATAGTAGTCTATGTACTACACCATTCTGCGAAATAACTGGCAACAATATATATACGTTCGTAAAGAGATTATATATTGTCCTTCGTAGCTCAGTGGGTAGAGCCTCCGCCCGGCAAGTGGAAGGTCGTGGGTTCAGGTCCCACCGAAGGCAGAAATATTTATTTTCTTTCGAACGTTTCACCATCTAATCACGCCATACCATCGGCGGTGGTATCACTACGCCAATAAACGTTGATTGTTTGACATTGTTGTTTGATGTATTAAAGGGTATTAAATTTTATATATTTTATTCATTAACTCGTGTACAATTTACAGATAGGTTTGGAATTAACGATATCTGCACATTACGTTAAACTGGAAAAACGGGGAAATTTAAAAATTGACAAAATTTTTGTTTGAAAATTATTTTTCTTAACATGTGTTTAAAGTGCAGGTCGTAGTTTCTTTATATTCACTAATAAAACAAGAATAAGAAAAAATGTTGTTTAACTTTATATTAATTATTATTAATCTATATTAATTTTATTTATTTTTATTAATTATTCAATTAAACAAGGCTCATGTAATGCAGAAATAGCACAGAAAATCTTAAATCCTTAGAGTTATTTAATAATTAGTAAGTAATCATTTCGGAAATAATTTACTGCACAATAATTATATACAGTGCACAGTATTTATATACAGTGGAACCTGGTAAAGTGAGTACTTTGGTAAATTGACAACTTGAATAAAGTGACCACGTTTTACAAGAGAGAAATTGTAGGGACTCGGCCATTCCTGTACCAAAGTCCGTTGTGTATCGTGATCACCTCTCTATAGCGACTATTGCAGCCCAGTCCCAAAGGTGGTCACTTTAGCCAGGTTTTATTGTAATCGATACTTTTCATTCGTTGGAGAGCATGAATTATTTTTTTTTCAGATTTGAACCATGTTATCGATATTCTGGCTTTATGGTTGGCCCCTGACATTTAACTAGATCTTGATCCATTCCTATCGTTATTTGTTTTCTTACGTCATTGAAGTTTTGATTGGGCCAAGGCAATGATGATAACGTCATTACACCAGCGCCAGAAAACAGCAATCAATTTCTGAAGGTTTTCTGATAAATTTGCATGACCAAAACTTCAGGTTCTTAAAATAAAAAGCGAGGAAAAATCGAATTTTGGTCCAATCAAACCTATATGAATAAATATGAATTTGTTATTAACTTATAGGGTAACACTTTTTAACGGATACTTTTCTTTAACGGATACTTTTCCATTTTCCAATTGAAAGGTTTATTATTCCCTAATTCTTCTAAATAATAGACATTTAAGGCTTGAGGTGTCCGTTATTCAGAGGTTTTACTGTATATCCTATTTTTAAAATTCGTTGTCATCGATAATGAATTTACATAGTGAAGTTTTTAGCAAAAATTGCATATAAACGCTGTTGGAAAAGATCTTTTCTAGAAGCAATAATTAAATTTACAAATTAACATACTTAGTGTAATTATAAAATATTTGAGAAGCATTTATAAATAATATTTTCTCTGCAGGTCGCATGTTAAAATGAATTTAATTATTATTTTAATCGCTTCCCAGCGGCGTGTGTTTTAAAATAACTTTATTCTATTTTAATTAAAATTTTATTTATTTGAAATCAAAATGAAATAGAAAATATTTTGTTTCCTAAAAGCTGAATTGGCATGAAAATATTAACAGCGATTGATTCAAAAAATATAATTACAAAAGCTTGTTAAATATTTAGTAATCATTAATTAATCATATCGCAAAAATTATTTTCGTTTTTTTTATCTAGTCGAAAAGAAAAGTAGCAGTTACGGATAAATTTTTGGAAGCAAATTAATTTACTTATACTAAAGTTAATCAACGTTTCGGTAGCTGACAGCCTCAAGTTAGTTATTAATATTTAATTAAATGAAAAGAGTAAATGAAAAAAAAGAAATAGTTCTTACAGAATGAGATTTATTCGCACTAATGTGCACAATATAATATGTATACTATACTATACAAATAATATGTAAATTATACATGTTGGCGCAGTATAGCCCAGATGCTCTTGCGCCATAAAAAAGCCAAACAAACAAACAAATTATACATGGGCGCCCTGGGGGTACAAGGGGGTGCACTTGCACCCTATTATGAAAAAAAGGGGAAAAGGACTGAACCCACAAGAAACTATAGTCCAAAAACATCATTCAATTGGAATTTTTCTTCCCTGGATGCACCCTCTGGCATATAATTCTGAGATTGCCCTGAAAATATAATATAAAATAATATCAAAAATATTCTCTATATTATAATATTTATAATACAACGATATGACTGTTAGGGTAAATGATACGTTCGCTAACATAAGAGGGCTTACAAAAAATACATTTCCCAAATTCATTGCTTCTTGATAAAAATTACTTGATTTACTGAATTACTAAAAATTCTTTTATTTCAAATCAACATTTTCAAGCCCTATTTCTCATACTTTAAATCTATTTTTTTTCCTTCGAATCTGAACCTATTTCTTACGTTGTAAATTTATTTTCTTTCTTTGACAGTTCTTTTGAATTTATATATTTAAAACATTTATACCTTACACAATGTACTTTTTCACATAATTGTGAAACGAATATTTATTTATGTCACAAATATTTAGAAAGGTATTGAAAAACTTAAATAAGCCATAACAACAATGTTAGCCATAATATAAAGAGCCCAAATATGCGCATAACTATAAAATTGTTAGCGTGAAGGATTATTTAAAATTAACCCACTACTGCTGTTAAGTAATTAACAACCGTATTCTGTATTATGTAATATACATACGGTTATTGATAGGTAATTGTCATACTACACTGTTAACCAATAAATACCAGTGTTCCTTTTAAAC
>QLNU02015003.1:128065915-128100206 GCA_006491805.2 Dysdera silvatica | reverse complement strand
CGGCGTCGGTATCACTACGCCAATAAACGTTGATTGATTGACATTGTTTAATTTAAGCATGGTAAGCATTATACCTGGAATCCAGTTTTTCGTACCAATTTTGGTTTATGCGCAGAACCCAATTTTTTAATATCCATTCACTCAAATTTCTGTTATGCATTAAATCTGGAAGTGGGGTTTATTCCATTGATCTGTAAATAGTGGTTTCCAAAAAAATAGGAATAATTTTGTTAGGAGAAATGGACAAAAATGACTGGAGGTTAAACTGAAGAACAATTAATTCTCAACCCCATTTTTTATTTCTTTTGATGCCTTCAATTCTTGTGTTTGCTTATGAAACAATAGGCTATTAGTATAAGGAGTATTTAGAAACTTATACAAATCGACTACTTTTTATGATGAAACATTTAAGAAAGCTTCAATTATCACTTCTAATTTCAACAGTGGTGATGTAGCTGTTGAAAATAACATTCCACTGTATAAAAATTAAAATATACAAAATTCAGCTAAAACATTGAATTGTTGATAATTGTTTCAACAGAGATGTATTCTTCAAAATATAATTTGTGAATTAGATGCTGCACAAATCACTATACTTAATGAGGCACACTTAAGGCAATTTAAAAAAAAAAAGGGGAGAATGAGGCACCCTTGAAAAATAATCTGATTATCTCGAAATTTTGCATGCAAATGATCGAATTTTCAAAGCCAATCATTATTAACTTTGATCATAGCATGTATTTCTACTGTGCAACTGGCATTTAAAAGGAATAAAAATTGCAGATGGTTTATTTTTTCTCTTCGTTGGCATTGCACTTTTCTGGAGATGAAACCAGTAATGTCGTTACTATGTTGTCAAAGATCTTATAACCAATTGTACGACTTGGAACATGGTCGCATAGTCATAGTGTGTTAAGTTGGCTGGTCCTACCGAGCAGTAGGCCTGTACCATATGGACATTGCTAGGCAAAGATGTTGGTAGCAATGGTTGCTGCGAGGAACTCATCGGCAGAATAAAGGCTCTGGAAGGCTAAGGTGTATGAATGCAAGGCAGAATCGGTTGGTTGTGCAACAGGCCCAACGGCATCATTGTCCACCATCCAACAGTCTCTTCCATACCACCCGCAGCACCTCCCACCATCTCACGATGCTTGGCTGAGATGGGATTGTGCTCACAGCCTTTAACCCCACACCATCAACAGAGTCGTCTGGAGTGGTGTCGTAGCCGGTCATCGTGGCTGCCAGCAGATTAGTATCGCATAGTGTTCAACGATGAATCCCGCTTCAGTCTTGGAGCAGATGACCATTGAATTCATGTGTGTAGAGGTGCCAGGACCAGCAGTCACAACCATCCTTTGTCTTACAGAGGCATATCCATTACCCAGGGTGTGGGGTGTTATCTCATACGACAGCAGGACACCCCTAGTCATCCTGCATACAAATTTAACAGCTCAACGATATGTTGATGACATCCTGTGGCCGTTTACGTTACCCTTCATGACACGACAGTTTGGAGTCATTTTCCAACAAGATAATGCCAGGCCCCATACGGTTCGCATATCTGTGAGCTGCCCCAGTGCTGTTGATACTCTTCCTTGACCAGCAAGATCACCAGACCTTTCGCCAATCGAACATGTATGGGACATGGTAGGCCGCCAGATTCCGGCGTCGCAGATCTGGAGCAATAAGTGAAGAGGAATGCCTGGCAGAATGACATCAGGAACCTTTATTACTCTTTACCTAGACATATAGAAGCATGCATTGCTCCCAGGGGAAGGGTCACCAACTTGGTGGTGTATATATATATATATATTTTTTTTTTCAATAGAGTGTAGCATGTTACTTTTCTTTTGTGCTGACAAATAGCTGTGCCTCTGAAGTGATTATAATCTGTGTGTGTGTGTGTGCAATTTTTCACAAATTACATTCTGAAGAAAGATTGTTGGGAAACACCTATCATTGATTTAATAAATGTTTTAATTGCATTAATTTTGTGTAGGCCTATATTTTATTTTATTAATTGTAACTTTTAAGACTGGTTAAAGGGAGGGGTCTGCGTATACCAGTGTTTCCCAGCGTGGGGGGCGCAATTTGAAAATGGACCCCACTGTACATAATGTACTTTAATATAATCTTATATTTAATGTGTTTAGGGGATTATAAATAATGTTGGTGGGAGGGGGAAGCATCAGATATTTTGGTTACTATAAAAGTGGGACGTGGCTTGGAAAAGGTTGGGAACCTTTTGACTAGGTGTATACATTCTTTCATTCTGAGCTACCAGGTATGTTCTTGAAATGATATTTCTTGGTCAATCGATGTTACTGAGTGGTCCTGCAATTTCGAGATTAGTATTCTATATCACTATCACAGAAAAAACCATGCATAAATAGCTTCAACGGAATGTAATACTACACAGAGATGGAATAATGAGCTTGTTTGATGCAGCATAACTAACTGCGCTTCTGTCATAAAATACAAAGAAAAGATGTGCAGTGATTTTCTCACTTTAGACCGTGGATATTGATATGCTTGGAAATAACTTTTTCTATTCTAAAATACACAGATTTGTTGTGCCTAACTTGATGGAATTATAAAATCCAGTGAAAGAGAAATTTTAATTATTTAATTCACATTGGTAAAAGTAAGGAAAACTAACAGTACAGCTGCCAACTGTTCCGGAGCATCTCTGGAAACACATGTTAACTCCACATACAGGTATCCATTTGCTCTGGAAAACCTTTCTGTGGTTTTATCAACCTTCATTAAACTTGCCTAGAGGCAAGTTTAATGTAGGCAAAACGAGCAAGATACCAAGCTTCAATGCCCTGCGGTGGCGCAGTGTGGTAACGCGTTCTCCTAGTGCGCCGCTAATCCGGGTTCGACTCCCAGCAGTGCAAAGAACGCTTACTCAGAGATCTCATAAAGATCGCACTGCTCACTGTAGTCCGGGGTTTGGTTCCCTAGGCCTTAAGAGGTTCGGATTCCTCGGAAAACAGTAGGTCCCGGCGCAGCATGACCACTGTAGTCTTTGAGCCGTAAAACCAAAAAGAAAGCGAAAACCAAGCTTCAAAAGAACAGAAAAAATAACTGCGTATGTATATATTAATTTTTAAAAGATTATAGAACCGAGAAATACACTTTTTTTGTGTGTGTGTGTATTTGAATATATTGAAAAAAATAAAAAAAAAAGGTTTAAATATAGTTTTTAACAGAACATGTTTGAAACTTTCGTGATTTCTGAAGAGAAATGAAAAACTATTAAACTAATCAAATTGAAGGTTTTGAAGTATAAATTATCAAATGTTATATGAAATGTTTATATTATATAACACAACAAAATTACATTAATTTTAAAACTATCGACTTCACTTGTTTAAGAAATGCTCCTGAAAACGTTTTTTTTTTCAATGTTGAAATGTATGATAAAGGTCAACTGTGTACACACACGTATCAAAAAATCTAATTACAATTTATTTTAAGTTTTTTAAGACAACATCTGATTATTAAAAGGAAACTCCCATAGGTTAAAAGCTACAAATAAGGTTATTAGGGGTTCCTATA
The DNA here is from genome assembly GCA_006491805.2 of Dysdera silvatica. NCBI lineage: Eukaryota > Metazoa > Arthropoda > Arachnida > Araneae > Dysderidae > Dysdera > Dysdera silvatica. Next base: position 128,096,642 of record QLNU02015003.1, on the reverse strand, counting down.
TACTCCCCTCATATATATATAGTTTTTGGTTCAGGTTGGAGCTCCTTCACCCATAGCAGCTGAAAAGAAACTACTTCCTCTGTCTGAAAATATGGTATACATTTAAAAAAAAAATTGTCCGAAAATATGGTATACATTTGAATTTTTTTCGTAGTGTAATCATACTACAGCAGCCATAAACATACTTTAGTTACAAAATGTTTGCTTTTGTAACTTGGATGGGGTTCTTCTTTATCCAGCATTATGTGGTACAAACGTTTGGTTTCAGTTAAATAAAACCATTTTTCATCCATATGGATATACAGAAATCCTCAAAACATCCAACTAGTCTCACTTTCAATAAGTAAAACTGCAATCGTAACTTTCTGTTATGACAGGTTTCATGGTAGAAGAGATTCGCTTAAACTTCTTTTTCTGCTTAAGGACATCAAAAAATGTAAATTTAGGAATACTGATACCTACAGAGGCCCCGATTCAAAAGAATATCCTTCATTTTAGCCAAATTTTCACAATAATCTTTGCAATTTCTCTGACATTTTTCCTTTTTTGGAAAAACGGCTGCAAATATTTTATCTTCAGTGTATTGTTTCTTCAATCGCATGCCAAATTTTAGCCACAGTCAAACGATTCACTCCTAACTCAATTGCAACCTTCTTAATATTACCATGCTCCAACTTTGGTCCTTTCTTCATTTGTAATAGAGTTTGCAATACACCGTATGCTCATTTTCAGTCAACTGCTTTTTGATTTGGTATTCTTTCTTATCACTCTAACACTACTTTCACCCAAATCACCCATTTCTTAAGAACAGTGGATGTTATTTTATTTTGCGCACAATAAAATGTTTTTCCTATTACAAACTTTTCACTTAATCCAAAATAACTGTCTACCTACTATCGTCCGTCCTTTTGCGTTAACCATCATTACACACTAAGCTTAGTTCCTTACTCAAATGTTTACTTCCTCCACTAATTGTCAACCTTTTTTTTTTTAAATGTATATCATATTTTTAGATGTAGGGAGTACAATGTATTACAATAATTACAAACATAAAGAACAAAAATTTTCTTTAAAAAAGGTTTTAATAGTATTTCGTACACTTACGATATTTATAATGAAAACCATGATGCAATTGTTCACATGTTCAAACTTTTTTCAAAATTTTCTCCATACTTCTCTATAAATTCTTTCCTCTTTGCTTTTCCTAGTAAAATTGCAGTTTTAAAAAGTTTGCAGTATAGTTCAATAGATTCAGGACTGTCGTCATTTCCAGGTATGGGGTAGGTTATGTAGTTTGGAAAGCAGTTTGTATCGACAACGCCAACAGATGGAATGAGAAGCTTGTTTGATTCCAGAACAGCTCTGTGAATATCAAATACGGTGTCCAGAGTATTGAGAAAAATTGTCAAATCTGGTAGTCTGGTCATTAATCCATATTTCTTAGGATCTGTGAACAAACCAGGCAACCATGATCTTGCATGACAGTATTCTCCACACTCCAGAGCAGTTCGTTCAATCAAGTTTGAATGCTTGAAAACAAATTTGAAAAATCATTTTTTTTTAAAATTCTTATACGTAAATTACATATATAAATGTAAACTAGAATATGTGAAATACAAGCAGCAAAAATTTTAGAAATAGAGGCAGGAATGTTATTTTAAAAAAATAATAATAATAGAGATACACTGGTGTGTAAAAATTAAAGATGGGACAGATTTTCACATTTAACATAGCATCCTAGTTTTTCAAAGGAATATACGATAGTTGAGCCGGGACACGTAAGCTAACCGACATTTCAGAGTGTGACAATTCAGCATGAAATATAATGTAACTCATACATATACATTCACAGTAAAACCTTTATTCAGTGACCACAGGCCTTAATGCCCACTTTATTTGGAAACGGATCCCCTTTCCATATTGCAAATATAGTATACTCATGATTTTATGAATTTCAAATTTACAAACCGGTGCATTGGTCTTGAAAGACCAATGCATTATTTTTTACAAAATATGTAGTGTTTGTAAGACAAGGAGTTCTATAGAAACACATAAGAAAAGAATAATAACAAAGCTCCATAGAACTAGTAAAATTCCCATTTATGAACTTTCAATTTCAAGAACTTTTTTTTTTTTTTTGCGATCTGTACAAATTCGTAAAATTGAGAGCCCATTGTAACATGCAACTTCAGAATTTTCTACTGCCAAATGCAGTTGTAAAATTTTCTAAAAACAATATTCTAAATTTTATGCTTACCTGTTTGTATCTTCCAATAAATAATATAATTCCCTCTCTAAATGCAATGTGTGCAATAAAATTTAAGGCCTGTTTCAATAATTCTGATGTCTGATCTAAATCAAAGATCAGTGTACCAAGGCGGTGCCCAAAAATAAATTCACGCATGTGATCATCTAGCGTTCCCATCGTGTGTCCGTAATGCACTCTTGCTTTAAACAAATCTTCAACGGTGAATAAATTTCTTACGTTGAAATAATCTGGGTGCTCCAGGGGATTAGGTATCTTCACTGTAGGTACTGCAAAAATTCGAAAATAAATTTGGGTTGGAAAATGCATCTTATTTAAATTTCAAGGGAAAACATAGCTTTATCAAAGTAATATAGTAGATTCTCATTATAATGAATACCAATATAACGAAAAATTCATTATTACGAGAAACTAAGACCACTCCCCATTTCAAATGTCGTAAAGACAATGTATTAAAATTTCTGAATTAATGAAAAGTAAGATTTTGGAAATCGTTACAACAAAAAATTTATTTGAGATCCAAAAGAAAATATTTTGGTAATCCCCCTTTCATAGGGGAATTGGCACATTTCCACCTTGCAGATTTTTCTCTTTTAAAGTATTTTAAAAATTTTATCTTTTAAAATATAAGTTTTTCATTGTTAAATATATGTATATATTAACATAATATATGTAAAAATTATATAATATGTATAATGTTTAACATAATATGTGTATATATTAAATAAATTGTGTAGTTTAGATGTTGAATGAATTGCTTGTGTTGGAAACCATTTCTATCCAAGGTGGAAACGCATCCCTTTTCTCGTTAAGGTCATTATAAAAAAGTACCAAGTTTTTTCTATTATGGGGGAAAAAAATGGGCACGTTATATGCAGAGAATTCAAAATACAAGAAATAAGGTTTATATAAATCGAACACTACGCAGATTAAATTAAACAACAATATTAATCAACGTTTATTGGCGTAGTGATACCAGCGCCGATGTTATGGCGTGATTAGATGGTGAAACGTTCGAAAGAAAATAAATATTTCTGCGTTCGGTGGGACCTGAACCCACAACCTTCCACAATAAACGTTGATTAATATTGTTGTTTGAAGAAATAAGGTGTCATATTTTTTTTGGAAAGGAATGGCGATAAAAGACCAAGTGGCATTCATATAGATTTTTCTCACTCTTCGACATCTTTTTCTGTCTAATTTATTTCTGATTTCCCATTCTTCCCATCAGATCGAGTGTGTGACCAAAAACTGGTCGTCAGAGGGCTAACACATGAGAGTGGAAGTTATGTTCAGCATCCATTTTGCTCTTGTCTGTGAGTGGTATTAGTTGTCATTTTTTCTTTTCAGTAGTGATATGGATAAGGTGAAATGACAACAATTATTTTCTTGGAAGAAAAGAAAGCCATAATATCCGAGGTTGATGAAAGATAATGGGAAGGCAATTTTAATTTTATTTCATTAATTATTCCAGGTTAATTATTTTCCAACAAAATCATATCCAATTAGGGTGAGAAATGCTTTATTTATGCTATATTTACATGAATATATTATGTAATATTAATAAATTGACATGAATTCCATTATAATGAAATAATTCAGCATTCCAATGGAGTTCATTATATAGCAAGAATCTACTGTAGTTTCAAGTTCTGACTATAACTTTAGTATTCACTTAAGTATAATATACATATTTTTTATATACACAATATATAATATATATATATATATACACATACACACACAGTGGCCTGCAAAAGGGTTGCTGGTATCTAACTGGAAGGAGACCCACACGCTGAACGTATGTGACGATGTGTGGAACCGGCCAGGCCAGTAACCTAGTGTCCTACCCCGCCTTCAAGTTTGGCTTTGAATTCGTTTAAAATCTAGTGGACAGATTATTAACAGGCTGTGGGTATTCAAATCCTTCCTTACAGTTCCTCTCAACAGATTCTGGTTAACGACATTTTGTGTTTAGGTAAGACCAATTGTTTATATATTGTAAAAGTTGTTCTATATATGAGGACGTCTTTTTGCCCATTTTTAATGGCACAAAAGAAATTCTTATCAAACTTTTGTGTAATAAACAGACCCTTTGGAGAATCCATATGGGTGCCCATGACTGTCTGTTTTAATTTTCATTCTCCCTTGCTTTCATCGACATCTGGAGACAATTAGTGGTTCCAAACTGCTCAACATGTTCAAACTTGCTTTCACATACTATCAGGCGCAGATTTATAAATGGGCACGTTGGGTTGGTGCCCAGAGAGCAATTTTTTAAGGTCAAAAACTCGAAAGGACAGCCGACTGGTGTTGGCAGGTTGGATTGTGTTCCGTGGACTGTACGTTGGACAACCCTGATATAGACAAATGTATTACCTTTATGCCATCAGAAATCTAACTTCAGATCTGTAAAAAACAAATGGCAAGCACTGGCTACCAGGTTGAATTAAACTCAAATTACTTGCATGGTAACAAAAGATTTACAACTACATCACTGCAGAGCTCATTTGAGTTATTAAGATTTTAGTTACAAGTACAAATATTACATAAAATATATAATTCACAATTACCTGCACTCTTTATTTCAGTGTCTTGCTTAACTGCCAACTGTCGTGGTAGCACCGAACTACTGTAAGCCGAAGTCAGTTTTAAACCAAAATCAGAAAGTGGCATTTGCAATCTAAATATGCTCGCCATACCTGGAGATAATTACAAGTGCTTAATTAAAATATGTACATGATGCATGTTTCTCTCTCAAAATTCTCTCATTATAAATACTAATTCATTTTTTAAATCCAAACCAGCCAGATAAGTGTCGGAAAGTATGTCAAAATTCATATATGGACGTCACTATTCTTAATGGAAATTAGATTTATTTGTGTTTATATGCTTTAAGGCAGAAAAAGACGAGGATGGATGGATGGATGACTTAAAGGCTTGGATCAGGTTAAACAAGTGAGACATTATCCATGGTAGTAGAAACAGGAATATGTGGTCCATATTGGCCGCCAACCTCCGAATCGGAGAAGGCACTTGATGATGATGATGCTTTAAGGACAGTGAAGATCATACTGCACCAAGATTTACAGTTTTCAAGGAATCCAAACCTATGGTAAACAGACAAATGGCATGTATTCTACAATTCCATTAGGCAGGGCCGTACTTACGGTGTTAGCGGCCCTGGGCGAAACAGATTTTAGCGGTCCTCAAAAATGTTTTAACATAACACAGCGATAAAATGACCGACCAGGGGGTTTAGCATTACAAAATAAACTTCTTGATTAGTCCAAATGCAAAAAAGAAAGAGAAGATAATGAAGTTAAATTGAAAATAGGGGATAAAAATTAATTATTTGAAATATGAATTATTATAATTCATTGTTATTAGAATTACTATAATTATAATGAATTACCAAAAAGCTAATTTAATGAATATAGCCAATTTTATTACAACTTACAAAGTAATTTTTCTAGCTTCTCGTACAGTGAAATTATCTACCAAATGTAAAAAGCCTAAAGACTTTTTTTTTTTATTTAATAATTTTCAACACCCATACAGAAATTAGCTCAAACTAGAGCTATTTTTGTTTAGAAGAAAAAGAAACGCCGTCCCCATCCTGGTTTCGAACCATGGCCCCTTCACTTAGCCCGGAGTATCTTGAAGTACTAGACCAGTAGTTCCCAACTCAATTTAAACCGAGGACCACTTTTTCACTCCGATTTTATCTGTGGACCACTTTGAAAATTTTTCAACAGTTCAGAGGTGGGGTGGTGATTGCCCCCTCTTGAATGAAAGTGTAACATTGTAAAGGTCCAATGAGGTATCATTTTCAAAAATCAAGTCACTAGTTGCTCCCCCCTATGCCACCTGCTCGAATGATCACTGAATCCGTCCCTACACGAGTTGACTGCAAGACCTTAATAAAAAAAAAGAAGCTCGGTACTTTTGGGGGGGAGGGGGGAAGATGTAGATGTATAGAAGTAAACAAAGCAGTGTTGCCAACAGTAAAGCCAAACAAAACAGTGTTGCCAACAGTGAAGCCAAACAAAGCAGTGCTGTTAAGTGGCAGCAATAGAAAGTCTCTACATTTCACCAGAAAGTCCCTACATGCAAGAACATAGCCAGTTTTTCCCAAGAGTTGGGGGGGGGAGAGAGGCAAAATACTACAGAAAACTACAAATATACCATCAGTTTCATTTTTATATTTAATAATAATTGTTATAAGATTTTTTCAATATTTTTTTTAAAATAATGACCCGTCTAGCTGACCATTTGGAACCCCTTCGTGGACCACCAGTTAGGAACGAACCACTGTACTAGATGAACAAAGACAAGAACGACAGCCTTTTTCTCTGTACATAAAATTGTACGGTCTAAAGATGATGACAAGAAATTTTTAATTGCAGGAATCAGTCATGGTAAACTTTAAGCATGTGTTGATAATTTATGAAAGTCAAACAATTCTTCATCGTAGCTGATGATATGGTAATATTAGATGACGAATTGCTCCCAAAGAAAAGAATGATAATAAACATGATATGGGCAATAGAAATAATAAACACACGATAATATGCATACTCTACTACTGATGTGAATGCATTTGAATAATACATGTACTTATTTTGATCACCATTTAGAAGCCGCATGAGCATTATAAGTATGATGTCACATGCAGAAAGTCAATTGACCAAATACTCTATATATAAGGGCCGCTAAAAATTGATTTCTTGGTACTTGCAGTACATCTTTTTAACCACCCTGGGGGGGGGGGATAGCTGTCCAGCTCACCCCCCCCTCAAGCATGGCCCTGCTATTATGAATTGGATTCTGTTTAATGGCACAACAGGTAAGTATGCTACCACTTGCAGTGACCTAACATTTTCCCAAGAAAACCAAACTTCTTAACCCATTAACGGCCAAGAATAGAAATTTACGGCGAAATTGCATGAAAATTCATATGCTTTTTATTTATGACAATAGCAATAAAAATCTAGGGTATGTGGACGGCCATGGCAAAATTTTCCATTAACAGGGTCAGTTCATATATAAGTACAAAATTCAGGATTTTTATAAAACGCAATTAATTTTCACGTAACAGAAATTTTATACATTTTTTAAAATGCTTTTACAGATATTCCCATAATTATCTGAATAATTATCTAATAAAAATCCAATTAATAAAATTTTAATTATCTAATAAAATTATATTTACGTAATAGAATTCTAATTATTTAATAAAAATTCAAATTAACTGTGTACTAATAAAAATTCCAATTCAGGAATGAAAATTTCGTATATCCCAATTAGCTAATGAAAATCTTAAGTAACTAAAAAAAAAGTCCTAATTAGCTAATGCAATTCCCAATTAACAAATAAAAAGTCTAATAAGCAATCAAAAATGAGTAGCATTTTGTTTTTCGAAGACATTGCATTCAGCCATCAGTCCTATCTCAGGTAGTTGCAACGTGTACCTTTGGAGCGTAAAACTACTTAAGCCAAACCAAATCACAGCATGTGGCCCCAAAACCAAGAGGAGTCATTTTTTCTTTACTACAATGAAAGGGTACTAACAAGCTATAATTACAGCGGGGTGGGAAGGGGGGCATTAGTGTAGGCAAGGCGCTTGCCCCCCCCCAAAAGTTGAAGTACATTTGGGTATATTTTAGTATTTTTGATAATATATTTCGGGTTACCAATGGTTTGTTCAACGAGATGGAAAGCTGGCTACGCCCATGGGGGAGGAGGGCGAGGGTTTTAAGAACACCCCTATTTCAGTTTCTCTATATATATACTCAATAAACATAATAAATAAAAGCTCTTTGTTCATAATGGGTATTAAATCAAATAACTAATTATTACATTTTATAACCGTAAAAAATTACAGTGTAAAAATCTTGGAAAACGTCAAATTCTGAAATATATAAATGTTTATAGAACAAAGGAAACAAAGTAGCAAAAGTTAGATTGCATTGTCACTATTGTTAGCTGTCGATAATGCTAGTCAAAGTAAACATTCAAAGAAAGAATTTGGAGAAACAAAACCAAACTCAAGGTTGCCCCAAAAGGGTGCAGCTATAAGCCGACCCTGTATCCGGCAAACGTTATGTTAACACATTATTTTCTTTCTTCAATATTGCGTATTTATAATTATCATTTTTTGTAATTTCCATTTTTCACAAACTGTTGACATCTGAATGAGATAATAAGATTATGTTAAAAAAAAAACGATGTCGATATTTGTTAACCAGTAAATACTATGCTTTTTCAAAAATGTGTCTGAAAATTTCTCAAAAAATAATGTTGCATTAACGCAAAGTTGGCCGAAAATGGGTTAAGGCCGAGGGAACCAATCCCCAAGACCACAGTGAGCAATTACATAGTCAATTTTTTTTGTGGGGTGCACACAACCATTACGACCCAAATCTGAGTTAACAGTGCTCTAGGTGAACGTGTTGCCACCACAAGGTTAAAAAATTGAACTTATGAATTGCTAAAATCTTAACAGTGCTGAGCTGCAAAAACACTAAAATTCAGTTTTCTACAGTTAAAATGCTTTTTTTAGCATTCAAATAAAATGTTAATTGATTCACATATTGGCAAACATGTTAAAATTTACTTTTGAGTGGTGTGTTATATAAATAAGTTTGTTTTTTGGTTTTACGGCTCAAAGACTACAGTGGTCATGCTGCGCCGGGACCTACAGTTTTCCGAGGAATCCGAACCTCTTAAGGCCTGGGGAACCAAACCCCGGACTACAGTGAGCAGTGCGATCTTTTATGAGATCTCTGAGTAAGCGTTCTTTTTGCACTGCTGGGAGTCGAACCCGGATTAGCCGCGCAATAGGAGAACGCGTTACCACACTGCGCCACCGCAGGGCATATATATAAATAAGCAGCCACTGTTATCGAGAAATATCAAGATATTTAATTTTCCAAGTCATCTACTGATGAATAAAAGCAGTGATGCAGTATAAATTAATGCAGCAACGAAACTTATGGCTCTACTTGAAAGGATGTGGCTGTGGTGATTTCATGCCAAATGTGATAATTTGTGTGTAATAATGTGATAACTTCCGGCAACCTCAACACTTCTTTCTTTTATTAGGGAATGGCATCAGACATTGTCTTTGGTTTCTTGTTGGTTGCTACAGCATTTGGAAGCAGATTCTATCCTCCTAAAAAACCATATTATTGTTACTTGTTGACAAGATGATTTGGAAAAGTTGTCTACTTAGGCAGAGTTATATCCAGGAGAGGTATAGTAAAACCGTAGTGATGCAGCACCGCTCCTGCCCTCTAAGCAATAAAGTATGAAGAATGATTTAAAATTCAGAGTCATTCCAGGAATCGGAAAGAAGGTAGGATGAATCCAAGTAAGGTTTGATGAAGAAGGGAATGAACGAGTGAGCGATGAGGTTGCAATCAAGAAAAACACCACTGAGTCAAACATGCAAGACACACAATGGCATGAATGAGCAGATATAAAGAAGCAGATATAAAGAGGATAACCGATGAGACGGAAAGACACAGCAAGGAAAGCGAAGGAGAGCAACTGCAGTAGTGGGGCTCCACAAAGAAAGGATGAGGCGAGAAAAGCTCATGGGATCTGAGGCAGAAAACATTGCCGAGTGCTCCGATGCATTCTTTGAAAGCAGATACGCTGCCATTGCAAGAGAAAGCAGCAGGGAGGAGACAGAGAAGGCAATTAAACTGATTAAATTCGGATCATCGATGCAAGGCAAAACCAGAAGCAATAACCTTGGAGAAAAGAAATAGAAGTAGGCAAAAAGGGGAAAATATAAGTGAAAAACTGAAGAAAAAGGAAGGGCAATGTGCCCACGTGTCTGAGAAGCAGAGCTGAAATCTCTTGAAACCATATACCCAACCCAAATAGCAAATTCAGATGTTCACTGTAAGAAAATTGTGATTATTCGCTCAATTTTTTTCCAGTCAAGATGACAAATATTCAGGCTTTAGTACTGTTTGAAGATAGTGGAGCCAAATATTCTGAGATTCTATACCTTGTTGCCTATCGACTGAAAGACAGAAAAGAAAAGGGGGGGAGGGAGACAAAAAAGTAAAAAGTGGCATATGTATTGTAAGTCTGCCATCACTATTCTGAATGAAGATTTAAGATCCAGTTAATTAAAATTAATTTGGAATTCGGAAATTAGACTGATACTGTACAATAGAAATTATATGCATTCTACTCTGTGTGTGTTCTTTTTTTCCTTCATTGCAGAAATCCACATTATTTAAGTTCTATTTAAATAAAAAAAAAAAGACGTCACAAAAATGCTTATGTTTTTACGATGTAATTATAGCAAATATTAGGCCCCACTTGGACCTGTAATTTTTTAAGAGACTCTAACTTATTAGGAAACAACTCCTGAACTATAGTGAGCAGTTAGTTGGTAAGCATATGCTTTTTGCTGTCGTTGGGAGCATAGGCAGAGTTACGATTTTGGCTCCTGTATTTTGTGACATATTTTGCCATATAATCTTACTAAAGGCAACTAGAGACATAACAAGATTTTGGTCCCCTTTTGATTCTCCCTCAAGGTGGCGTTAATGGCAGTTCTCCCTTTGCCAATTCCCAGTTACGCCTCTGAAAACAACAATTCAAAATTAAGGATTCAATCCACTATCACAAAAAGTTCACCCCGCTTTTGCAAACTTTTCAACGGAAACTCTTTGTCAAAAATTTGCTGCTGTAGGCTTCAGCCTATTGGTAAATCTGCCACTGCTTATGAGTTATACCTGAATTAAAGGTATGGCAGGAAAACACGCACTACTGTCCCACCGTAGGACAAACAAACAAAAATTGCAAAATCAAGGCGAATAGATGCATAATTCACATACGCAATAAACATTTATGATTTTTTATTTTTAAAGTAAATTACACGTTATATAAATATAATTTGCAGCTACTTTTCGCAACCGAAAATACTGAACCAGACAACTCGTCGTGCACTTCATAAAAAACGATTTCTTTCTTTTTCTTTTTGGTAAAAAAAGAAATCGAAATGATTAATGTGCATCAAAAAAAAGTGGTGTGTCTTACCCATAGCAGCGGATCTCGCAATAACCATCTTCGTAAGATATATATTGTTATGAATAATTATTGTATAGGTTAATAGAAATAACAGCAGACGCCATAAGAGTTACCCGTTGCCACCGTTTTTGATATTGAATAAATATTCTTACATTTCTATTTAACCAACCAACTAGATTTACTACAGGCCTGCTCACGTGAGCCTAACGCTACAGAAAACCTGTCCCCAAATTTTCGCAGTGGCGATTCTCTCAAGCAGTTTTTCTCCGACAGAGGGCGCCTGCTACCTGGGTTAATATTCTCAATTTAACAGACTATAAATGCCAATTAATAGCCCAGTTTCTGATTACATACAGAAATATATTGCTTTTTGCTCAAAAAGTTATCGTATTTTATTTTCCAACGACGTTGATGTTACCGTGATATGACAAACTTTCGTAACAAGTTTTTAAACTAAAATTTAAATCTTACATACCTTTTTCTACTCTTTCATTTATACTGAAGACGGTTTATTGGATGAAATGATTTCTCAGGCATGATTAATAACTGATAATAAATTGATAGTTTACACTGAAAGCTAAATTGCAAAATGCATATAAAAGCAGACTTTATTTTAATGGTTAATAAAATAGAATTATATAGAATTTAAATCAACTAATAATAATTTAATTATTTTTATTAAAATTAATTATAAAATAAAGAATTAATTAGAAGGCTTGATACCTGTTTGGAAAGACTTTAATGGAAAGTTAATGAAATTGACACATGAATTTACAATAAACTGATGATATAACTACACAATGTATAATATTTTACACACACACACACACACACACACACACACACACACACACACACACACACACACACATATATATTACGATATCACTCGTGTCACTCAAGTCAAGGCTTTCTCAATATCTAGGTATTGAGAAAGCCATGCTCAAGTCATCTTTTTGTCTAATAAGTTACGCACAGAATGATAAATTCGTTTTTCATAAAAAAAAAAGTGCATCTGTACACCTCCGTGTGCCACTAAATGACACGCTTGCAATGAGTTGGACACCACTTATTTAAAACATAGCAGTGAGATGTACAAATCAGCAAAATTCAAAAAGCGACCTCTTGTAACCTGTGTCGCCAGTGCTCTGAAGGTTGGGGGGAAACCCAATAACTCTTTCTGATCTCATATAAAGCGTACCAGTAGCTTACATTATGCCTACTACTTAAGTCTTGTTTGTTTGTTTGTTTGAATTTTTTATGGCGCAAGAGCATCTAGGCTATACTGCACCAACTTAAGTCTTACAGTCACCTCAATGTCTCCTCAACTTCTCAGATCTTTTCTCTCACAGTAAGAATTCTGGCCTACAATAGAAGCGTAGTTGCTTGCTGTGTTAGACCAGTTCTGCTGTTGCTGGGCTGCTTCGTTTAGTTCTCTGGTCCCTAAGGTCTTCATTTTCCTCTAAAAACATTGTTCAGTGAACAATCGTCATTTGGAACAGTGAACAATCGTTATTTGGAACAATTGAGTTCCTACTTTCCGACGAATGTCTGAAAACGTGCGTCATAATAACAGCAAAGTTCATTTTCTTCCGAGAGGAGGGGGAGAAAACTGAATTCGTCGTGACATTACATTCAGTGGCAGCTCCGATGGCTTGTTCGATAGCAGACGAATTAATCTGTCTTCAAGACTTCGAAAGATTTTCTCAAGATTTCTTGAGTAAGAAATCTCGAGATTACTATAAAAGTGGAGCAGGTTTGGAACAAACTTTAAGAGAAAATGTAGCGGCGTTTTTAAGGTAATATTCCTTCTTTCATGAATATTTAAATTTATTTCTTATAAACAATGACCCCCCATTAGTTTATCATTATCAGTGGTGGCACTTGTTGGGGGCGGCAGTTAATAATCCAAAAATAAATTATTAACTAGCGGCTGGAAAGAGGAAAACGTACAATGTTAAAAACTTAGGTGATTTTACTGTACTCCACGTAGGGAAATTATGACGGGTCAAGGGGAAAGTTTTTAGTTAAAAGGTTGTTTACACGTTAATGCTTTTCTAGCGGTTTTTTTTTATTGGTTTGTGAGTAACGTTGATAACATATAGTCTAACTTCGATTTAACAATTTTCACGGGACCAGTGAAAATAATCGTTAAGTGTCGAGGAATTCGTTAAATCGGGGGGGGGACACATTTATCGAGATCCATGCATCCACATGTGAGAGCGGTGGATATTTTAATGTAAATAATATAAATATAATGCTATTTTAATAAACAATTTTAGTAAATAACATAATTACTACTTTAAAAAGAAATCTTCAATTGATGATTATGTTCGTTTTGATTTTTCTTGTGAGTTAGCATTTAACATTGCCTTTTCGATTTTTTCAAATGCATCGAAAAGATCATCATTGACGTCAAAACGCGGGTAACTACTGTACACACCGTAAACCACCATTCGTTTCAATTAAGTGAACTCAATTGAAGTGGATTTTCTGACGACAGTTGATTTTCTAACTGAAATTCTACTTGCGTATACGTACAGGATAATGACGAAGCATTATTGTTAAATCGAGGAAAATATAATATTGGATTCAATGTAACTCAATCCTGACCATTTTGATCTTGGATTTTTAACCATTTATCATTATATTATTATAGTAATTGATCTTATTACTGATCAATATTAACACTTTACCTACCACTTGTGTATATATATATATATAGCCTATTAATAAGCTTCAGGTAGGTAAAGTGTTAATATTAACTAATAATTTAAAATAATTGCTTTTTTTTTTACTTAGATAAATATTTTCTATGATTATATTTTGTGCATTTCTATCACATATGAATGTTTTCATGTTTTAAAAAATAATTAAACTTCGTTCTTAAATTAATATTTTTTTAATGAACACAGCTCTCTAAATTGGAAAGAAACAACCTCCATTGGAAGTACTCATATTTTCAAGACTTCGTGTTGATTGGACCTGAGCTTTGCACTTGAACTTGAAGTGATATGTTCTGATACACAGTATAGCCCAGATGCTCTTGCGCCATAAAAATCCAAACAAACAAAAAATCCAATACATCCTGATAACAAATAAACTTGAAACTTAGTCCTTGAGCTGCTCTTGAATTCTACTTTTCATTGTTGTTGACTGCGCTGCAGAAGATAACGAGAACAATGGTCAGAGTCTTGCTTTTGTGACACATTCACTTTTTTCTCTTCTCACTTCCGTATTTGTTATTGTTGATTGTGCAAGACATTTTTAAGGAAAGATGAATGCCAAATTTATGTAGCCTATAGGCCTAGGGCCACATGGTTTTGGAGGTCCTCTTCTGATTACCTTGATGGGACTTTATATTATTTGTGTCATTTTAATGTAGTTCATTTACAAGGGTCTTTGTTTCACAATTGATAAACCAGAATATTATAGACAATGAACTTCAAATAAAAGATCATGATTTTGTGGCTACCCAATGAGGGGGAGCCCCTCTCTGAAAAATAGACTCGTCCAACTTCCTATTCATGAACACTCAGGCTCATGCTACTGATAAGAATGAATGTGTGTAGCCATCAAAATATTTTATCTCTTTATATCTTAACCTAGAATAAACGTTTTGTGACGTGTGTTATATATTGTCAGCAGTCTAAATTGCTCAAGTTCAACTAAGGATATAACGAGTCCATAATTTTGGAGCTACTTGTTCTCTTTATCCAAATATGGAATACAAAACTTTGTTTTGTATTCCGTATTTGTTTTTCTACTTTTCATTGTTCCTTTCTTCAGCCTTCTTCACTCGATAAAGGGAGCAGGTAGCTCCCGAAACGTTGTTATTATTTGTTTTAATAAAAAACTACTCCAGTAATAAAAATCTTCTGCCTCTATGGAACTCCCTAGTGAATCGTTATCTTGTTTTATCACTGTTTATGTTAATAAAATGATAGTGCTTATAGCTATGTTCTAAGTTTTAGTTACTTTTGGTTCTTCTGAAATAATCAATCGTAACTAATTTTGGATATTATGATTATTGGTTATGATATACATTTGGATATTATTATACTTTTTTATTAAAATATCAGAATCATTGGTTATGGTATTGCAATAAATGTATATGTAACTGGATAGTTACCATGTCAGAATGCACACATTCTTCAGTATCAATGGCAAGCTGAGGCAAGTGTAGTGTGAATCGGTTATTACCATATTTTTTAAAACAAGACATGGCTTTTGACATGTTGAGGGGAATTGCTTGAATTCAGCAAATTGGCCGTTAAAATACTTTGCAGTTAAAATTTAGGCAATTCACCACTATTAATACCTCTTTCCTTACTTCAAATTTGAACCTTATAATTTGGGCAGCAAATGGGATAGAGAGAGGCATCTGTTTCATTATTATTAGGACAGCTTAATTCAAGCTGCATAGTTTCTCATGGTGAATGTCTATCATCTAGGGAGTGTCTTTCTGCAGTCCATGAGCTATAGAAGGAAAATACCATGTGTTCAGTATTATTGGAAATCGTTATTATTGGGGTAATTTTAAGCCTTTATCAGAAATTTCGTATGAAGTGTTTTATTTAGGTTAGGAGCCAGGATAATTTTAAACTAGTAAAATTGGAGACTGGGAAATTTTCTCATCATAGCCGATGTGATAATATTAGATGATAAATTGCTTTTGATATAAGGGTAATAATATCTCATATATATAATATAATTTGTAATTTAGTAAAATTGGGTTTCTAGATGTTTTGAGATATCTCATTTGCATTGCCACTTCAAATCAGTTCTATTTCAAAACAGCATTCAAATGGAGCTTTCTGCTGTGGCATAGTATGGTAACGTGTTCACCTAGTGCGCCGTTAATCTGGGTTTGACTCCCAACAGTGCAAAGAATGCTTATTCAGAGATCTCATAAAGATTGCACTGCTCATTGTAGTCCGGGGTTTGGTTTCCTAAGCCTTAAGTGGTTTGGATTCCTCGGAAAACAGTAGGTCCCGGCACAGCATGATCATTGTAGTCCTTGAGCTGTAAAACCACAAACAAAATTCAAACGGAGTTTATAAACAGTACTTCATAGAAGCAGCTGAATAATCAAATTAGCTATGTATGAATGATGATGCTAAACCATTTTCTGAAATGCAGAGCAAAAATGTTTCATAACCTTGCGAACTGCAGTGGCCCATGTGCAGCTGTTTAAAACCAATGATCTTGAAAACTACGAGATGAATCAAAGTTACCTTGAATGACTGCAATACATTTGTTTACTATGCAAAAGTTTGGTTTTAAGTCCCACTGGTCCTAGATACTTGCCATTTGTTCCATACTCCTAGGTTTGATTATTCAATTGACAGAATGTTTAGGTCCCAACAGATAAATGAAACTTCTGTATACTAATTGTTTTTTACATAGGTTACGATTACGACCTCGTTTTCTCAAGGATGTGTCAGTGCGAACCCTCTCTACTTCTGTCTTGGGACAGCCCATTTCATTTCCTGTTGGTGTATCACCATCCGCTATGCAAAAGATGGCCCACCCGGATGGAGAAATTGCTAATGCAAAAGGTAAAAACATACTATACGTGCAGTGGCATTTGTAGGGGAAGTTCATGAGGGGGTGTGTAATCCCTCGTTAAGTTTTTGATTACTGAAAACTATATGGGTTTACTATATATACTCCTTAACAAAAAATTATACATGCAGGGTCGGAATACAGCTGTGGACCACTAGGTTCAAATATTGACTAAGGATTCAACTTACGATTGCATCATATTTCTATAACAGATGTTACAAACCATGAGGCAATAACCCTTGCGGTTGTAGATTGGCTGATGCAATCTGAGACAAATGTTACATTAGAGTTTAAACAGTACCTTTCAAGGTTACCCAATGACTCAATTGGGACTGAGCTCCGTGACCCAAATAACGTGATTAAACAGCAATAATTCTGCTCTTTGAAAGCTACAAAAGATAAACGAATGAAATAAATTTTATTCATTCAAGAAAGAACTGAATTTTAATGTTCATTGTGTACTTCCTGTACGGCTGATTAAAAAACAGAATTTATACCAATGCTCCAAATTCATTTAAACTAAAATCAGTATTTACACGTGAAAGTAAAGCTACTGATTTTGATGTGCTAAATAAATGCAGGATGTAAAAATTTTGCAATTATTGTGCATTAAATTTCAATCCTTTCTTGAATCAGTAAAATCAATTTCATTATCTTTTTTTTTTTGTAATTTTTAAATAGTAGACTTTTACTTTTTATCATGTTATTTCAGGCACACTGTACATGACCGTATCTGTATCTTATAAAATACAGCCAATTGACAAATTTCATGTGTGCATTTTTGTGTTCAGCTCCTTCAAATTAGTCAAGCTTGGCTATTTTCATTTTAATGATTTTTTGTTTGTTGTCCAGTGTAATTAGTACTGTGAAGACAATTGCGATGACATGTAATTGCAATGAAAGCAGATAGTTTTAACATGTTGACTGCCGCATGTGTTTGCAACGAAATCTCCGTCAGGCCATGCACGCCGCTGTACAAAGCGTAAGTTGCTGGCTCATATCTGTTCATTTGTTTCTATCGATACATTTCTAAGGTTCTTATTTGTCACCTCACTACTCTGCATGAACAGTTTGAATCTTTGCCGAGTACCAAGTGGTATAACTTAAAATCTCTGCCCTAATTCGTTTCAATATTGAAAAGAAAAATGGAAAAGTTAGTTCTTAGTGAGTCATATAGCAGTGAAGAAGAAACCTGTTACGATATTCACATAAATTCGGATAGCAGCAGTGAGGAAGAGATCAGATTACTCAGAAAGAGAAATTTAAATAGAATTACAACCAAGCCTTCTGTTCGACGAAGTTAGCATAATATCGCTGTTCGCAAAAATGATTCTGCAAAAAGCATTAGACGTGCATGCAAACGATGTTATTCAAATAAAAGATGTAAAATGGACCCATCAAAGGCATGAGGGAATCTGAAGAAAACAACTTTTTGTCCAAAATGTCCTGACCAACCTCAGCTTTGCATAGAATGCTTTACATTCCAAGTAATTTTTTTAATAAAACATTTTTATAATAATTCGATAGTTTTATTACATCCTGTGGAATATCTGTCCAAATATTTTCGAAGATCCTTTGTAAGTAGTCAAATAAGCGTCACCCCGAATACGGGAGACGCGGCCCGATGAGAACTTTTGTTGTCACCCAAATACAGGTGACATGGCCTGATGAGAACTTTTGCTGTCATCTGAATACGGGTAACGTGGCAGTCAATGTGTTAATGACATGCTAATAATCATGATGACGTGTGAATAGTTATAATGTGTAAATAATTCCACTGACTAATAATATATAATATGCAAATTTAATCTATGTGGATTAATCATTTCTTAAGCTTCAGCAGCAGCTGGAACGGTCATGATCCTGAGTACTGTTTCTACTACATCATTGGAAGATGTCGCAAAAGCAGCACCAGGTGGCTTACAGTGGTTTCAATTATATGTCTACAAGGATCGTAACATTACCAGACAGCTGGTAAAACGAGCTGAAGAAAGTAACTATCGTGCTCTGGTTCTTACTGTGGATACACCTTTTTTCGGAAATCGAATTTCGGATATCAAAAATAAATTTGCTCTTCCCCCTCATCTCAGGTTAATTTTTTTTTACTCATTGGTGTTTAAATTTGATTAAAAAATGGATGCTCTTGTGCTTAAAGTAATTGTGTTTTGATATACAGGGTTTGTCCCAGAAGTTCCCGGAATGACTTTTTGTAGTTGGCAACGCTGGCTGACGGGGCGGAGAAGTTGGTGGGGGATCTGAGCTTGGAAACGAGACCGGTATCAGTCGCCTGCGGGCAGTTGTTGAGGCAGGGTCACGCTCCGCGCAGAGGTATCTACTGCACCCTCGTCGATCAAAAAATGGACCAGTTTTTGGAGCAGCGTTATGCAATCAAATTTTGTGTGAAACTGGGTAAAAACGGGGCAGAGATGCTCGAAATGCTTCAGAAAGCCTACGGTGATGGGGCGATGAAAAAAATCCAAACTTTCATATGACACAAGCGGTTCCGGGAAGGTTGGGAGTCCGTCAACGACGACTACCGCTCTGGACGCCCGTCGACATCACAAACGGACGACTCGGTGCAAAAAGTGCGTCAAGTTTTGGACAATGACCGACGATTAAGTGTTCGGGTGATTGCAGAGGAGTGTGGAATACCCAAAACAATCGTTCATCGCATTTTAACGGAGGATCTTCAAATGAGGAAAGTCTGCTCGAAAATGGTGCCAAAAGTCCTGACGAGTGAGATGAAGGAGCAGCGTTTGTTGAAGTGCCAGGAATTGCATGAACGCTACGAAACGGACCCAGAATTTTTGGACAGAGTGATCACAGGGAAAGAGACGTGGATTTTTCATTTTCAGTACGATCCAGAATCAAAGCACCAGAGCAGCGAGTGGCACACCAAGGAGTCTCCTCGCCCGAAAAAAGCAAGGATGAGCAAATCGCGAATCAAGGCAATGCTCATTGTGTTTTTTGACAGAAAAGGTGTAGTTCACAGTGAATTCGTGCCACAAGGACAAACAGTCAACAAGGAGTTTTACTGTGAAGTGCTCAAACGGTTGCGCAACAGGGTTCGACGCGTCCGAAACGAAATTCGCGACAATTGGATCTTGCACCATGACAACGCGTCAACCCACACCGCGCTCATTGTCTCCGAGTTGCTGGCCAAAATGGGTGTGGCAACGCTGCCCCAGCCGCCGTACAGCCCCGATCTGGCACCAGCGGATTTCTTTTTGTTCCCAAGGATCAAAAGAACCCTGAAAGGAACTCGGCATGGGACGCTGGAGGCGGTAAAAGCAGCCGCGACGACCTCACTGAAGGAGATTCCCGTTGACGACTTCCAGGGCGCCTTCAATGATTGGGTGAAGCGTTGGCAACGGTGCATCGAAGCAGGGGGAGAATACTTTGAAAAGTTCTGAAAAGATTGTAAACTGATATTGAATAAATGATTTTAAAAAAATCATGCCTGGAACTTTTGGGACAAACCCTGTATGACAGCAGTTTGATATTTAGTATTGTATTGCCCTGTTTTGTGCTGTATCGAATATGTGTGCTATTACATACGACCATTCGATAGTGTAGAAGTAACATGTTTCTTCAGCATCAATGATTTACTATGTAGAAAATTCTGGCTTCAATCCTATTGACAAACATTTACCATTTTCTCTGTCAATTCATATTCTAGGGGCTGATTTTCTAGGCAATATAGGTTCGGATCCCTTAAAACCCTGTAAGATCTAGTGAAGCCTTTTAGCTGTCCTTGTGTCGCGTATTACAAACGAAAAGGCATCATGCATGTTCCTTGGAAATTGACGTAGAATAATCTTTACTCGCTTTGTACCATAAAAATCTTGCTATTGATGCAGGATTAGTGTTTGTTCATCCAAATGTTACCGGAAGGATAGGATATTGATATTCCTCATGAAATCATTACAACCATTGTCACTGAGGATTTGGGTAAATGCAAACTTTGTTTCTAGGCTTCTTTCTCTCTCTCAAAATTTGCACTGAAAGGGCACAGATTTTCTGACATTTCACATATCTAAGCTGCTGTAATGAAGGAACTAAAAGCATTATGGAAGAAAGGGTTTTCTAGAAGTTTCCAACAGTTACATGAACTATTAAAATGGTTAATGGCTATTTTGGAAGCATATAAGCTTCCTTTGTCACAACCTTAATTACACTGATTTGGTCTACATGTGAAAATTCTATTGATGCTAATATGCTGGTTGTAAATTAGTCAAGTAAATCGGTTGTGCATCCATAGCTGCATCTCTTGCTATAGGACAAATGAAATTTCTAAAAATGGGGGGGACATGGAATTAAATGAAAGCTGCTCATTAACTGTGAAAGTGGAATGTGAAAGAATATGGAAGGCTTCAAAGAAATTGAGGTCGGCTGGTGAAGAAACTTTCTCTATTAGATGGGCCTTGTCGAAAGAAAATTTATGGCCAGCTTCCCAGGCGTCTTTGGCCAAAGCAGATTTTTCCATATATTTGCATACATGGGCTTCACGCTGTTTGAGATGAAACTGAAAGGTATGTCATTTTTGGCTGCTGTAAACCTGGTCACACTTGTATTGGATGGAGTAAATTCCCTGATAGTTTCAATCTGGAATAATATCCTTGAGTTTGGAATAACCGAGTTTATTGATTGGAGTAAAAGTGACCTTGAAATTAAATTTACGGAGGATGGAAGCAATTTTTGAAGAAATGTGTGTCATTGAAAAATGCTGATAGCTTTAGGAGGAGTGGTGGAATCCATTGAGAGAGAGAGAGCTGAACAACTTACGTTTAGTGAGTTTCTTCAAAGTGTGGTCAATAATTTATTTTGTATAATATTTACATGCAGTGTGTCATACATCTTCATTATTAGTTATATAAGCATTGACAGAAGTGAATTATATTCAAAGTGTGTGTGTGTGGGGTATACTTTGAAGACCAATGAGGTATTTTTCAAGGATCATTTAACAGCTTTTCCGACGTATCTTGCATGTATTATGTGTGTGTATTATATTGACCAGAGAGGTAAATTTGAAAGAGTCTTTTAATGTTTCTTTTTTGCTGTTCTCGTGTTTATTTGCACCATTAAATTTATTTCCTTTGAAATATAGAAAAGAACCATTATTTTAGGTTTTAGTATACAAGGACAGCTCAAGTCATGCTACACCAGAATCGACAGTTTTTCAAATAATCTGAACCTCTAATGTCTTAGAAAGTTAACCTTGGATTATGCGTAGGCCTGAATCCAAGCCAGGTCCAGCAGGGGTGTGGCCCCAGTTGCCCCATGCTTGTGTCCCATCAAGCTATTTATATATATAGAACAATCCCCAGGTGTCCGCTGCCCAATATGCTCTTTGCCTTGTCCCAGTTGCCCCTTCATCCTGGCTACAGGCCTGATTATGTAGCACTAAGAAAGTGGTATGTGTTTTTCGTTGCATCAAGATTGGAAACCATGTTTAAAAAAATAAGAAAAAATTGGAAATCTGCTGATTTTAGCTAACAGTGCAATATCATAAATTTAAATAATGAAATTTTTTTATGTGTAGGCTTGAAAATTTTGATAGCAGTGATGTAAAATCTTCCGGCTTGAGTTCAACTGAGAATGGATCAAGCCTTAGCGAATATGCAAATTCCTTATTTGACCCGTCTTTGAACTGGAAAGATGTTGAATGGCTAAAAAGTATCACTAAGTTGCCAGTGGTTCTTAAAGGAATTTTGACAGGTGAGTAACATTTTTTCTTTTATAATTTGTGGGATTTTGAAAAATATTGAAAACGAATTGATACACAAAGAGTACTTACATTTCTTATTAATGTACCATCTCTATTTAACACATAGGATAATTTTGAGTGTGGGAAACAGTGCAAAAAGTTTTATAAAATATAAAAATTTATTAAAACTGTGAAGACACCGGCCAGTGCATCAAAAGGAAGCACTCTTTTAACCACTTCCCGTTATTCACATAATTTTTTGTTACTTCATTTTGTTATGAGGTGGCTTGTTTAATGGCCATTGCCACCACTCAACTTTCAAATAGTAACTCTGAAAAGATTACTTAATACACCTTATTACCTTGATAGTCCTTTCTAGGGACCATATTGTTTCCTACTTACCCAGGTTCTAAATACAATTTAATGCCCGGCCATTTTTACCATTCTCAGAACTGACGCAATTGAGTCCAACATGTAACAGAACTCAACAAGTAATTATCAAGTTTCCTGATCATTATTTTATTATCATTAGATATAGCATATGCGGTATAAACATTTAGACATATGGATCCACCAAATGTACTCAGGGAGTGGCTAGAAAAAGGGTCTCTTAAGGAGTTAAACTTATATCTTTTGGTGCACCTGTTAAATAAATAAAATTAAAATAAGGGACGTCCCATAAAAAGAATCGTGCTTAGGGCAATTTTATATCACAGAAAATTGAAACATCTGGATGCTTCTCCAGATGGAATGTGATTTCGATTGTATGGATGAATCAATCCTAGTCTCGCTGACTTTAGCACATGGATTCTAGGTAACGGATGTCGAATATAAACAAGATACTTCTCATGGGTTCATCGTCCACGCCGATCACATAGGCATCTTTTGGTGGTTTATTTCTTACAGATCGCTGCAAAAATACATCTCCATCATGCTTTTGTTAATCACACATTGCCTTTTCAAGGACAACCCAATCTGCACGTCTGTTCACTCCAGTGTTTACTTTTCAAGAGAACATGCTGTCATCTTTTTCCCGACATCCCTACTACTTGGGTGGAAACTGGCCACATGAAACATCGAACGTCCACTTGTGGGACTCGTCTCTGACCTAATGAACTTTACACACACATGGTCTTTTGACAGATGCAGTATGGTTCTCATGACGGATATCTCATAGAACCAAAGTTATTATGAAAGAGATGTCCTTTGGAAGTAGATAATCTTGTTGACACACCTTTTCAAGGTGGGGATCACACGAACACATTATCCCACGGCTGAGAAGTATCTAACCTTTAGTACAGTGGATCACATCTCGTTTCTTCATCTTTGCCTCATGATTGTAAACAACATCGATGAAGATAGACAAGAAAGGATTAATTAAGCTTATAATTAATTTCTGTATCGTAATAATTTTGTTTTAGTTGTTGGACAAAATGCAGCAAAGTATTACTGCCATATATTTATTGTTAGTATAAAGACATGTGAAAATCTCTTGGAATTATCTGAATGTTCCCTTGTGTTTTGAATCAGCGGAAGATGCTATTTTGGCAGTTAAACATGGTGCTTCAGCAATTTTGGTGTCGAATCATGGAGCAAGACAGTTAGATGGAGTTCCAGCTACGGTAATATATTTATAAAACCAAGTTTTGCTATTTTATTTTCAATAATGTGATTGGACAAAATGCAATTTTGTCTTACTAAACCTTAAGTCATAGAACTTAAAATTATGCAATTTAAAATGGCTTTAAATATGGATTGAGATAAACAAAATGATAGTTCTAACAGCTTCTAAAAAATTTTACTTCTAGGCTGGCGAAAGACACCATCATAGGAGGGGCACATTGGGACATCTTTCGGTGGGCCAGCATGCCCCCTGTTCATTTTTTAATAAAAAGGTCACAGTTCATATGTATTATCATTGTGATCATGATATATGTATGAATTTGTGATATTTTTATTCAAGGGGAGATGTGGAATAAGGGTACATCATGGGTCCCATTTTTGAAATCACTCTATACTACTGATATATATATATATCATCATCATCATATTCAACCATTATCTATCCACTGCTGGATGAAGGTCTCTCCAAATGCTTTCCACACAAGTCTATCCTGAGCAATTCGCTTCCACGTCACCCCAACCTGTTTTCTTATTTCATCCACCCATCTAGTTTGAGGACGTTTTCTAGGTCTTCGGTGGTCTCTTGGAATCCAGTTCAGAATTTCTGTTGTCCATCGTTGATCAGTTCTTCTTGCGATATGCCCAGCCTCCACCGCTATTTTTAAGTAGTCCTTTTACTTTAACAATGATGTCCTCTACTCTAGTTTGCTCTCTCACCCAAGTGTTTCTTTTTCGATCTCTCCTAGTTATTCCAAGCATGCACCTCTCCATGCTCCTTTGCGTTGTCTGTAACTTTCGTATTGCTCCAACTGTTAGACTCCATGTCTCTGATCCATAAGAGAGGACTGGCAATACACACTGGTTGAAGACCTTTCTTTTTAGACACAAAGGCAATTTCCCCTTCAGGATAAAACTGTTTCTTCCAAATGCACTCCAGCCAAGTTTAATACGTCTGTTGAGTTCTTTCATAATGTTGCCATCCATTGAAATCAGCTGGCCAAGGTAAATATATGAATCAGCAATTTCTAGCTCAATGTTGTCAACTTGTATTTTTGTTTCCTCTACGAAATTATTGAACATGATCTTAGTTTTTTGTAGGTTCATCTTGAGTCCAACTTCTTTACTTCTAGTTGAGAGCTCCTGTACCATGTCTTGGAGTTCTGATGGGTTCGTTGAAAAAATAACAATGTCATCAGCAAACCGCAAATGATTTAAATATTCACCATTTATTTTTATTCCCTTGTTATTCCAATTTATCTGCTGAAAAATCATCTGTAAAGCTGAAGTAAAAAGTTTTGGAGAAATGTAGGCCCTTCGCTTCACCTGCTGCTCGATAGCTTCGGTATCTTTATGTAACCGAAATTTTGCACTTGCATTTTTATACACACGTTTCACCATGTCAATGTACACATCCTCAATGTCTGTTGATCTTAAAGAGTTGATGACTGCTGATGTTTTAATAGAGTCAAAGGCCTTCTCATAGTCAATAAATGCCACACACAATGGAAGTTCATATTCATGTGTTCTTTCAATTAATTCTCTTAATACTTGAATATGGTCCACTGTACTGAATCCACTTCGAAATCCAGCTTGTTCTCTTGGTTGAGCTGCATCTAATTTTTTCTGCAGGCGATGTGTTAGCACTTTTGTGAAGATTTTATAAATAGCAGGTAACAAGCTAATTGGTCGGTAATTTTTCAAATCCTCTTTATCACCTTTTTTATGCAAAAGAATTACTGTTGCAGAATCCCATTGGTTTGGTATGTTACCGCTGTTAAGACATTTGGTAAAGAATTTTGCAAGTATGTCTTCTACATATTCTCCAGCTTCTTTTAGGATATCTAATGTAATACCATCATCACCAGGGGCTCTTCCTTTCTTCATATTTTTTATTGCAAATGAAACTTCTTCTTTTAAGATTTTAGGAGCTGTTCCTTCGACTATTTCAATGTCTTCGTTTAATCCACTGTTACTTTCGTATAGATTTTTGTAGAATTCTTCAACTCTTCTAAGTATTTCTTCCCTATTTCTTGTTACGGTGCCATCCTCTCCTTTTAATGCAATGATGTGTTTCTTCCCAACAGATAAACTTCCTTTAACAACCCTAAGGCTCTTGTTATTTTCAATGGCTTTCCTTACTAGCTCACAGTTGAATTTTCTTATGTCTTCTTTCATGCTTTTGCGCAGAGTTTTACAAAGTTCTATGTACTCAATCCTGGAACTGGTATTTCGATTGTCCACCTTCATATCTCTTCGTCTTTTCATGATATATATATATATATAAGCATACTAAAATTCTCAGGATTCCCAACACCCAAATGCTTGGGAAATATCCCCAGACAAAATAAATGAATGTGAAATAAGAAAACAGCTTGAAGCAACATGGAAATAAAGTGCTTAGAATCTGTGGCGTAGCTAGATATTTAGCCACCTATGGCTAGTGGTTATCATTTCCGCCAGATAAGCTGTAGTCACCCTCAGCGGCTTACCCAAGATTCATAAACTGGGGGTGCTCAAGACTTTTAGGGGGGGGGTGTATCAAAAAATCTGGAGGGGTGTTAGAGGGTGTGTGTATAAATCCCTGGTCACCCTATAGCCCCAGCTGGGGCTGTAGAGGGCTGAGCCCCATGGAAAACATTTTTTCCTAAAATTTAATATTGTAGAATTTTATTTTAAATTTTTTATTTTGTACGAAATTGTACATGACAATGGAAATTGTTCTTTGACGTTAAAAATGTATTCGAAATAGCTTTCTACGGTAGATCTTGTGAATTTTTTTACATAGGTTTGAGTCTTCATGTACGGATAGAGGGAAATTATAGAGGGGTATACTAAAATTTATTTCTTAATGCAAAATTTACGTTAAGAAATTTATTTATTAATGTTAAATATATTAATAAAATACATCAAAATATTTACGAATTTTAAGCCCCTTTGTAGCTCCCCATGTAACAAGCGTCGAGTTATGGGCC
Source organism: Dysdera silvatica (assembly GCA_006491805.2). Taxonomy (NCBI): domain Eukaryota; kingdom Metazoa; phylum Arthropoda; class Arachnida; order Araneae; family Dysderidae; genus Dysdera; species Dysdera silvatica. The sequence continues at coordinate 128,069,449 of QLNU02015003.1, read as the reverse complement.
TGCTCATTATTATGAATGTCAATATTTGTCTTGAATACATGGTAAAATTTGTACACCAAAGGATTGTTTTCGAATACCCTTTTTTATGCTTTATTATCAGCATGTGTTTCATATATAATTCATATTCCTACTTTATATACTTCTATTGCTAAGGTTGCGAAAAGATTTGCTCAGGCAGCGATTTATACACATCTCCAGATTTTTTTATACACCCTTTTAATGAATTCTAAACACCCCCTACCCCACTCATTGTGTCTACTAACACCTAAACATCCCCACCGTAAAAAAATAACCCTTCTCGGCTGAAATCAGCCAAAAGTTATCCAAAAAACAAAAACGTAAATAATCGATTATCTCCAATCCACACCCCCTAAACATTTTGTACACCCCCAGTTTATGAATCCTGGATAAACCCCTGCGCTCGGGTAAAAGGGGTCGCCAACTTGAAAAGTTTGAGAACCCCTAGAGTAAATAATCCCGTCATCACTGCAGCAGCTTTTGAGCTCTATCTCGTGACATGAGTAGCTTTTTCCTGAATAATGAAAAATTTAAACAGAAAAAGCTGTTTGCATGGTTTGCTGCCCCCTGAACTTAGGTGTCAAGTGGGGAAAAATCATCAATCATCTCCAGAATGCGGCAATAAATCAAAACAATAAAAGAAATTTTGTTTTTTAAAAGCTGATTGCTGCCCCCGAATTATGACACCTGGAGCGACCATCTCCCTTCTCCACTAACTATGTTACTGCTCAGAATTAATATGTATGAAGGGTACTCGAAAAGACCTTTATCCGGAAGTAGATGGATAATGATTGAATATAATGAAGATATATATAATACGTGTGTTTGAAATGTCGATTTACATTTGTCATTTTAATGTTTTTAGATTGAAGCTCTTCCTGAAATAGTCCGTGCTGTAGCAGGACGATGTGAAGTTTATCTAGATGGAGGCATTAGAACTGGAACAGACGTTTTGAAAGCTCTAGCATTGGGGGCTAGGGCTGTTTTTATTGGCCGACCAATCCTATGGGGACTGGCTCATAGTGTATGTTACGATCAGTTCTATATTTCAATAATATTATATCTATGGTTAGGAAAGTGAAACTGTTAAAAAAAAAATTTTAATTCCATCACAGGGCGAAGCTGGTGCCAGGCGCATCTTAGAGATTCTGAGAAATGAACTTGATCTTGCCATGGGTTTAGCAGGTAACTACAGCATTTTCACATAACGTACTAAAAAATTCCAATTATGCAAGACTGAAGCAGTTTCAGATAATTAGGTGTACCGAGTCTTTTCACATTTACCAGTGAACTGGCTATCCAACTACGAAGTGTATAGGATAGTCTGAACACTTTTATGCACACCGGTGGAGCTATTAAATGGTAACCGGGTCATCAATGGGCTTCATCATACACGTCTGGTTGCCAGATACTGACTAGCTCATGCACACAGTTCCAATAGTGTATTGAATTAAATGCTATATGTGTCTTCACACTAGCTAGCCGCCAATTACTTGGCTAACGTTTGAGGAGTCAAGACTTATTGTTTTCAATTCCAGTTTACTGTGTGTAAAAGCTCAAAAGCTGAGCCTGCAAAATCTGGTAAGTGTGAAAAGACTCTGATGATGTTGCGAAAGTGATTAAGCTTTCACTGTGGTTGTTATAGAATCATATAAACTTCTAAATGAAATACAGTAATTTTAATAATAGGAATTCTACCATATATTAGAAATTTGTGTTGCCAGTTTGTCATATACCTTCTCTGTTTTGCAGGCTGTGCATGCCTTTATGATATCAAACCAGATTTGGTTGTTAAACAAGAATACTATTCCAGGTTGTGAGTCGTCAAGATTCCGTTTGAGCATATGCCAGTATTCCGTGCCTTGTTTTATTTTAGAAACACAAAGAGCTATATATTTTTTTTTATAAAAGAGAACATATCTAATTTTTTATTGGAGTGTAATATACATATTTTTGCCAGTAAAAATGTTATTGCAGGTTGTTGTTTGACAAGATTGTATTTGAACACATGTCAGTATTCTCTGCCTTGTATTATTTTAGAAATATAAAAAGAGATTTTTTTTTAAAAGAGGACATATCTGAATATGTCTATTAGGATATAATGTTCATATTTTTGCCATGTTTTATTGATGTTACTTGTTGAAGATTTTGCTAAATTTTATTAACTTTAATCTAGCACTCAATATTATAAATAAAGTGTTGCGGTATTGAACGTTTTGTTGATTGTTATCGTAATTCCAAATGTGTCCTGTTCACCTGATGTGCCATTAATCCGAGTTCACCGTATATACAGTCTCACTTCGATTGGTGCAGAGTTGTCGACATTGTCGAGAGAGGGACATTGTCGTCTTTGTGCCATAAAACTACAACATACCTAACAACTAATCCGAGTTCAAGTCCCAATGGTGCCAAAAGAAAAAAAATCAAATGTTTACCAACTGCTCATTCAAAAGAATACTACTGAACAGGGTCTATCTTAAATAGTAAAATTTTGTCACCGTTCCAATATATAAAAAATGATTCCCTCATGTTTCAATAAATGCTGTTCCCTTTATCAAATGAAGTATATATATATAAAAAAAAAAGGAACATTCTCGACACTTTGCTTGATAAAGGGAACAGTATTTATCAAAACGTTACGGAAATTTTTCTTGTATGTTGGACAATTGGTGAAATTTTATTAGTTAACTGCTCAGTGTAGTACGTAATTTTCCTAGGTTTTAAGATGGGTTCTCAAACTGGAGTGAGTATTCAAGAGAAAATCAAGGGGTATGCAAATTAGTTAACACTTTGAGTTATAACTTTAGTTTTGCGAGTTGGAAATTGACGAGCAGGAATTTGGAAAATAAATTGCAACTCGACAATTTCCAACACGTCAGATTACAATTCACCAAGTTCCAATTTTCAACTCGCTAAAATTTATTGAAAACAGCAAAACAATAACAGATTCGATGTCAATTGAAACCCGCTAAATAAATATCAACCTAGGTGATTTTTTTTTTTTTTTTGAGGAGGATTAAACCTGGATTAATTAAGCTTATTGAATCATAACAAAAGGTATGACAAAATGCTTAAAAAAGTAGGAGATAAAAAAAAAATGCTATAAAAATTGTAAATATACTCTCTAAATTCCATTTCATTAACTATACATTTACCCATTAATTACCCATTAAATTTAACAGATTACTGTTCGTCTAACGGTCAAGACGCTCCAGGCTCAATGGACAGACCCTGGTTCGAATCTGGGATAGGGACGGCACCTCCTTCTCCTAAAACGAAGCTTGAGCTACTTACATGTGTCAAAAATTATTGTATAGTATTCTTTAATATAATTACCTTTTTTCTTCACAAGTAAACAGACAGCTAAAAAGATAAAATATTACTTTATTGTAAAAGGCCAAACAGTCGACAGAAACGTTGACAGACAAAACGAAAAATAAAGACAACAATCGAATGGCGACATCCAATTTATTGTCCACCATGATGTTGATGAACTCGCGCATAGCATTAACAGAT
>QLNU02015003.1:128030768-128065815 GCA_006491805.2 Dysdera silvatica | reverse complement strand
TGGTTGTATTTATTCATTTTTGGTTAAATTTTAATTTCAAAAGCACTTTTTGAGAATCAGCACCAACCAAATCCCCGAGCAATTTGGATTTCTGGACTTTTACTGCACATGTCTATGTGACAATTATGTGCAAAAACATATTATTTTTGCTGATGGAGGGGGGGGAGAGAGAGACTTATTTTCAAGGTCTACATTGCAAGGTCGAATTTTGCTAAAATCAAATAAACATTCTAATACGCAATGTCCATTCCTAAATTATTGGGTTGTTCAAAAAGTCATAGCATTTTTTCCTCCGATATATTGCTATAGCTGTATATTTAGTTTATTGAATGCAAGCATGTTTGACAGCTGGCAATTATAGCTTGCATCGGGAGGGAGTGGGGAAGGTGCATGAATCAATCAACGATTATTCTTTGTACAACATTTTGAAAATGGAGAATCAACATAGGCATTTTCACCAAGTTTCTGGAGATACAGTATCGCTATATCGATAGCATTATTGCATATACGTAGTATGAATAAAGTAGCTGATTAATCACGGTGGTGTAGGCATCTGCTTTTCCCCGTGCGGTGCTTCAGCCGTATCACACTTTGGATGCCAGAGGATAACCTACGTCTGGTAGCATGCCACAGATACGAAGTGGTGCCTATAGGCACCTGGTGGCAGCAAATACCTACCCAAACGCCAATGCTCTGAAGGTACTGAGATTAGCACCTTTCCAGACGCACTACATATATAAAGACCTCAAAAAATAAATAAAAATACGTTTTCGCATAAAACAGAAGAAATGCAACATTTAAAAAAAAAAAGCGCATTATTTATGTACAGGAGAAAAGCAATTTCATTTTTATTTCTAAAATAATATTTGATGTTTCTTTTTCCTCCCTGCACAGGTCATTCATTTGACGTATGAGATGAACTTTATTTTTATAAATAACGTTTACACGATACACAAAAAACTGAATCACTAATGTGGAAAAAATAATGCATTTAATTAAATTGGATTATTAAGGACTATTAATTACATGGGTTATGTAATTAAAACAAATATAAGGGATCTTGTATCTCTCGTCATTGTATTTAAAATATTTTAATTAGTTGTTTTTACATTTTATGTCTTGCTAAAGGTAATGTTGAAAACACCCATCTCCTATCTGATTACTGATATGGAAGCTTTCATTTGTGTGTTAGTTTTGCAATGCAAGAATAGGAAGGGTCATGCTGCATCAGGATCTAGTTTTTGGAGAAATTCAAACCTCTAATGGCCCAGGGAATCAACCCCTGGACTACAGTAAGCAGTTAGTAGGTAAGTGGTCTTCGTTTTGAGTCGAACCCAGGATATTGGTGCCCTAGGCTAAAGCATTACCACCACAGGACGTGATATTGAAGCACCATCAGGCCTGGTTACTATAAAAGAGGAGGAAAACTATACGAGAATCTTAAGGATTTCAGTTTTTCTGTGATATTGGTCATTTGTGTTACCCGCTCTCACTGAAGTGGCAGTTATATGCCATTAATCAACAGTAATTTTGCATAGTTTGATTTTGTTTAGTTAAAAAAAATAAAAAATATACATGGTCCCAATAACACGATGCATTTGACGATGCTGCCTCATACTGAGCAGATGGACATATACACTAGTGGTAGGCCGAATTGTACATTGATGGAATCACTGAACAAGCCTGCTCATTTACAATAGATGAGCAAAATCGTTTACTGATGCATTCATCACAACCATAACATTCGGTGATTGGAGTTATGCATGTGAATATTCCTCAAAGCTTATTTTACCTAACTTTTCACATATCCCTATAACAACAATACAACCATGCTACATACCCCCACATGGACAACAATGAAAATATTACCTAATGTTATGTTAATATGCCATTAAACACCAAAAGCAGCAATGAAAACCAGCCCCCCCAAAAAAAGGTACACTCTCTTGACAGCAATGTTCCTCAAGCTCAGTATTTCTCAAAATGTGTTTGGCGGAACCTCAAGGTTCCACGATGACATTCATTGATGGCAAGCAATTTGTAAAACCAAAACACATATAAATTTTCAAGGAAATCAGCAAATTTTATAGTCCCCTTTTCCCATGATAACTCTTTAGATAGTTAACTAATCGCAACCTACACACTGCGGCAATAGGAAAGTATTACCTTACTCCCTTATAGGGTTCCTACTTTCATTGGAGAACAAAATTCCGTGACTTTTTCAGGTTTTTCCCTGATCTTTTCTAGCAAAATTCCCTGACTTTTCCAGGTTTTCTCCTGACCCTTTCCAGCAAAATTCCCTGACTTTCCAGGTTTTCCCCTGACCTTTTCCAGCAAAATTCCCTGACTTTCAAGGTTTTCCCCTGACCTTTTCCAGCAAAATTCTCTGATTAACCACAAACAACTTTCAGCTGAACTTTGATTGCAGGGAAAACGGATTCACGTTTTTGGGAGATTTAGCTATTCCAAACGGAAGTTACGTTTTCCCTGACTTTTTCAGGTTTGACCAAAAAATCTTATTTTCCCCTAACCTTTAGGGATTACTTCAAATTCCCTAACAATTCAAGGTCGCGTAGAAACCCTGTACATAAATTTGTATATTGATTTATTGCTAATTTTTACATTTATTTGCAAGCAACGATAAATAATAGCACTTTAAATTGTCTTTCAATATCTATGGGAGAGGTCAAATATTACATAAGCACCTTTGTGGGGGAGGGTGGTTGAAATGACCAAAATATTGCTCACATAATACTTAAATACCCCCTATGGAGGCATTCCGTGGTTATGTATGTGGTACAAAAAGGGTTCAGCAGAATAAAACGTCTGAGAACCATTGCTCTAGTTCCAGGGTTGCCACTTACATTGGAGGAAAAAACTCCCTGACTTTTCCAAGTTTCGCCTGACCTTTTTCAGCAAAATTCCCTGACCAATCAAAAAATTTCCAACTACATTTTGGTTGCGGGGAAAATGATTCAAATTCGTGGGAGATTTAGTTATTCAAAATAGAAGTTAAGGAAGTTTTTCATTTTTTTCAGGGTTTGACAAAAAAAAAAAAAATATTATCCTTCCCTGACTTTTAACGAGATGATTTCAAATTCCTGACAATTCCAGGTTGGGGAACTATAATATCAGAATATAACTGAGAGGAGGAGTAAGAAATTATTAACAAGATAGATATCCACTAAAAAGCTAACTATATTATAAGCAGTATAGTTTGCTTTTTATGGTCAAGGTCAGCTGAGGTCATACTGCGCTGGGACCTTTCATCTCTGCATGGAATTCTAAGTTTGATACAGAACCCATGAAGTTTTTCGAGGAATCAGGAGCTCTACTGTCTATGAAACCAAATCTCAGACTACGGCGGACCAAAAAAAAAAAAAGATACTTGCTCTACAATACCATTGGCAACCACATACAAAGATTGACCAAAACTAATAAAAGGTAACTGGTTGGAATATACAAAATACAAAAAAAGGTAAAACATACTATCTGTATCTTTTTGAGTACTACTTTATCACGTGAAGCAACGAGAAAATGTAGGTGCCTGGTATTTATTCCCTAAAGCTATCCCACACTCGTGTCCCTCCCCTCCCCCTTCTAGCAAAAATGCGGTAAGGTTCAGGCATCGATTTTGCGATGTTCATCGCCTTACTTCGCATTCGAAAAGTCTCCCAAGACTCCAGAAAAAGTCTACAATAGCGAGAAGTTACATTTTTATGAAGAACTTTTGTACTTTTCCAATCAGGAACATGACCTTTCTCCCAGGCATGTTCTGCCAGAAGATTAGTCATCTCACCTTTCTCCACAGCACGATGATGTTTCTTTTTACATACACAAATAGTTCTTTCCATCAATTCATCCATTGGCACTAATGGGGGTATGCAAAGTGGATGTAGGTTTGTAGTTAAGGCTTGATATCAGCTTTTCTCAGAATATACGTAATCTCTTCAGAGATCCTTTCTACATATGATAAAACAACTGTCCTCCTAGTCTGTCTCTGCCCCACAGTTTCTCTACATCAAACATCAGATTGTACCATTAGAATTGAATCTCGGGTTAACGGCAGATACCTCCAGTGCCTCCCACCTCTTTACACATTCCCATCTACCTACTCTTCTTTGTGTTAACAGATAAATTGAAACTGCAAAGGGCTTTTACTAAATTTGAGATTTAAAATTTAAACGATGAAATCACTTGAGAATGGACCAATAGCACAATGTGACTTCTGCAAATAACAATACATTTACACACGACTAAGCATTCAAATCTAATTATTGGGAATAAAAGGTGCTTGTAATTATGGAGCCATTGTGGTGCTCTATTTAAAAGGGGGATGACTTAAACATTGAATTAAAATTCATTTTAAAGTGTAATAAGATTATAAATTTATTAATTACTTGCATAGTGACAAATGCTCAAACTCTTAAAAAATACATAATCGGTTCTTATGACAGCAATTTCTTCTAGATACAGAAAATGCATCAGTGACAGTTATCTAGTGCAGAAGTAGATAATGTGTGCCTTACGTTTGTAGCACTTTAAATTCTAAAATGCTTAACTGAGAAAACTAAATGCCAGATATTTTAGGTAAAACATTCTACAAATCTATTAGAAGATTTGCAATTTGCATTAATTGTAAAATAAAATTCGTGTAAAGATCGTTGAATTTTAAAGTTAGTCCCATGTTCATAAATGGCCAAAGTTTACAAATTCTGGAAGGCAGAGGAAGAGTATAAATACAACCAAAATTATACTACACAATATATAACCCAATTATATACTGGCCACTAACATTTGGATACATAAAAAAACACCACAATACCAAAATACCACACATACATTTTAACACCTGTCCACCTGCAGCAATACCCATCCTTTTTTTTTTTTTATAAAGATAGGATCTAGAGGAGAAAAATATGGAGCTATAATCTCCAGTCGATTTTTAAAAGAAAAGGATGCAACACAGTATCAGTACACCTACATAAAAGTTAAAATCTGTTAACAATTTTTAACATGAACAGTGTGTGGAATGTTGACCATGTGTAACGTTCATTCCAAAACTAACCAGAAAACAAAATGTATGTTTTAATAATGTTGAATAGAAGTAATTCAACAATTATTGTTGAGCCTACCGACTGCAGAAAAGTGAACATGTTATGATGCAAAACAAAAATCACGATTTTAAAATACAGAGTATAATAAAAGTAGTGAAATAAACGTAACGGTAAGGCCAGAGAGCTTTCTCAGCATGAGATATACGAAAAATATGGCATCTTTTCAAGAGATATAGATGGCGATTCGTGATGTGTCAGTAGCAGACACGGATCCAACTCCCAGATTCATCCTTTTGAAAAAAATGTGGACGATTGTCTGGGAACACGGTAATTCCTGGAAACGGATTTTGCTGAATGTATTTAAGAGTCGCTCGAACCTGGAGTACGAAACTTGGTGGTTCAACCTCCGGTGAAGTAGAAAGATGCTGAAAAAGATAAACTCATCAATATAAAATTATTCTATGCATATACAGTTCAGAGTACAATTCTTACATATAGACTGAGCATAATTTAGACAATCAAACACTTTATTTAACACATATAAGGTGAAACAAGAAAAGAAAGAGACAAAAGTATTGCATTCTCATAGCTTATTAAAATCATGCATAATTAATTAAATTGATAACATTTTTTTTTTAATATTAACATTAACTATATGGTGATGGTAAATGCTTTTTTGCTATCAATACTAAGACTGATTGTCGATATTCTACTGTATGTCATTGTCATATATAACCAGTTCGTGGGTTTTCTGGTATGAAGACAGCTAAGAACATGATGCGTAAGGAACTACAGTTTGCTGCCTTGTGAATCAATCAAGCTCCACAACACAGAATTGCTAGAAAACGTACCAGGTACTTAAAAGTACTGTGAATATTGATTTCATCCATCTTAGTAGTGTCTGACCTAAGAAGCACTGCTTCTTTTCCTCCTCCGAGGGCATGAGTGACAATCAAGAAAGGTATGAACAAACAGGCGAGAAAAATACATTTAGTATACATTTTATAGAAATCTCAATTAAATTTAAAGATGAAATGCTAATGATTTATTTTCATTTATGGCGTCCAAAATAGGTGTAATCGATAAAACAGATTTGCTTAAATAAATGATGATGATCATCATTAAATTGAAGACTGCACTGGTATAGTATGTTTAGTGTAAGTTGTCTGGCAACTCAAAAGTACAATATTGTCAAGTTGTAGTCTAGCCCCAATCTCTTAACCCTGTTTAATTTTTTGAACACATTATATTTTTCTGTATTTTTTTTTTACACAAATTATACTTTTATTAATTTTACAGCTTTTATATGGGTTGTTAAGACCTGTAGGAGTGTGGAGGGATGTACAGGATTGTAAGGTTATTTGAAGGGAGGGGCATGGGCTGAAAACAGCTTGAGAATTAGTAACTTGCCTGCGATGTTTCTTCATAATCATAGTTTTCCGATATTATCTAATTTAGAATTTATACTGTCTATCCCTTGTTCATTTTGCAATCAATCAGTGAGTGAATGGATGTATAAAAAGTGAAATTTCTAATTTTTACATAAAAATTGCTTAGAGTGAAAAGTGCAGTATCACATGCAGGTCGAGCCTGCTTATGTGACTCAACTCTTTATCAACTAATTTCCAGGAACCTACCAACTGCTTTCTCAGCACCGAAATTTGTTAACAACATTAAGATTATTTTCTGATTAAACCTAAATTGTGCACTATTCTTACCCGTAGGATAAAATCGTCACTTTGCGAAAGCCACAAGTCGACACCTCGAAGAGGTTCATAGTTGTAAGGCCCAATTCGAAGCATGCTTAAGTTGCAATCATAGATATCAAGCATCTAGTAATGAAAAGGATATCTCATTTACAAAGTATTACATGGATACATATTGAACACACACACACTTCATAATAATTTCATTAATTACTTAACACTACTATTTTCGTATCATTTGCTAAAATAATTTATAGAAATTGATATGTGAATTAAAAAGCAATAGAAAATACTAAAAAAATGTAAAATTACATCGTAACATCCGGTGAAGAATCTTGCGTTGCGTAACGGAAAATCAGGACCCTTGTCTGGGAACGAAGCAGGAAATAACTCACCACTTTTTATGTTCATACCTAAAAATAGAGACCGTTAGTCAGACTTGAATTTTCTTTTGTACACTGAAGTGCCAGAAAAATTGGTACACCTACCTAATATCGTGCAGCCCCCCTCCGTGCGCATGCAGAAGTGCCGCAACACGACGTGGCATGGACTCGACTAATGTCTGAAGGTATCCTGGAGACAATTCACACCAGGAATCCTGCAGGGCAGTCCACAAATCCATAGGAGTGCAAGGTGGTAGAGATCTCTTCTGAACAGCACGTTGCAAGGCATCCCAGATATGCTCGATAATGTTCATGTCTGGCGATTTAGGTGGCCAATGGAAGTGTCTAAAGTCAGAAGAGTGTTCCTGGAGCCACTCGGTAGCAACTCTCGATGTGTGGGGTGTCGCATTATCATGCTGAAATTGTCCAAGTCCGTCGGAATGCACAATGGACATGAATGGGTGTAGGTGATCGGACATGATGCTTACGTACCTGTCAGAGTTGTCTCTAGACGTATCAGGGGTCCCATATCACGCCAACTGCACACGCCCCATACCATCACAGAAGCTCCACCAGCTTGAACAGTCCCCTGTTGACATGTAGGGTCCATGGATTCATGAGGTTGTCTCCATACCCGTACACGTCCATCCGCCTGATGCAATTGGAAACGAGACTCGTCAGACCAGGCAACGTGTTTCCAGTCATCAACAGTCCAATGGCGGTGTTGGCGGACCCAGACGAGGCGTAAAGCTTTGTGCCGTGCAGTCAACAATGGTACACGAGTGGACCTTCGGCTCCGAAAGCCCATATCAATGATGGTTCGTTGAACAGTTCGCACGCTGACACTTGTTGATGCCCCAGCATTGAAATCCGCGGCAATTTGAGGAAGTGTTGCACGTCTATCTCGTTTAACGATTCTCGTCAGTCGTCGAAGGTCCCGTTCTTTCAAGGTCTTTTTCCGGCAGCACCGCTGTCGGAGATTTGATGTTTTACCGGATTCCTGATATTCACGGTATACCCGTGAAATGGTCGTACGCGAAAATCCAAATTTTGTCGCTATCTCGGAGATGCTATGTCCCATCTCTCTTGTGCCGACTATAACGCCACGTTCAAAATCACTTAAATCTTGATAACCTGCCATTGTAGCGGCAAGAACCGATCTAACAGCTTTGCCAGACATCTCTTGTCTTATATAGGCGCTGCCGACCGCATCGCGTTACGCTGATTGGTTGCAAAGCTCCGTTATTTGCATACGCACGCCTGTACCAGTTTTTCTGGCACTTCAGTGTATATAAGCTAAAGCAACTTGTGGTTTCAGAGGGTTGGAAGGAAATACATATATAACAAATTAGTTTACGTTCTATGGTGTAAGGATGGGTAAGGCTATGCTGCATTGAAACTTGCTATTTTTTTGAGGAATCCAGGTCCTTAATTACTCAAGGAACCAAATTCTATACTACAGTGGACAGAAAAGAAAAATGTACACACTCTACAATCATTGCAATCGAACCCGGGTTAGCTATTTGTTTGTTTATGGTTTTAGGGCCCAAGGCCTACAATGGTCAAGCTGCACTGGGGACCCATAATTTTTCGATGAATCTGAACCTCTTAAGGCCTAGGGAACTAAACTTTGGATTACAGTGACCAGTGCGATCTTTGTGTAAGAGTTTTTGCACTGTTGGGAGTCGAACCTGAGTTCACGGTGCGATAGGCGAACGAGTTACCACACTGTGCCACCCGTGTTAGCATTACAATAAAGGAATACATTACCCTCTATATCACACTAGGGCTGTTGGCACTTCATGGGGAAAGGATAGCTATGATCACGTTCACAGGATTTTCGGGTTTCCATGGGATCTGAAACTTCATTGCTCAGGAAATCACACTTTAGAATGAGGACTGGTAGGAAAAATGTAAGCACCTGATACCTGCTGGAATCAAGACTGGGTTTTCTTCATGGCAGACAAACATCATACCTCTGTGCCATCATGGGATGAATGAAACATTATGGCTGCATATAGTTTTGGTTTGTTTGAGTTTTTTTTACATGAGCCGAATATTCAGCCACGAAGCTAACCAAATATGTGGATAATTGTGGGAGATTCAGTTATTCAAAACAGAGGTTAAGTAGGGTTCCCCACACTTTTCCAGGTTTCACTAAAAATCTTGTTTTTCCTCCCTATCTTTGAGGATGATTTCAAACTCAATGACAATCTCAGGTTACAAGGGAGCCATGTATAATGTATATAAGATGTATCAGGAATTTTGTATTATTTATAAGAAATCTGTTGATTAATTTGCTCTCTCTCTATATATATATATAAATATATCAAATAAGTATATATATTTCATAGCATTACAAGTAAAGGCTTTGTTCTAGTCATTTTGAGAAATGTTTCCTTTAGAAAAGAGGGCCATTTGCACAAGATGTGCCATGTGATCAATGTGTGTGATGTTCACGTGAAATGAGCCTGGTGCCTCATGCTGAAAAAGGAAATTAGGTAAACATAGAAGTTAACGATTGGAAAAAATCAAATGAACGATTCTATCCTCACTCTAATTGGTCTAAAAATGGCCTCTGTTAATTGGAATTTGTGTGTGAAGAAGAATTACAGAGGGTTAGGGCATTCCGCTCAAGAATGAGAATGTAAATCTGGGATTGTCTGTCCAAGTTCGTTAGCATACGTAAGCGGGAATGTCATTACATATGGGTAAAAATTTAAATGTTTGATTCGTTGTTTTAGCTTAAATTTAAGATATTTCGTTAAAGCAAATTTCAACAACATTACTGAGTGTGAGGAATTTTTATTTCAATATATGTGCACCTTAACAAGACTGTCATAAATTAACCAGAACAATGAATGAGTATTCACCTACCTATTCCATACACAACTGGCCAGTTGATATTTCCGCGTAATGAATTGTTTAATTCTGAAAAAAAAAAGGATGTTTTTAAAATTATATATATTTGTAAAATTACATGGAATTTATACTAAAACAATTCATATATATTAAAATATGTCAAAATTCATTTATAATTTTATGCAAATATATTTAGGAATTGGTAGTATGTCCTAAACAGATTGATGGAGGCAAACATACTAAAGTAATACATATATCAGGGTGTCTGCCCAAATTCTGTTTCAAACTTCCCTGACTTTTCCAGGTTTTCCAGACCAAATCTTAATCCATTTCCAGTTGCTAATTACAGTAAACAATATACAACCCATTAAAATTTGCATAATCAAGTTTCATGACCACAAACCCCAAAGCCATTTATAACTCAATTACAGTGAATTTACAAATACAAAAACTGTATTAAAAAATGCATTTCTTTACACTAAAAACTTACATTAATTAAATATTTACAACATTTTCATTCGGTTATTTTTGTGTTCATTATAAAAAAGTTTACCTATGCAATTTCATAGTTAATATCTCATCTTCTATTCCATTTGAAGTGTGTATGACTACACAAAGGGAAGGGAAACTGGTATGATCATAATCCTTTACAGATTAGAAAATTTAGCTAAACACTTTTTTTTTTAAAGTTTTAGCCACGCATTTGGCAAACATTTTCTCCTAAGAAATACATGGGCTTAAAAATTTTATACGAATTATAGTAGTTTTGGTGCAAAAGAGTAATTTTTGGAAGAAGTTCAGTTAAAAACTTGAGTTTTTCAAACTTTTTAGCATGCAATGTGGTACGAAAATCTGAGTTCAGGAAATTTATTCCAATCAGCTATTTATTACGACAATGAATTTCAAATTTCCCTGACTTAGGCTTTTGTATTTCAAATTTCATGGACTCTTCCAGATCCGTAGACAACCTAACATATACATAATGAATTTTTTATGAAATTATTAAAATAGAAGGAAATATATTTCTATACACTGTTAACACCAAAACAATACAGAGTTTCACCAGGAGATTCCATAACAAACAGTTATTTCGACACTGGCGTAAGGTTTAAAAACACGACGTTTCGGGAGCCAACTGCTCCCTTTGTCAAGTGAAATACCTTCACTTGACAAAGGGAGCAGTTGGCTCTTGAAACGCTGTGTTTTAACGTCGTGTTTTAAAATATCACGCCTGTGTTGAAAGAACTAATTGTTACTAATGCTAATGATCACTATTCACAATGTGGGTGTTACTAAAGCCTAATAATAAATATTTTGTTTGTTTGATGTGTTATGGTACACAGACAGCCAAAGTCATGCTGTGACAAGACCTACAGTTTTTCGAGGCAGTCACACCTCTGTAGCCTAGATAACCAAGCACCCAACCTACAGTAGGAAGATAAAACACAGTACACATTTTACATTAGCATTGGATTTGAACATGGATTAACGTCACAGTCGACTAAAGTATTACCTCTGTGTACAAGGTAATGTGAAAAACTGGTTTAATGATTATATTTTAACACATTTACAACTACAGCA
The DNA here is from genome assembly GCA_006491805.2 of Dysdera silvatica. Classification (NCBI taxonomy): domain Eukaryota; kingdom Metazoa; phylum Arthropoda; class Arachnida; order Araneae; family Dysderidae; genus Dysdera; species Dysdera silvatica. Next base: position 128,054,226 of record QLNU02015003.1, on the reverse strand, counting down.
TATGTGATGCAAAGTTATGTATAATCCAGTTATGATAACCAATAATAATAAAAAAGCCATCCCTTACCGCATACGCAAGCAGTTACTAAGTGTATACTATATGGCTGTTTATGAAATGCGTCTGTAAATGAAAACAAAACATATTAATTAAACATTGTGAAAAAAATGCTGTTTTATTCTAAATCTACTCTTCATTAATTCACGAGAAGTTTGTCAAATGCATGAATTCATCAAATTAATGGACAGTTTATCAAATAATGTATAAGTTCATTAAATTAATGAGCAGATTATCACACACCCATGGAATCATCAAATTAATGAGCTGATTATGAAATATATAAATTCCTCAAAATAAATGAATTTTTCATGAAGTGTGTGATATCATCAAATTAATGAATGAGCATTTTATCAATTGTGAGAGTCCATCAAATTAATGAGCAGTTTATTAAATGTGTAAGATCATGAATTTAATGAGCAGTTTATCAATGCTTATAATATGCTTACATAACAATCGAATGGTGAGTTCCTCAGAGTAATGGTGAGGATCGAGGAATCCTCCGACAAGATGCAATTCTAACCTAAGATAGAAAAATAAAGTAAGTGAAGACAGATTGCATCAATCAATTCAAGTTACAATAAATGTAGGTTTAAGAAAATTACAAAACTATAGCCCTTCGATATAGGTTACAAAAAAGTAGCATTTAATATGAAGATTTATAGTATAGTATTGCTTTTTGTCACATGTGGTACAAATTTCGTTTTCATCTGACAATTTCTTCATGGCGTTGAAATTTTCAAAAACACGAGTGTATATATATATATAGAAATAAAAAATCTAAAACAAATTTACCTGCCATCGGGAATATTAATAGAAAGCTCATGGACGTGACGAACGATGTTAACTACACCTTGTTCCAGACCAGAGCCATCAAAATGAGCGAGACAGGTAATTCCAGAAGCTACAAAAATGAAGTGAGATTTAATCACGATGAAGTGAGACAAGTTTAAGTTCACCTTAGAACATAAATTTCTACAAGTTTAAGTTCTAGCTTAAGAACATACCTCTGACCCCCTCAATCCCAGTAGAAACTTGTTTCATGCTACATTTACTGTACTGCTGAAATTGATAAAGAATGTATACATTATGGTATATTAAACAAATAGTACCAGAGCATAAAATAATGATTTAAAAAAATCTTTTTTTTTATTTAAAGGAATTTTCTGGTTAAGATTGTATACCTCAGAAATAAATCAAAATTTTCATTCAGCTTCACTTATGTAAGATTTCAAATATCTAATTCACTTTCCTTAAGATTTTAACTTAACGCCATTTAAACACAAGGAATAAATATATTTAATAACAAAACAAACATTTGATGTCTTGATTTTCTGCTTTATCGAGACTGCATTGAATATCTCAATTATGCTTTACAAGTTTTTAACTTGCTAAATGACAGAAAAGATGGTATTTGAATGCGCATAATTATAGGTCCATCTGCCGCAGATGGCAAATGTTGCCGGGAATGGAAAATAATTCATTAATCAGAACAAATGTTATTGGAGAAATTACTTTCAATTCGTTTCCAGGGAAGAAATAAATGGTAGTATATTAATATGGTTCTCACTTTTTGCATTGATGAAATTCAAGGACTTTTCATGACCAACCACATTTTTGGTGGTTTTCAAGCGTTCTTTTTCATGGGCCTCACTGGCAATAAAATTCAAAGACTTTCAAGGCTGCTGAACCATGATTAATGCATTAGGCCAACTGAAGGATGAACAACTATTTTTTTCAGGCTTCACATACGAAGTTACCTGATAATTTAGCAGGATTTGTTATAAAGAAGACTTACTGGAATGCCTGAGGATCGCGCCATAACACAAGTAGTGTCATCAGTTCCAAATAACGATGTGTTCTGTAAGAAACAAGCATTTTACTACATCATCAGGCAGAACCATTATAAATTTTTGTAAAAACTTCTAGCACTTCTGTATTGTTTGTTTGTTTGTTCGTAGGGAGTTTTAATGCTCAAAGACTACAATGGTCAAGCAAGGCGCTGGACTTACTGTTTTCTCTGGAGGAATCAGAACTTTCGCGGCCTAGGGAACCAAACTCCTGACTACAAAGTGAAAGCGACACTATGAGATTCCTGAGTAAGCCGCTTTTGTACACTGTTGTGAGTCGGTAACCGATTAACGTAAGGCATTGCAATACACTGCGTCATCGCGAGGTCTCAATTCTTGTATTGTACAAGCATTGAAGTTGTTAGAACTAAACACTTGTTTCATGCTAAATAAAATTCCATTGGGCACAGATGTTCAGATAGTTAAATATGAGGTCTTTCAATGTACAGTCCTCCCATATGGCCTTTAAATGGAAATTTAATTATGAACACCACAGATATATATATACACCTTGGCCACATAGTAATAAAAGAATGTTTCATTATAGCCGATTACAACAAACAATGTACTGGGTACATCTGTGATACATAAATTAAATTCTGGCACATGAAGTTTTACATGGAAGGTAAGATCAAAAGCTTGAGAATGGCTACGATGATATGATTTATTAATATCAGTGTTAGTATAACTACCTTCAAAATACCCCCACTCAGCTAATATGCGTACTCTGCCAGTGCGCAGTACAATTGCTGAAAAATATCTCAAGCTCTCTCTTGAACAAGATGGTTTTCAGTATGGGCACGAATCTTCTCAACCTCAGAATATGTTCATTATTTTGTTCGTCAGGGCTGGCAGCAGTTCTCGATGAAATTTCTGCTCTTTTCACCAATGTTGTTGGTGGTTTGACATATGTCGGCGTGCCAGTCTATACCTTTCAATGTTGTCTTACATAATTCACGCTATTGAAGCATCCAATACGGATCGCTTTCACAGACTCACAATCGCGAGTGCCATGAAAATACCTTCAGATGACACATTGCTCTTTTTCTATCATACTGCCGCAAAGAATGTTTCGCTGTTAGTTTTCCTCAAACGCCGGCAAAATTTGATATCTCGCCTATTGCCTCTCACATGCCATTATTTCCGGATTGATGAATGCTAATGACTACAGTTTAATATTACGCATTATCTGAATAACCTGTACTGTGAATTGCTTCTTTCAACGCATCTCTTCACATATGCCTTCACGCCCAAGCAAAATTGTTAAGCCAAGAGGTTAAATTGGCTACCAAAAAGGATACAACAATGTTATCTTTGCACAGCATAGCATTCTAACAGACTCTTCATTCTTTTATTTATTTTATTTTTTTTGGTGGGGTATTAACGATAATGTTTTATGCCACCATTACATCCAACTTTTGGTAGGAAATTAAAATTACATTACTAATGCTACTACATCAAGCAAGGAGATGTTATGTGGACTGAAATCTATGATTCGATGGTTTGATAACAAAAGATCGACATATATATGCGTAATGTGCAAGGAACTTGGTGCATTGAAATTTAATTTGACATACACAGACAATTATGTGGCAATTACACCATCTACTGTAACTATTTATAATAGGATGATTCTTTTTGACTTAACCTATACAATTCAGCACAACTTCGTTCCTTTGGAATACGGTAATCTTGACATAGATTGTAAACTTTTGGTAGCAAATAAACGATTGTTAAAGCTAAGGGAAGATCACGTGAGAATGACTGTAGCAGAGTCGAACTTTATTACAACAGAGGAGCAATAAGTTGTAGGTTAAATTTATTATATGTTAAATTGCTTTCTGTTATGATGTCTCACGCTTTTAGAGTACGAGACAGGATGCACTTATTTTGATTGTTTTTTTACTTATGTTTGAGTGTGACAAACAATAGTGAAGAAATTGTATCAAATCGTTTTGTCTCTAAATAAAGCTCTATCTAAAATGAATACAGTCCACTTTTACTGCATCAGTGTAATTTATGACCACAGTGAGGTGACATCAAACGAAGTTCATCCTCACTAATAAACTAAACAGTCACAACTTAGCACACCAGTTTGAAACAATCAACCTCAAAGCCGAACAACAATACTGATTACAAATTATACAGAAATGTCTTTTCTAAGATATATTTCTTTTTAGTTAAAATGGTACTTAATTTTATAAACATATAATAGAAATAAATAACAATAGAAATGCTTTCATAACGAGCACATGCATGCTTGCATGAAGAGCACTTACTGTCATGTGGTGAGACAACTGCATATTCTCGCTGATGCACATATAACAATCCAATTGGACCAATCACTTTAGGAACTTGAGCTATAAGTGTGGCAGCTACATCCTATAAATATCAAATCGTAGTTCAGTTAGTAAGATTTTAAAGACAAATGTGAATACGCCATATCTAGTTACCAGCTGTTTAAAAACGATTTTATCTAAAATGTCACATTTTCTAAAGTGAGAAGAGAGGAGAGGGAGGAGGGTGGTTAATGCGAAATCCACAGTAGATCAAATGAAGCCAAATCTCATTAGAAATTAGCATACAGCAATATGTCTGGAATGAAACAATGTTGACATCACGACTCTAGAAATCAGCTTGTTGTACTCTCACTACTGGTGGGTGTTGAGGATAACTAAATTTTAAAGTTTAATTGTAGTATTTGCATATAAAATGAGGGGGCAATTGGTTTTTAGACTGGTAAATTTAATTTCCATTTCTAGAACCAAACGATCGCCATTCCAGTCCAAGAGGAGATACTCTGTCCATTTTCCTGCTATTCGTTGAAAGAACGACAACTCTTGTGGATGCATGATCCGAACTGACATTCAGCAAGTTTTATAGTAGTGACTACCGCAGACTTTTTCTAGAGTCCTGAGATATTCTCCAAATATATTGTAAGGCAATGAACATCTCCAAATTGATGCTTGAACCCTGTCATGTTTTTGTTAGGAGATGGGGGGGGGAACCAGATTCAGATAAGGGGGTGGAGAGCGATTGCGGGATAGCCTTGGAAAAGCCCGGTTAGAGTATAAATACTGAATACCTACACTTTCTTGATACTTTGTTTGATGCAGAGAACAGTAGTTTTTGAAACGTAGCAGATATTTTTGCAGATAGTATGTTTTACTTCCTTTTGTATTTGGTTGGTTGATTTTTATGGCGCAATGACAGCAAGGGTCACTCTGTGCCAATTCAGGTGATCTTTTATATTTAATATATTCCGACCAGTGTTAAAATTTTGCTAGTTTTATATATATCTACATTTCTAGTGAAGTGAAATGTAATGATGGTCTAGAGAAAGAGCAGATAAATGTAAAAATTGCCAATTGCCATCGGAAGATGCAACTGTAAGAAAAGCACTAGTTGTAATGTTGTAAAATTAGGTTAGGGTTCTGGTTGATAGTTTATAGTATAAGGATAAGTTTATAGTATAAGGACAAGTTTATAGCATAAGGACATACTGCACCAAGACCTATAGATTTCGGAGGAATCTGAACCTATCGTCTAAGAAATGAAACCCAGGACTGTGGATTGGTAAGAAAAAAAAAAGGGAGTGGGGATGAAGGACCCGATTAAGACAAATGGGGACTATAGACAGTACTAGATGGGGGAGGGGCATATAAGAAATAAAACATAAAGAATATATAGTTATATATATAATATACTCCATCCCGTACAAAAGTATTTGAAGACTATTTTTTCAGGATCGATTGTTTGTCGTTCGTAATTCAGTTGGTTGAATACCCGCCCAGCAAGTGGAAGGTTGTGGGATTGTGTCCCACCGAACGAAAAAAACATTTATTTTCTTTGCGAACATTTCACCATCTGACCATGTCATAACATTGGCATTAATATTACTAAGCCTAAAAAAAAAGGTTGGTAAAAATTGTTGCTTAATTTAATCTGTGTAACGTTCAACTTGTATAAATAATATATTTTTACATTACTTTATCCCACACTATGCAATCATCTAACAAGAAATCCACTTACGTTGTATCAACAGGTCACAAAGACCGGGGTAAAAACAAGATTTATTAAAACATTTTGTGTGAATTAAAGAGGTCAACTGTAGTTATGAAGAAACACGTATAAAAATTATATGATAAATGATTTTTAGGCTTTTTAATTTCATAATAAACTGTTTTTACCTTAAAATGAGGATAAGTTTCAATCAATGTCCGTGTGTCAGCAGGAAGTTCCTCAACAAGCATACCATTGATAATTAGCGGCATCCTGAAACAGATGAACAAGAAATATCATTCATTTAAGCCATATATGTATAATATACAGTGAAATCCCAATTTTACATTCTGCATGATACATTTTCCTTACTGGGCCCTGCGGTGGCGCAGTGTGGTAACGCGTTCGCCTAGTACGCCGTTAATCCGGGTTCGACTCCCAACAGTGTACAAAGAACGCTTACTCAGAGATCTCATAAAAAGATCGCACTGCTCACTGTAGTCCGGGGTTTGGTTCCCTAGGCCATAAGAGGTTCGGATTCCTCGGAAAACAGTAGGTCCCGGCGCAGCATGACCATTGTAGTCTTTGAGCCGTAAAACCACAAGCAAGCAAACGTTTTCCTTACCTCAAATGCCTTTTTACCCCAAAGTCCCAAATATTAAATATATTATTATATTGAAATATTTTCCTCTATATAGGTTTTTATTACATGGTCCACAAAAAAATGCAAAATCAGGGTTTCACTGTACAAACAAGATAAATCTACTGCCCATACTCAGTAATCTACATATATACTCAGTTGGGGAAAAAAAGCATCCCTAAAAAATAGAGTGCAAGTCATGAAACTTTTTGCACTGATGTGCAACAAGCTTCATGGCTCATCATTGGTGTAAGCAGGGGGGTGTTGATGGGGGGTGGACACCCCCCATTGCAATGAAATTTTGTATATTTAACATAGGAATATGTGAGTTGTAGCTCTGTAACCCCCATTGAGCATGTAACTCCCCCCCCCTATGAATTTTTAAAAAATTTTTTTACAATTTTTTAAAATTTAAAAATTTCTGCGTATGCCTATGTGGCTCATTGACATTAATGTATCAAATAGTTAAAATTTTATTTCCAATATCTGCATTAGATGATTACAGAATTCACAAGAAACATATTTTGAGAGGAATATAGAGTGTTGTTTGAATGCACAAATATGTCTGGTTTTGTTATTTTGTTAAATTTAGTAAGTTGGGAAGAGATGTCTCTATGATGCACATGCCAGCAGTATGAGAAACTAGTTGAGTTTAAGAGAGGTGGAATCATAGAAGAAAATTAGGACAATCATGCAGAAATTTTTCAGCCACCAACTTGGTTAGAGAGAGAGAGAGACAGACTATAGTAAGATAATACTGGCAGCAATGGGTGGATCCAGGAAAAAGCGAATACACACACACACACATACATACCATGAAAGATTTGAACATCCATGGAAAATAAGTACTCAAGAGTTTGTTTGTGGTTTTACGGCTCAAGGACTACAGTGGTCATGCTGTGCAGCGACCAACTGTTTTCTGAGGAATCCAAACCTCTGGACCTACAATTTTCCGAGGAATACGAACCTCTCGGACCTGCAGTTTTCCGAGGAATCTGAACCTCTTAAGGCCTAGGGAGCAAAACCCCGGACTACAGTGAGCAGTGCAATCTTTATGAGATCTTTGAGTAAGCATTTTTTGCACCATTGGGAGTCAAACCTGGGTTACTGATGTACTAGGCAAACACATTACCACACTGCACCACCGAAGGGCCAGTACACAATAGGAATCACACGATTATGACATCAGCCATACTGACACACCAATGATATCCTATTTCTTTATGTATCATATAATATCATGAGCCATCATTTGGCAATAACTAGCAGAGGTAAGATTTCATTCTCAACGTCCCTTAAGGTGTTCACAACTGATCATCCAATAGAGACAGTACTATCAAGACCAAGAATTCCAGACCATGTCTAAATGGAATTGCATTTGTGTTAAGCAATGAATTTGACTTCGCTCTTAGTGTAAATTGTCAAATATCCTTGTATAGGGTAAGCATGGTCCCTGTTCCAATTTGCCTGCAGTGGTTGAGCAGTAGGCTACATGATCATCATACATCTGAAGTTACAGTTTGAGCAGTCATCTTCCATGACAACTGATATCTTATATATTCTGAAGAAATCAAACAGTTACACACCAAAGGGAAACAACATATCAAGCTCATCATGGGGGATTTCAATGCAAGAATTGGACAACAGGAACAAGGAGAGACATCGGTTGGTAAATACGGATCATTCCATGTCAAGTGAACCAAAATTCTAGCAGTTTTGAACCACACTCTCTTAGATTTTTTTTCAAATTTGGCTCATTAGATGTACTGTCAGAGATAGTATAAAATTCAAATTTTTAGATTTTTAACTGCAGTATTTTTTAAATTATAGGCCTCTGAAATCTGGAAAAAAAAGCACGATTTTCTGTTTACGTGCAGTTACAAAAACTATTACTAATCAAGCTAGAAATGAGATAGATGAAATAAAAATAATGTTGTAGATTATAAGCTTTCATATGATATCCAACATGAGTAGTTTTAGGTAGCTTGGGATTTCAAGTTCGTGCCATGAACTCTTTGACCTTGAATTTCTCAAAAAGTGCTATTTTTAAAATTATGAAAAAATCATACATAAACTTGCCTATCTTAGCATCATTTCTGAGAAGTTTCATCTTGGGACAGGAATGGGATCATATTTTGTTTTTTTTTAAAAAAAGTTATTCCAAGGAAAACCATCTGCAAAAATGGGAATTTTTTATTTTAATCCACAATTATCAATATGTTGGGAAATAACCACTATCATTATTATAAGTTAAGAACAGTGTTATTATACAATCAGAGACATAGCCAGGGGGCAGTTTTGGGGGTGGCAACCCCCCCCCCTCATTGCAATGAAATTTTGTATATTTAACATAGGAATATATGAGTTGTAGCTCTGTAACCCCTCCCATTAAGCCTATAACCCTCGCCTTATGAACTTTCTGCCTATGCCACTAGAATAGATGAAATTAGTTCACCCAGTAAAAAGAGGTGGAAGAACAGTGTTCAAGAAACCATAGAAATTCTCCTTTATGACTATAAACAGATGGCAGCGATCTGTAAGCAAGACACTGAGATATTACCCAGGTGCAGTTCTGAGTATTTTATGTTGAAGCCTTATAAATTGTTGCATGTAAAGTGACAATTCAACAGCTAGCATTCAGTTTTGCCTTTGATTCAGAACTACGATCACTTACGGGCATGTCCGAGAACGTCCATAACTTGACCGAGGGAAGATCTGGCAAAGGTAAATGACAGTGCTTTATATGCTGCCGAATATTGGAAAAATATTTAATAAGTACTTAGGACACGAGAGAAAAAGTTTTGCCTTAACTCTCATAGAGTGAATGTACACTGCACAGTTTGCATTAAATTTTTTGCATCATTATTTTCTATATGAGTAATTGTCAGTTTCCACCATGGCTGAAAATGTAAGTAGGTCTATAATTACCACACTTTTTTGTTGTAACCCTTTTAACAAGGAAGGGCACAAAAATATTTAAAAAAAAAATCTAAGGCCTGTTGCAAAATGGATGTGTGATTTATGGGACATCTTTGAAAAGGATATGAAAATATGTGGTAATTGTAATAAATGAATCTGGAAAAAATTAAAACAGAAGACAGCTCAGTAGCAATTAGCATGCCAGGCCCTAGTCAGGCAGATAAAGATTTTGAAGACATGGATGTTAGTTTAGATTACCTTAATAAGTCTTTTAGCATCCTTGAAGAGTCTGCGGCTAATTTATATTAACCACAAAATCAACTTGACACAATATAAATTTAAAATGCTATTTCCATATAAATTCTTCTTTTTTTAAAGCAGTTTCTTTGTTAGAACTATCCCACACCACAACCACTTCATTTCCCATGCCCCGTCGGCACCTTTCCAATTAAGTTTTATTGACTTAACTACTCCGGGGTACTACCCCGAGGCAAGAACATCTTACGTCATGGTTACTCAGCAATTTTTAACTAATCGCCTTCTGCCGACAACCTGATCGTCCCCCAAAAATATATCTGTTCTCAAGTTTCCAAGACAGTTCTGCTACTAGACTCCTAACAACCAAGACGTATTCCTGTCTGCTGCTTAGCGTCGCAAGCTCTAATATATATGTAATCGCTGCTATATTACGAAGTTATCCTGTGCCAATAAAGATGTTGAATATTGTACTTCGTCTCATCATAATCTACCGATTAGCCATTTACAGCATATCTTCTACGATTACGTTGGACGCGATATACGATTATGTCAGTCATCTGTGGAGACTAGCATAACAGAATCGTTAATAGGTTACCATGTTACCAATATTCCAATGGTCATCGCCATTTTACCAGTAACCAATAACTTTAAGTTACCTGTTGTTAAGAAAAGATTACATACACCATCATACTGTGATAAAAAATTATGCAAAATAAAAAGATGTTTAACAGACAAAGTATTGACAAGAACAAGTAAGGATGTACATGATATTGGGGAAAATAATTCAGATTGTGAAATGCTTAATCAGCTAATAGAAAAGTTTAAAGGAAGAAACCCAAATGTTGGTGAAAAATTTCATGATTCTGACTCTGGTGAAACCCAGATGTCTCGCTGGCTGCACTTATTACCTCTGTACAGAAGAAATGGACTTGGCAACAACCGCAGCTCTTAAGGATTACCTTGTAGAGGATCGTTGAAGTTAATAACATAGAAAAAAGGGGGACCGAAGCAGCACCAACTTGTAAAAAGGTACAGTTTTTTGTAAATTCACAAGTAAGTGTTTAGAGGATGTAATTTTCTTAAGACACACCTGCCTTGGTCTCGTCCATCTGTTCCCTCCTCCCCTCAACCGAGTAAATTTTTTCATTTATTTTAGCATGATAATGTGATAGCAGCACTGCTCCTTACTTTTAAAAATTTTGCCAAAGTAATTGATAAGTGTGGACTAAAATTAAAAATTTCCATTTATGCAGATGGTCTTTCCTTGGCATAGTTTTTTTTTTAAATGACCAAAATATGACTCCATTCCCGCCCCAAGATGAAACTTTCCAGAAATGATTGTAAGATGCGAAAGTTTATGTGTGATTGTTTTCAAAATTTTAAAAATAACGCTTTTTGAGAAATTCAAGATCAAAGAATTCATGTCATTACCTTGAAATCCCAAACTGCCCAAAACTAGTCACATGGATATCATATGAAAGCTTATAAAATAATCTACAGCAAGGTTTTCATTTCATCCACATATCTCATTTCTAGCTTGAGTAATAACAGTTTTTGTAACTGCACGTAAGTAGAAAATCATGCTTTTTTCCAGATTTTAGAAGTCAATAATTTAAAAAATACTGCAGTTAAAAATCTGAAAATTTGGATTTTTCACTATCTCTGCTAGTACATGTAATGAGCCAAATTTGAAAAAAATCCGAGAGGGTGAGGTTTTTACTTTGGATCACTTGACATGGAATGACCCCATACAGGGAAAGGAATGAACGTGGCGATCAACTCATCGAATTTGCAGAAGCTGAAAATCTTAGCATCATGAATTCATTTTTTAAGAAGAAACCGCAAAGAAAATGGACATGGAAACACCCAAATGGGGGAACTAGTGAAATTGACTATATCCTGGCAAACAAGAAATCAATTATTGAAGATTGCAGTGTACTGAACAGATTTAATACTGGAAGTGATCATCGAATGGTGAGATGTAAAGTGCACTTAAATACTAAACTAGAAAGGCAGAAGCTCATTAGGAAACAAGTAAGTAAGAGGGTGGATTTAAAGAAATTAAAAGAAAATACCGAGGCATTCAAGTTGGAATTAAAAAATCGCTTTTCTGCACTGGAAGGACTTATTGATGAAAGTGATATCTCAGAAGCAAATGAAAACATTGTTAAGACAATAGTTGAAACTGCTGGGGAAATTGGTGGTGTAACCTGTAAAAAGCACAATAGCAAATTATCTGAGAAGACGAAACAACTCATGAAAAGGCGAAGACTTATGAAGGTGGACAATCAAAATACCAGTTCCAGGATTGAGTATGTAGAACTTTGCAAAACTTTGCGCAAAAACATGAAAGAAGATATAAGAAAATTCAATTGTGAGTTAGTAAGGAAGGCCATTGAAAGCAACAAGAGCCTTAGGGTTGTTAAAGGGAGTTTGTCTATTGGGAAGAAACACATCATTGCATTAAAAGGAGAGGATGGCACTGTAACAAGAAATAGGGAAGAAATACTTAGAAGAGTTGAAGAATTCTACAGAAAGCTGTATGAGGGAAACAGTGGATTAAACGAAGACTCTGAGATAGTCGAAGGAACAGCTCCTAAAATCTTAAAAGAAGAAGTAGCATTTGCAATAAAAAGTATGAAGAAAGGAAGATCCCCTGGCGATGATGGCATTACATTAGATATCTTAAAAGAAGCTGGAGAACATGTAGAAGACATACTCGCAAAATTCTTTACCAAATGCCTCAACAGTGGTAACATACCAAACCAATGGGATTCTGCAACAGTAATTCTTTTGCATAAAAAAGGTGATAAAGAGGATTTAAAAAATTACCGACCAATTAGCTTGTTACCTGCTATTTATAAAATCTTCACAAAAGTACTAACACTTCGCCTGCAGAAAATGTTAGATGCAGTTCAACAAAGAGAACAAGCTGGATTTTTAAGTGGATACAGTACAGTGGACCATATTCAAGTATTAAGAGAACTACTCATAGAAAGAACACATGAGTATGAACTTCGATTATGTGTAGCATTTATCCACTATCAGAAGGCCTTTAACCGTATCAAAACATCAACCAACTCTTTAGGATCAACAGACATCCAGGATGTGTACATTGACACGATGAAACATGTGTATAAAAATGCAAGTGCAAAAATTCGGTTACATAAAGGTACTCAAAACTATCAAAATTGGTATGAATCAGGGAAATACCATTTCTCCAAAACTTTTTACTTTAGTGTCACAGGTGATTTTTCAGCTGATAAATTGGAATAACAAAGGAATAAACATACCAAACCAATGGGATTCTGCAACAGTAATTCTTTTGCATAAAAAAGGTGATAAAGAGGATTTGAAAAATTACCGACCAATTAGCTTGTTACCTGCTATTTATAAAATCTTCACAAAAGTGCTAACACATCGCCTGCAGAAAAAATTAGATGCAGCTCAACCAAGAGAACAAGCTGGATTTCGAAGTGGATTCAGCACAGTAAACCATACTCAAGTTTTAAGAGAACTAATTGAAAGAACACATTAATATGAACTTCAATTGTGTGTGGCATTTATTGACTATGAGAAGGCCTTTGACTCTATTAAAACGTCAGCAGTCATCAACTCTTTAAGATCAACAGACATTGAGGATGTGTACATTGACATGGTGAAACGTGTGTATAAAAATGCAAGTGCAAAATTTCGGTTACATAAAGATACCAAAACTATCAAAATTGGTAAAGGTGTGAGGCAGGGAGATACCATTTCTCCAAAACTTTTTACTTCAGCTTTACAGATGATTTTTCAGCAGATAAATTGGAATAACAAGGGAATAAAAATAAATGGTGAATATTTAAATCATTTGCGGTTTGCTGATGACATTGTTATTTTTTCAACGGACCCATCAGAATACACGACATGGTACAGGATGTACTGCTCTTTTCTTAGCCAAACCTTTGTGGAGCATAGGAAGGATCTCATGGGACCCCCTGATACGGTCCTGCGGAACCTTAGGGGTCCTTGGACCACATTTGTTAAAGAACTGCTGAACTAGGAGAGATTGAAAAAGAAACACTTGGGTGAGAGAGCAAACTAGAGTAGAGGACATCATTGTTAAAGTAAAAGGGCTGAAATGGCGATGGGCTGGGCATATTGCAAGAAGAACTGATCAACGATGGACAACAGAAATTCTGAACTGGATTCCAAGAGACCACCGAAGACCTAGAAAACGTCCTCAAACTAGATGGGTGGATGAAATAAGAAAACAGGTTGGGGTGACATGGAAGCGAATTGCTCAGGATAGACTTGTGTGGAAAGCATTTGGAGAGACCTTCATCCAGCAGTGGATAGATAATGGTTGAATATGATGATGATATATATCTATATTCTACAAGGTACTTTGACAGTATGCTTGTGAGATGACAACTTTCTGAAGCCCATTGTATTACTTATGTTCACATCTCCCAGAAGCTATTTACCAGTATGATGTCAAACTTCACAAAATAAAACTCTGTCAACCATGCCTCCACATGGCTAATACCCTCTCTTAACACGTTAAATGCCACGCTGGTTTTACGTGCCGTTCCGTTCACGCCACAGTTAGCCGTCAATCAGGCCACTCCGGGCCGTTGGGACCGGCATCTCGTTTAACGTGTTAACCAGTCGAGGTCCCACATTCCATGAGCATGTCTGAGATATGCAAAGGTAGATGCAGCAACCACAGAATATAAATAAACTAAGCCACAAATCAGGGTTAGAGACAGGACTTATGGGTCTTTAGGCAGTCTAGCAAATCGGACTTTTCAACCAATCCCTCCCTCATAACAACTTCTTATAAGCTACTTCTTGACAAGCTTGCAATTTTAACAATGCTCATAAAAAAAAAAATCTCACACAGGGCTCCTGAGACCACCCCCCCCTCTCCCGCATGCACCTTGCTCTTAGTTACGTGAATAATTGCAAAATATCTGCAATATCCTGACATAGGACAACATTAGACTTATCTGTTGTACCATACTGCATATCCACTTGTATCAGCAGAAAATAATTTACAACATATTCACATGTGCCCTTGTAACACATAACTGCCTTGTAATAAAAAGTATTTCTGCAATGAAAATGTAATACTTTTTATTTTAAAGTACTCACTGCATGTGTGCAAAGTTTCACAGAAACAGAACACTTTCTTGAGATTTTTTTTTTAAATATTTTCTTTTATCATTAAAATGTATACTCATAAGTAATTGATTTAAACCATTTATTCTCCGTATTCATACATTCATACCCCCTTTTATTAGTTGTCCTTTACAGGGCAAACAAACTAACCTCAGAGAAAAGAAAACACAATTGGAATCAATAGTATGATACAGCGATAAAATCATTGGGTGTAATCAATAAGTGGATGCAGTAGCACCAGAAGGCATACGTGACTGCTTAAGCCTTCTGGCATAAGAAGGCATAAGTGACTGCTTACGGCCTCACATTTCGAGTTGGAAAAAGGGCCTTACAGAAAATAGGACAATAATAATTTGTGAGGCCTATTTTGTATTATGAAAAATATAAAACATTCCTGATTTTCTGCAAGGTCTACTTTTAAAGACTTTTCTTTAGAAATATGCCTACAAAATACTGATTAAAAAGCTAAAAATGAGACATGAACAAAAGCACATCTATATTCTAACATAAATTGAAACACATGGTGATTCATATTATTTTGGGCTCTATTACAGTACATGTGACGTCATCGCTAATGACTCATTGGAGCTTTTCTTTATTAAGCAGGGGTCTCGCTTTGCTTTTTACTCGCTTATGCCTTGTATATACTAGCCCTGCCACTGAGTAGACGTTTCATTTGGGAGGGTATATAAAACATTAACACAAATTTTAGAGATGTTACATAAAACACTAACACAAACTTTAGAGATGTTACAGTATAACTGCAATCATCAAGACTAATTAAACAAGATCAAGGCATCTATCTGATATAATAAATCTACCTGAAAAACCACTGACAAAATTTTAATCAGGAAAGACGTGGGTGAAACAATTCATTAGGGAGATTTCAAGTATTGCGTAAGAACCTTTTTTTTTGGCGGGGGAGGGGGGTTGCTGTTGTGCTTATTTTCCTATGTTAGACAATGTTAATTTTTGCTTACCAGGGAAGGGTATAAATTATATGTAATACTTGAATTCTCCCTTATTATATATGTAATTGCATGAACTTATTGCAATCACTTAATATACTGACAAAAATATGTTCACTGCTATAAGAAAATATTACATCTGTATATACATATACAGTGTTACCTCTCAATAAGGAACACGAACAGGACTGGACATTTTGTCCCTTAAATGAGGGTGTCCTTTCTTCAGATGTACATTTGTCCCCTATTCAAAAGGACTGGGGACCAATGGAACCGTCCCTTAAAGGATGTAACACTTTATATAAGGAACATGCAATTATGAACCTAAATCTGGATCCTTTGTTTTTTTTACATCAACTCTGTTATAAAGCACAAATTCTCGATTTTTGATACATTAAAAACTACAGTGAAACCTCGATTAATTCGAAGTTCTATGCAAACCGAAGCGACCCTCGTTTCCCTTTAACCTCGAAATAAAACTTCTCTCTTTTGGATTTTGAGTTACCGAGATTTCGCTGTATATACGAAGTAGGGATTAATATGCATTTGAATACAGAGATCGATGTGTCTAAATAAATTGCACAAGGGTATTTTTAAAAGTAATTTTAGATAGAAATTATTATATGTGGAGTGATGTTTTATCAAGAAATTCACTATCGTTTGATAAAGAAACGATTACAAAAATGAACTAAAAAATAGCCAACGTTGGTTCATAAATATCTAAAGATCAGCTCCGTATAGATTTGGGAAAAAAAATCTTACTAAACGTTTTTACGAAACGTTTTGAACGAGATATTTTTTACATATGCACTTTCGGAACAGAAAAGTAAATTAGAAATTTGTTGCAAGCCTTAGAATTTGTTTTATAACTTAGGTGAACTATGGTTCTGTTATATATGTAACGTAATTTTACTTGTAATAATTGGAAAACTGAAAATTTGTTATACCTGTCATGGCATGGTTGATACCACCCTTGAGTTAACTACTAAATTTTAATTGAAAAGAAAAAACTGAAATAAATTAAAACTAGTTGACGATAGACCTAATTCGCCATGAAAAGCAAGTTTTCAGATGTCAGACATCAACAACAGGCCCGCAGTAACAAACACGTTAAAATGAATGAATTATTTTTTAAAATATTTTTTAGACATCAAAAACCTAGAAAGCATTAAATTTTTTTTTAACAAAGTAATAAATTTTCGAAAAGAAGGATGAATTCAATTTTTTAAAATTTTATTTGGCAAAATCAAGAGTTTTAAAGACATATTTATGCAATAGATGGCGCTTATTGGAAATGGTATTTCATGCAGCACTAAAAGAATCTGGAGTAGACTTACGCGTCAAATTAACATTAATAAGATAATGTTAGAACTTTAAGCACTTTTACCTAAGTACAAGAAGGAAGTGTGTGTGTGTGTGGGGCGTAAAAAGTTGTCCATTCTTTTTTCTTTGTTTGGGTATGAAAGGATGAATGTAATACAGTGAAATCCGCCTATAATGGTACTTTAACGTTTTTTATTTTCACTTTTGTTTTTACGTCAAACAACAATAGAAATTGTGTTCTCTACAAAAAAATTCAAAATGACAAGCAAATTTGTATAATAATTTATTTTAAGAAAAAAAAATTAAATCAAGAATATATTCCAATCGGGGAATCCGAGCTTTCCCCGACTCCAGTTTTATTACGGCCCTGAACGCAGCCAAGAGCTGTTGTTGGAAACCAGAAAACCTATGCAGAAGAGAAGAGATAAGACAGGATAAGGTAGACTAAGCCTTCTGAGGGGTTCGAAAAGATGGCGTATGAAAAGATGATGCAATAGATAAGACAGAATTAAATGTTCGAGAGCTTCTTCCTGCTCTTCAATGCATTGGCAATACATGGACGTGGGAAACTAGCTCATCCTGAAAGGAGAGGTTTTGGTGAAAGCACAACGGCAGAAGAATAGGGTTTAGACGTTTCTTGGGTAACGAAAGTCAGCGTTGGAGGGATTCTTGGGTACAGAAAACTGAGCACGTAGATGGCCTACAATTTTTTGTTAAAGCAAGGCTATTTGCTTTCAGAAAGCTGCCCTTGGCATTGCAGAGTCGTTAAGTGAAGCCATAAGCGTAAGCAAGGAGTGTCATATCCTTTCTTGGTGGAAAAATTGCCTTAGTTCTCCACAGCTTCCATATTAGAAAACTGAATTTAGCACTGTGAACTCCCTATTCGGTTTACCCTCCTTACTTTCCATCAATATATTGGCCACATTAATTTATGAAGACAAGGTTAAACAAAAAATTGTTTGCTGGAAATTGAAATTGAGAAAGGTGTACAAGGGATCCGTTCCCATACGTGAGAAGAGAAGCCTATCCAGCTGGAGGTTTGATGACAAAGGTGCTTTCAAATGCTCGATCGTTGGAGACCCTAGGACCCTGCAAGACAGGAAAAGTCAGTAGTAAAAACATAGACGCGGTTCTCTGTAGTCAACAGTCCTAGGCGATCACCTAGCTTTGCCTATTGGTAAAGCCAGGTTTGGTTATACTGAAAAATAACGAAGATAGAAATGGCGTAGTGATACCAGCGCCGGTGTTATGGCGTGATTAGATTAGCAAGTGGAAGGTTGTGGGTTCAGGTCCCACCGAAAGAAGAAATATTTACTTTCTTTCGAACGTGTCACCATCTAATCACGCCATAACATCGACGCTGGTATCACTACGCCAATAAAGGTTGATTAATATTGTTCTTTGATTTTAGTTATTATTCAGTTGTTTGAAGAATTAGTTACCAAGAAAGGAAAAATTCAAATTACTTTAATTTATTAGTCTGGAAATGAACTGAAAATTTCAGGAATTTCAATTTTTTTTAAAGCGGTAAAACACAGTGCTTGCATGTAAAATTGCAAAAAAATAAATAAAAAAAACTAGGATTAAAATTGCACAGTACAACATTTCAAAACACCAAAGAAAGTATATTCAATATTTTATTAATTTTTATTTGTGTTTTTACCAATAGTTAATTTTTGTAATAATAATATATATATATATATATTATTACGTTTTCTAGGTCTTCGGTGGTCTCTTGGAATCCAGTTCAGAATTTCTGTTGTCCATCGTTGATCAGTTCTTCTTGCAATATGCCCAGCCCATCGCCATTTCAGCCCTTTTACTTTAACAATGATGTCCTCTACTCTAGTTTGCTCTCTCACCCAAGTGTTTCTTTTTCGATCTCTCCTAGTTCAGCATTCTTTAACTGTAGTTAAAGTCCTTTAACCCTGGGGGTCCGCGGGACTGTATAAGGGTGGGGGGGTCAGCGAGATCCTACCCGTGCTTCACAAAGGTTCGGCAAAATACTAAAAAAAGAGTATTTTGCTCTTTAGTGCTAAGAATAAATTATGAGGGGACGAAAAAACTAGAAATAAATATGTATGATGCAAATTCCGGGCTTTAAACTTTGAGTTAATTCTTGGGGGTCCGCGAAGGCAAGTGATCTCTAAAAGGGATCCGCGGTTTAAGAAAGTTACAGAACCGCTGTCCTAGTTATTCCAAGCATGCACCTCTCCATGCTCCTTTGCGTTGTCTGTAACTTTCGTATTGCTCCAACTGTTAGACTCCATGTCTCTGATCCATAAGAGAGGACTGGCAATACACACTGGTTGAAGACTTTTCTTTTTAGACATAAAGGCAATTTCCCCTTCAGGATAAAACTGTTCTTTCCAAATGCACTCCAGCCAAGTTTAATACGTCTGTTGAGTTCTTTCATAATATTGCCTTTCATTGAAATCAGCTGGCTAAGGTGAATTAGCGATTTCTAACTCCATGTTGTCAACTTGTATTTTTGTTTTCTCTACGAAATTATTGAAAATGATTTTAGTTTTTGTAGGTTCATCTTGAGTCCAACTTCTCTACCTTTAGTTGAGAGCTCCTGTAATATGTTGTGGAGTTCTAATGGGTTCGTTGAAAAAATAACAATGTCATCAGCAAACCGCAGATGATTTAAATATTCACCATTTATTTTTATTCCCTTGTTATTCCAATTTATCAGCTGAAAAATCATCTGTAAAGCAGAAGTAAAAAGTTTTGGAGAAATGGTATCTCCCTGCCTCACCCCTTTGCCAAGTTTGATAGTTTTGGTATCTTTATGTAACCGAAATTTTGCACTTGCATTTTTATACACACATTTCACCATGTCAATGTACACATCCCCAATGTCTGTTGATCTTAAAGAGTTGATGACTGCTGACATTTTAATAAAGTCAAAGGCCTTCTCATAGTCAATAAATGCTACACAAAATGGAAGTTCATACTAATGTGTTCTTTCAAATAATTCTCTTAATATTTGAATATGGTCTACTGTACTGAATCCACTTCAAAATCCGGCTTATTCTCTTGGTTGAGCTGCATCTAATTTTTTCTGCAGGCGATGTGTTAGCACTTTTGTGAAGATTTTATAAATAGCAGGTAACAAGCTAATTGGTCGGTAATTTTTCAAATCCTCTTTATCACCTTTTTTATGCAAAAGAATTACTGTTGCAGAATCCCATTGGTTTGGTATGTTACCGCTGTTAAGACATTTGGTAAAGAATTTTGCAAGTATGTCTTCTACATGTTCTCCAGCTTCTTTTAAGATATCTAATGTAATGCTATCATCACCAGAGGCTCTTCATTTCTTCATATTTTTTATTGCAAATACTACAGTGGTGTAGTCCTAAAAAAAAGTGGCCTAACGCTCTTCCAAATCAAGGGTAGATCCACTTGAGGAATAAGGGACAGGGGCGGATTTAGGGGGGGCGGGGATCGCTCCTTGAGTAAGAATTTAACGTTGAAAAGGTAGAAGGTAAAGTCCAATGAAGTATCATTTCCAAAAATAAAGTCATTAATCGCCCCCCTTGAACGACTTCTAAATCCGTCCCTGATCAGGGAACCCCTCAACCAGTCAATAGCCCATTAATCTGATAGGGACAGAAACTATCATCATGTATGGGTTGTTGAGCTGGAATTGCAAGACCCCCATCAAACGCCCTTCTAGATTCGACATTGTCTACAGCATATAATTTCGGGGCATATAAGCATAAAATAAAAATTTGATACTAGCACAAATGACCAAGTCGAATTAAACCTGAGATGCACTTCTGAAGTGAACTAATAAAATGAAAAAAATATTAAAAAAGATTAAAAAAAAAACAGTGGATATTGTACTGAACTAGAAATTTGTCAAAGCCGAAGTATGGCTATTCTGCTCGCGGACGGTAGTTTCCAGACCGCTAATTTAATTCATGTATAGACGTATAAGCACTATAACAGTAGTTTCAGTCCCGCATCCAGAGGGGCAGACTTAGGTATCAGTCCCCCCCCACCAAACTAAATTTGTGATAAGCCTTCAAATATACTTAAATGTACTTACTTGCCAAACTTGTAAAGAGGGGAAAGGAAAAAAAAAGACCCAACCCTTGCCTAATTATAAAAATTATGACCTCAAGAGGTCGTTTTGCAGACCACTAATTTGAAAATCTTTTAAGGAAAAAAAACCATGGAACCATTTTCTTTAAAAGGGAGGACATTACAAAAAATTAAATTTTGATTTTAAAACTGCAAGATGATGCCTGACGGCAAAATGGGTATTTTCTCATTTATTTCTTGTATTATGTATTTATATTTCGTAGTTCCAATAAAGGTGATACATCTTTATTCATCGTTATTTTTGTATTTTAATTTTATTTTATAATTTATTGCAATTTATAGAGCTATTGCAAAAACATAAAAACCTGTTAGTGAATATAAAACGTGTTTTTTCTAATTAATAACTGCCAAATATAAATTTAAAATAAATATCAATGCTGAAGAAAAACAAGAATTACACATTTTCCATGCTTAGTGCCCGTATTCGATGAAAATTCTATGTTAATAACATGATGTCTACCCAAATTCTATTTCAAACTTACCTGATTTTTCCAGGTTTCCAGACCAAATGTTAATCGATTTCCTGTCGCTAATTACAGTAAACAACACACAATGCGCCCGCGAAAATTTGCGCAATCAAAATAAGTTTCAAGGCCATGAAATCGATTAATGCAAACCCCAAAGCCATTTATAACTCAATTATAGTGAATTTACAAATTCAAAAGCTGTATTAAAAAGTGTATTTCTTTACACTAAAAACTGGCACTAATTAAATATTTACAGCAACATTTCCATTTGGCCCTTTTCAAGTTCATTATAAAAGAGTTTAACTATATAATCGCAAAGCTGATGCTTCATCTTCTATTTCATTTAAAAGGTGTATGACTATATATAAGGCAAAGGAGATTGGTATGATCAAAATCCCTTACAAATTAAATAATTTAGCTAAAAACACTTTTTTTTAAAGTTTTAGTTACATATTTGGCAAACATTTTCTTCTGAAAAATATATAGGCTTAATAATTTTATATAAATTATATTAGTTTTGGTGCAAAATGGTAACTTTTGGAAGAAGTTTAGTCAAAAGTACAAGTTTTTCAAATTTTTCAGTAGGTAATGTGGTATGAAAAGCACAGTTCAGGAAAATTATTTTAATAAGTTATTTATTATAACAATGAATTTCAAATTTCCCTGACTTTGGCCTTTGTATTTCAAATTTCCCTGACTTTTCCAGGTATTCCAGATGAGTAGACACCCTGTAATAAACGATACAGCTGATCATAGAGCTATTTTTCGAGAACTTTGATTTACTTTCATAACAGCTGAATATTCCGTTTGGAGCATAAGTGTATGCAGAAAGTTCGTAAGTGGGGCGTTACAGAGATACAACTCACATGTTCCTATGTTAAATATACAAAATTTCATTCCAGTGGGTGTTACAACCCCCTATCAGCACCCCCTGCGTACGCCAACGATTTGGAGGAAAAATTGGATCAAAACAGATGTTACTTCCAGACCTGCTAACGCAATGGAAGCACTTATAAATACAATGTGACTAATCTTTTTCCAAAAGCATACATGTTATTAAAGGTTATTGCCACAATTCCGATTTCTACTGCGACGGTAGAAACAACAATTTCGTCATGCAAAAGATCGAAAATATATTTAAGAAACTTAGTAGAAGAAAATAAGCTAAATGGATTTGCACTTTTAGCTACTCATCCCAACGTTGATGTGAAACTGGAAGAAATTTCAGTTTTTTAAATCTTCAAGGCGGTATAATTTTCGATAATTTGCGTGTAAACCTGAATTACACTTTTTCTGTATAAGAGGGGAGAGATTTTGTTCTACGCTTATTTTTTTCTTTTCAGTTTGAGCTTCCACTGCTTTACAAATGCCATGTCATCTACTGAAGAATTTCTTGGATTTGCTTATTTTTATAAATATGTCTAATGTTTGCGTTGAAATCAAAAAAATTATACCGATATACGTTGCAATTATACTGATACATGTTACATCCATATATTCTTTAACTCGAACGGTAGGTACATGCCGTGTTTGTATCGATGCGTAGCTTAAAAGTTTTATTTCCCTCCCCACTCAGGACCGTAGATAGACGCTAGTTACAGGGGAATTCTGGAAGTTACAGAGGGTGTACAGGGGGCTTAAAAATCCTTTAACGTTTTGATGTATTTTATTAATATATTTAATAATACTAAATATGT
>QLNU02015003.1:127998638-128025573 GCA_006491805.2 Dysdera silvatica | reverse complement strand
AATGAAAATTTAACATTGAAAAGATACAAGGTAAAGGTCCAATGAGGTATCATTTCCAAAAATCAAGTCATTAATCGCCCCCCACCCTTGAATGACCTCTAAATCCGCCCCTGATCAGGGAACCCCTCAACCAGTCTACAGCCCATTAATCTGATAGGGGCAGAAATTATCATCATGTATGGGTTGTTGAGCCGGCATTGCAAGACCCCCAAATGCCCCTCTGGATCCGACACTGCCTACAGCATATAGCTTCGGGTCATATAAGCATAAAATAATAATGTGGTACAAGCACAAATGACCAAGCCGAATTAAACCTGAGATGCACTTCTGAAGTGAACTAATAAAATGAAAAAAATATTAAAAAAGATTAAAAAAAAAACAGTGGATATTGTACTGAACTAGAAATTTGTCAAAGCCGAAGTATGGCTATTCTGCTCGCGGACGGTAGTTTCCAGACCACTAATTTAATTTATTTATTTATAGGCACTGTATCAGTGGTTTCATTTCCGCATCCTGAGGGATCGGTCCCCCCCACGCCCCCCCAAACTAAATTTGTGATAAGCCTTCAAATATACTTAAATGTACTTACTTGCCAAACTTGTAAAGAGGGGAGAGAAAAAAAGACTCAACCCTTGCCTAATTATGAAAATTATGACCTCAAGATGTCGTTTTGCAGACCACTAATTTGAAAATCTTTTAAGGAAAAAAAAATAGGACCATTTTCTTTAAAAGGGAGGACATTACAAAAAATTAAATTTTGATGGTAAAATTACAAGATGATGCCTGAAGGCAAAATGGATATTTTCTCATTTATTTCTTGTATTATGTATTTATATTTCGTAGTTCCAATAAAGGCGATACATCTTTATTCATCGTTATTTTTGTATTTTAATTTTATTTTATAATTTATTGCAATTTATAGAGCTATTGCAAAAACATAAAAACCTGTTAGTGAATATAAAACGTGTTTTTTCTAATTAATAACTGCCAAATATAAATTTAAAATAAATATCAATGCTGAAGAAAAACAAGAATTACACATTTTTCATGCTTAGTGCCCGTATTCGATGTAAAGTCTATGTTAATAACATGATGTCTATCCAAATACCATTTCAAACTTCCCTGACTTTTCCAGGTTTCCAGACCAAATGTTAATCGATTTCCAGTCGCTAATTACAGTAAACAACACACAATGCACTAAAATTTGCGCAATCACAATAAGTTTCAAGGCCATGAAATCGATTAACGCAAACCCAAAGCCATTTATAACTCAATTATAGTGAATTTACAAATTCAAAAGCTGTATTAAAAAGTGTATTTCTTTACACAGAAAACTTGCACTAATTAAATATTTACAGCAATATTTCTATTCTGCCCCTTTTGACTTTATTATAAAAGTGTTTAATTATATACTCGCAAAGCTGGTGCTTCATCTTCTATTCCATTTAAAGTATGTATGACTGTATATAAGGCTAAGTTTTTTTCAAGTTTTAGTTATATATTTGGCAAACATTTTCTTCTGAAAAATATATAGGCTTAATAATTTTATATAAATTATATTAGTTTTGGTGCAAAATGGTAACTTTTGGAAGAAGTTTAGTCAAAAATACAAATTTTTCAGTAGGTAATGTGGTATGAAAAGCACAGTTCAGGAAAATTATTTTAATAAGTTATTTATTATAACAATGAGTTTCAAATTTCCCTGATTTTGGCCTTTGGATTTCAAATTTCCCTGACTTTTCCAGGTATTCCAGATGAGTAGACACCCTGTAATAAACGATACAGCTGATCATAGAGCTATTTTTCGAGAACTTTGATTTACTTTCATAACAGCTGAATATTCCGTTTGGAGCATAAGTGTACGCAGAAAGTTTGTAAGTGGGAGGTTACAGAGCTACAACTCACATATTCCTATGTTAAATATACAAAATTTCATTGCAATGGGGGGTTACAACCCCCATCAACACCCCCCTGCGTACGCCAATGGTTTGGAGGAACAATTGGATCAAAACAGATGTTACTTCCAGACCTGCTAACGCAATGGAAGCACTTATAAATACAATGTGACTAATCTTTTTCCAAAAGCATACATGTTATTAAAGGTTATTGCCACAATTCCGATTTCTACTGCAGCGGTAGAAACAACATTTTCATCACACATTTAAAAGATTAAAAACATATTTAAGAAACTTAGTAGGAGAAAATAAGCTAAATGGATTAGCACTTTTAGCTAGCTACTCATCCCAATATTGATGTGTAACTGGAAAATTAAATCAGTTTATTAAACTTCAAGGCGGTCTAATTTTCGATAAGGTGCGTGTAAATCTGAATTGCACTTTTTCTGTATAAGAGGGGAGAGATTTTGTTCTACGCTTTTTTTTTTCTTTTCAGTTTGAACTTCCACTGCTTTATAATTGCCATGTCCTCTACTAAAAAACTTCTTGTATTTGCTTATTTTCATAAATATGTCTCATGTTCGCGTTGAAATCAAAAAAATTATACTGACATACGTTGCAATTATACTGATACATGTTACATCCATATATTCTTTAATTCGAACGGTAAGTACATGTTGTGTTTGTATCGATGCATACAAATGGCGTACGAATTTTATTCCCCTCCTCATTCAGGACCGTAGATAGACGCTAGTTACAGGGGAACTCTGGAAGTTACGGAGGGTGTACAGAGGGCTTAAAATCCTTTAACGTTTTGATGAATTTTATTAATATAATTTAATAATACTAAATACGTAAGCAGTCTAATATATTAAACATTAATGAATCGATTTCTTAACATAAATTTTGCATTGAAAACTTATAGAGGTATATTAAAATAAGGTATAGCAAAATTTACAATTTCCCTTATCCTTATTATACAGTAGATGAATCTCTCTAAGAAACATAATGTAATCTAGATCTACTGATGTTTCGCAAAAATTTATGAAAATTATACTTTTTAATTATACAAGTAAATGGGTGGTTTCACAACACAATCTTGCATAATAACATATTTATTTGTCCAATAAAATTCCTATATAAACCGTGAGACACAAAAATTCACACATTGTAAATATTATTCGATCCGCCCGCCCTCTTTTGATTGTTTTTAGGAAAAGAGACCAATTGATTAATTTTTTGGTGCAACTGCCTGATGAATACAACCTGATAATTGCCATCCCTTAACGTTACACAGTGGAGCAGTTAATAAGTAAAGACGATAAGCAGTACTATAAACCTTAATCTACCTAGACCTTCTTACTGATGTGATGAACAGTTCACAAGCATAAGTGTTTTTCAACAACCTGGGCCTCTTTGAAACTGAGATAAATCCATTGGGACAACAAAGACATGAATTGATTTACGATTCCTGAAAGTTTAAATAAAGGACTTCGGCCATTAACCGCGTTTTAATAAACTCAAAATTCAAGAGGATTCAATGAAGTGGCCAGTCTTCTGCATAGACTTTTAGATATTGATAACCTTTTCTTTTTTAGCCTCGTAAATAAGGCGCATATAAATTACGTGAATACGAATGTATTTGTGAAGTATTGTGAAATGTAGTCACCAACAGAAAATTATTTTCGGTCATCGTTTATATTTTGGGTTGACCCTTTATCTTATTTTTAGTTAGTGACTAATGTCCATTAATATTTACTTTAATTAAATTCTTTACTTTTATTTATCTAATAATCTTTATTTTACTTTTTTTAATCTAATCAATTATTCTAGTATTTTATTTATCTATCCTTTCGTCTATGGTTCGAGATTATACACCCTTTTCCTCCCTCCTTTCATTTATTCTACTTTTGGGTGGTCAAGGCGAAATCAGCATTCGTCATCAGGTCTCGCCAGCTAAGTTCACAATAACGAAGCTCCTAGGAAACCATCCTAGAATGCATACCTCAAGCATCTGTGTGGTTTTTGTCTACATCAGAAATACCGACGTACTGCCTGACTATTGAAACCTATTTAACTGGTTTTATTTTTATAGCTTGCAAGTTTGATCAGATTTTTCTCTCAGACGATGTGGTGTCGATTTCAAAATTTGTTTACTTCCTTAGGAAACGACTATTATGTTGTAATCCCGGAATAGCGTTAACAAGTGCGTGTTACAGTGGCAAAATATCTCCCCTCATTAGCGGCTTCTTAGTGAAAAGGTTTCTTTTGGGGACGTTCCCCCCAGTGGGAGGAACATCGCCAAAAGGAACTTTTCCAGGAACTGGGGAGTTCGGTCTCAGCTCTGGTGGCGTGCGGATGTCTGTCCGGGCTGGCGGGTGTTGGTTCCAGCTCGCTTAAGACGGAGTGCTTGGGATATTCACTTTGGCCGCCGGGTGGCGGTGGATGGATGCCTGCTTCTGCTATTCTGGGACCGGACTCCGCCCTCCCTCGTAATTCGGACTTCGTCGCTGGGGTCGGGCTTGTACTTCTGTCCATGACGGGCGTTCGTCATTGTCTTCGTCCGCTGCGATCGCTTGGGGGCCAGCTTTCGCAAACAGTGGATGATTATTTGGAATGTGATGCCTGTCCGGACTATGCTGGTCTCGTGCGCCCTGGTTGCGGGGAATGATTTTCGCCTGTTCTCTGCTGCTCGCGGCACCGCACCCACTCAACGGTGTCCGGTGGTCTCCTGTAGGAATACCGGCCGGCCCGGGGTGTTCTTCCGCGCCACCCATCTATTTCGGCCGCTCTTCGGGGCGGACTGATCGTGGGTGGTCTCCGGTCGACGTTGAATGACGACAATCATGTGAGCTGTGCGTCTCTGTACGCCTGTTTCGATCGACAATCCCCTGCAATGCCCCCTCCCCCCCAGTGTCCCTTCTCGGTCCACTGGTCGTCATTTTATGTGACAAAAGCCAGTCTGGGAATACAGCGCTGCCCCATTCGGCGGCCACCTTTCCCATTACACTTCTTGCGAACAACACCTCCACGAACTGGGGGTCACCCCTCCAATTCCCATAAGGTGGCCTCGTTGCTATGTTGAACACTGTATAGCTTAGGAAATAAATCTCTTTGTGTTTCCCTGCCCTCTCAAAATCTACCCGCCCCCTGAAAACTGAATTTTTTTGAAAGGATTGAATTCATCCATTTTCTAACAATCACTCAAATTTACTTCGCAAAAAACTTTTTATTTTTGACTATGCAAATATTTTTATTTCATTTATTTTATTATTATTATTTATTTTTTTGAAATTAAATTGATAAATGATAAAAGATATAAAATTACAACTGACCAGAGGAAGGGGGGGACCCGGGCCCCTTACCCTAAATCCTCCTATAGGGTAGTGACAATAAAAGTTCGGATGATTCCAGTTCAAACGTTGGCCGGTCCCGGGTGTACGAATCACGCGTGCAAAAAGCTACCACAAAGCGGAGGGTTAAATCGCCTTTGGGAGGAAGGAGGAGCTATATAATTTATACTGTTATACTTTCCCATTCCTAAATGCGTCGGAGAGGATGAAGACGAATTGGGACGTGGGGAAGGGATTGGGTAGGGTTGCCGAAGGCGTCGGAGTGGAAATATAGTGGGAGGGAAGATTTTGACTACTCAACTCCTCCAATGTCCGCTTTTTCACCCTTGTCGCACTCGTTGTGTCAAACAAAGTATTGTGGCTTATTCTGTTTTCGGAATATAGTTTAAGACACTTGTTTCAAGCTGTAATTTCGTTTAAATACCCACGATTTATTTTATGATCATTGCTCTAAGAATTTTTTTTTCTTAACAGAATTGTAGAATCCACATATTTTTTATTTACTACTTGAACAGAATTTTGTTTATAAAATGTATGATTTTCTAAAACCTTGCCGTAGCGCCGCTAGGCCTCGACTACACCACTGATCCTGATGGAAATGATGTCATCTTAAAGGACTTTCTATTCTTTCTAAATATGTTCTCATTTTGCATGTAGGTCTTTCAGCAACTTCATAAATTTTGTTTTTTTTCAGACGACGTATTTACATTCTTTTTACCATAACTCTGAAACAGAGATAGGACAAGGTTGCTGTAGTCTTTATGCTCCACATGGGCTCTTCTATCACCCCCTTTCGTTTGGCAGATTAGGTCAAATTCACCCTGTATATAATAATAATATAGATATCATAATCGGATTCTGGTCTATTTAATTAGGCTAAATCGAATTTTAGCGTCATTCTGACCGTTAAAACTCAAGATATTCCAAGAAATGTCTACGCAGCTTCATCATGATAAAAGAAAGAACTTATAGGTCAGGAATTCAATTTTCTGTTCAAACTTGTTGAAGTTAAAACGTTATACCTTTTGTTTTTTCTTTCTCTCACTGATTAAAATTTACCAGCATGTCTGCTAAACGTTGATCAAGAAATGTCACTCGACAACAGTTTTAAAGCATAAAATAAATTCTATTTTACGTTTGTTTTTTATTTTTTTTTATGTTTCGTAACTATGCCATTGCCCTTTAAGTCGTCGCTTTAACCAATATTAATCATAAAAAAAGACTACTGATCGAATTTCGCTGAAATTTCTCTATAGTAGGTAAAATACCGTAAGGTTTTATTAATATAAAATTGATATGTTTCTATTCATATTTTTATCGAATATGATTTTTATAATTTATAATTCATATTAGATATTATTTTAATAATCAAAAACAAATTTTATTTGGCCGTTTGAACTTTAACGCAATAAAAAAAAAAAAAATGGAGAGATATGATGAATATTTCGGGAGATATTACATAAAAAAAAAATGCCATGAAATACTTTAACACCATGAGCTTAATATTTCTAATATTCAAAACCCATAAACACTTGAACCAAATGAAATGAAATTTAGTATTAGAGGGGTTTTTTTTTTCGTAAATTCGAAATATTTAACCAAAGCTAGTTGTTACCAGTGGAATTTCCAAAGTTGCTGCCGGTTTTAATATGAAAGTGGCCCCTTATGCAAGTTTTATGCACATGGATTGCTATATTTCATTATTCCCTATAGATTGGCAGGCACCTTTGAATTTTTTGTAGCATAATTATTAGAATGGAAAACGAGTGTTCAAATTTCATCGGCTATACCTGAGTCTAACTAGTTAATGGTTGCTGTAATTGCGTTTTAATACCTTAAAAAATGATAAAAAATTCAATATCGCTCTGAACTGAACGTGTAATTTCTTGTTAACTCTACCGCTCGCACTCCGTATGGTACATTATACCGATACTGGATGCGCACTAGCTGGTTACAAGACCTGAAACTGCTAAAAACGAGGAAGTACAATTATTTCGGTTAACCGGCCGCAATCGGTATTCCGGTTGCGACATTTGAATTTCCATAACAGTTTTAGCATTAGGACCGATTTAAGCAATCTGATTGGCTGAGCAGGTGATGTGCGGCCTGGTTTCCAGATCGAAATATTTGCCGTCAAAAAGAATTGGCGTTATTTTTTTTGGCGAAATTAGGGTTGTATGTGAGCCAAAAGAACCGTTAATAATTACAAAAGAACTTGATGTCATTGTCAAAGCCTGAAGCTTCCTGCAGATGCTCCAATATAAGAAATGTAATTGAGCAAACGTTTTTAAAAGTAATGTATTTTCTAACTATTCAAATCATTTAATGAGTTATTAAATAATGGATTCATATAGACTTAACTTGGATGCAGGGCAAACAGGGTTGGCAAATACCCGGGTTTTTACATGAAAAACGCAACCCAGTTTTTTTTTTTTCATGGTTTGTGGGGAAGTGCGGTCATCGTGAAAATTGCCGAATATGCATTTTCCATAAATACAAAACAACTCGGAAATAATTTTCAATTACATACAGAAAAAAAATCTTAACGACCACCTCAATTCTGCAACCATCCCCCTTAACGACTACCTTTTTTGGAAATGGATTTCCTTCCCCCCTCCATAGACCCAATTCTAAATTTAGCTCCATTCGGAGACCACCTCTCTGAGCGACCGCCTATTCTTATGACCGACGGTGGTTGCCTTAGGGAGGTTTTATTGTATTTCAAAACTACTAATTTTCAATTTCAATCAAGGAAGGCAATTCCAGGAATCAAGGGAGATGCGAAAAGTTTTTATTTTTGAATACGGCGTTACTACTCGACGCACTCGATATGATCTATCCTTTTCTTTAAAATTTCAGCCGCCATCTACTCAAAAATTGAGGCAAAAGATGATTTTTCTATAAAAATATAAGCTAGCAGCACAATATTTCAAAAATATTGTTTTGTTTTAAAGATTTCTAACCATTTATTACATTTTAAGTTTAAATCAAAGAAAAAAATCAACTCATGGTAATATTAAAAATAAATTGGGAGTATTATTGAAGATTATCATCCTAAATTCTCCCGTGATTAAAATCTGATTTACGTAAAGGACGATTACGAATTCTGAAGTGGTTGATCTTTTGGTGCCTGTTACATTGGCGGCCAAAATTGCGTAGCAAACCTATAAGTGATGGCATCGTTAGCCAATCAGATTGTTTAAATCGGTCCTAATGCTAAAAGTGTTATGGAAATTCAAATCTCGCATTCCGGTACAGTCTGTCCTCCGGTACAACGGGTATTTCGCGGTACCGGATACCGGTACTGAAATCCTAGGACCGCACATGCCTACCTTGCTCATTCATTCTCATTCCAAACGAGGTGAGGTTATATGTACGATTTGACATTGATTCAGATAGTGTGGGGTTTTGAACGTCTACGATATAAATATAGAAGCAAACAAAGAAATAGAAAAAAGGTGTGTGGGGGGGGGGGGGATAAACTTACAATAATCAGTTTTGGTGAAAAGAAAAACAGTACAGGTTTTAAAATTATTTTAATAAACAAAATCGTTGCGGATACAAAGAATACTGCAATTATAAATATAGGGATGACCCCCATATCAAGAAAAATATGAATGACGTCAAAATTAATAAAACGAAAATAAAGGAGGAGAAAAAGCAATTGTTTACAAGAAGCAATCTGGTTTTTAATAAGTAACAATTCGTATGTGCTGGTAATTATGAAGTACTTTTATACAAAGATTTATTTAATACACGTTGAAATATTCCATTTTTTTAATGTTCTCAGTTATAACTATAAACTGGAATTTAAAGTCTATTGGCACTGACACTACATTTATGTTAAACGCTATTAATTGGCAAACTAATCCTAAAAATATAAATTGGATCGTAATGTCTCGAAAACGAATTTAAAAAATCAACGTATGCATCAACTTAATAGTGAAAATCTAATTTTGTATTAGTTTTTTTTCCAGAAATTTTTTATTCATATTACAATAAATGTGTTTTGTCAAAAACAATAAATGTGTTTTGCCAAAGATAATACATTAAATGTGTGTTGTGTTGAAGTAACAAAGAACATGGTTGGTGTCAAAATAACAATAAGTTCAATAATAAGCGAATATAGTAATAAATGTGAAGTAAAAGAAGCAAAGAAAATAACGAAATTGCACTATACAGAGGGTGATTTGAAATTCTCTGTATAAACTTTAAACATTAAAATCCTTCTAAAAACGGAAACAGACATTCACTTTCTCATCAAAAAACTTCCTCGTAAATAAATGTCCACCTAGGTAGAATTTAGCTGAGCTTTTCCACTATAACATATATTCACACAGCAGTGCTTTCATTTCTATCGTCAGCGTATGTGCAACATGACGAACTTCATAAATTCTGAGGCGCAGTATAGCCCAGATGCTCTTGCGCCATAAAAAAAGCCAAACAATCAATCATAAATTCTGAGATGTCCGATGTGCACCTACACACAGGAGTTTTCAGACCGTGCGTCGAAGCTTTGACTACCACCTTACATAACATGCTATATGACAATATTTATGTTTTGTACAATTTTGCTGAAGTTGTCGACAATTTTTCGAGATGAAGGGAGTAGTGGGACAAAAAAGTTTAATAACTCCGATCTAGTACATAAGATAGCCAATGGAAACGAAAGAGTACAGCTATATGTTTCAGCAAAAGTCTAGCTTGGTACAGAGTTTCAAATCACCTAGTATTAAGAAAAATATTAAAAGTTGTTAAGTAGAATGCGCACACACACACACATATATATATTAAAAAAAAAAAAAAGTTTTCCTCGCCCATTCTTGGCGGAAACAGGCTTTGGGACGGGCAGAGCGCCATGTTCCCAAGCCTCTTTTTACATCACTTCTTAATGTGCCATGTCTAGAAACTTCCTGACAATGTGACACGTGTTTAGGATTGTGGCTTTTTGTATTTCAATGTAGGTGTTTGGGTCAATGTTGAGTATCTCCAAATTCGTCGCAAGCGTTTTTGGTACTATCCCTGTTGCTGAGATGACTAACGGGATGATGAAGATCTTTTCCATACCCCATATATCTCGTACTTCATGTCTGAGATCTTGGTACTTGGTGATTTTCGTTGTGTAGGTTGTCTGTATGTTATTGGTGTTGGGTACTGCTATGTCGATTAAGTACGTGGTCTTATTCGATTTATCGACGAGGGTTATGTCAGGACGGTTATGTGGGACTGTCTTGTCTGTTATGATTGCTCTATCCCAGTAAAGCTTGTGTGTTTCGTTCTCATGCACGGTCTCTGGCTCATCACGTGTTGGATTGTCTCCGATGCCGCATGACAGTGTCTGCATTTGTCGCTTTCTATGTCTTTTCTCTGGATGAATTTCTGATTGTTCCTTGTTGCGATCACTTGGTCTTGGATGGCTAGCATGAATCCTTCTGTCTCTGGCTGGAGAGTGCCTTTGGCCAGCCAAGAATTTGATGCCTTTTTGTCAACGTGTGGTTGTTGCAGGTCATTGTAGTGCCTGCCATGTAATGGTTTTCCGGCCCAAGTTCTCAGTTTCTGTTCGTTGGCTGTTTCGAGGACACGCTCTTCGGTACTACACAGGTTTAGTGGCGTGTAATTTGCATCTGCTTGTATTATGGCTTGGATGAGTGGCGATCGGGGACTCTTCAACTGGAAGTATTGCCTCATGCTCTGGATCTGCTTGTCATGTAAGTCTTTGAGGTCCGCTTGTCCGCGTCCTCCTTCTTCCCGGGGTAGTGTTTGCCGTTCAATTGCCGTTGCAGGGTGTAGTTGTCCGGCTCTTCTCTGGATGGTTCTCATTTTCCGCTGGAGTTGTTCTAGTTCAGTGTTGGACCATTTGATGATCCCGAAGGAGTAGGTGAGCACTGGTACCGCATATGCGTTAATTGCTTGCGTGGTGTTCTTCCCGCTCAGTTTCGTCTTCACAATGCTTCTAAGTCTTTCTTGGAATGCTTGCGTGAGCTGGACTTTGACTTTCTTGTGCTCCTGCTGCCGTTTTTGCATTATCCCTAGGTATTTGTAGGTTTCGCCCTCGTCCAAGGTCTTCAGTAGTCTCCCGTCTTCGAGTTCGATGCCTGGTAAATCTTCTTTGCTATTCTTCTGTATTTTGCACTTATCGAGGCCGAATTCCATTCCTATGTCCTTGGAGAATGTCTCTGTTATACTGATGAGTTGTCGGAGTTGGGTGATTGTTGGCGCGTATAGCTTGATGTCATCTACGTACATGAGGTGGGAGACTTTATGTAGGTTTCTCTTGTCTTTCTTCAGCATGTATCCGTATTTACTTGTGTTCAGCATCCTTGACAAGGGGTTTAACGCCAAGCAGAACCACTGGGGGCTTAGTGCGTCTCCTTGAAAGATTCCGCGGCGGATGGGGATCTCGGCCGTTTCTATTTTACTGTCTGGCGTGTTTAGCTGTAACCGGGTTCTCCATTGTTTCATGCTGCTCTGTAGGAATCGGATGATTGAGGGATGCACTTTGTATATGCTGAGTATTTCAAGGAGCCACGAGTGCGGAACAGAGTCGAAAGCCTTCTTGTAGTCTATGTATGCGGTGTTGAGTTTTCGCTTTTGTTTTCTTGCTTGTTCCAGGATAACTGAGTCGATGGTAAGCTGCTCTTTACATCCCAGAGTCCCTTTCTGGCATCCCTTTTGTTCTTCCGTCATTAAGTTGTTGCTTTCGCTGTGCCGGCTTATTTTTTCAGAGATGCACCCCGTGAGTATCTTGTACAGGGTGTTAAGGCACGTAATGGGTCGGTATTTCGCTGGGTTACTGGTATCCTGGTCCTTCGGTAGGAGGTAAGTTATTCCCTTGCAGAGGAATTCAGGCATTTTGCTGGGGTCTTCAATTATCGCCGTAAGTTCCTTGGCTAATGGGCCATGGGCGCTGGTAAATTTCTTGTACCAGAAGTTGTGTATGCCGTCAATACCGGGTGCTTTCCAGTTGTGCGTACGTTGGATTACCTGCTGGAGTTCCTCTATCGTGATGCCCGTATACTCCATCTCCTCTATTCCTCTCGTAGCCTCCATTTCCATGTTTGTTCCATTACCATGTTTGGCGCAGTATAGCCCAGATGCTCTTGCGCCATAAAAAAGCCAAACAACCAACCAACCATTTCTTGCTGAATCCAGGGGGCGCTTTTGTGCTGTACTTCATTGGACCATAGTGTCTTCCAGAAGGTCTCTATTTCTGCTGGCTTTGGGGCTTCGTACTTGTCTTTGTTCGCTGGGGTCTCTCGAAGCTTCCTGTAGAAGGCCTTCTGGTTTGCTTGGAATTGCATGTTCTGTTGTTTTTTGTTGGTATAGTCTTTGTATCTTCGGAG
The DNA here is from genome assembly GCA_006491805.2 of Dysdera silvatica. Lineage (NCBI taxonomy): Eukaryota > Metazoa > Arthropoda > Arachnida > Araneae > Dysderidae > Dysdera > Dysdera silvatica. Next base: position 128,012,982 of record QLNU02015003.1, on the reverse strand, counting down.
TCTTCTGGCGTATACACCCAGTTTTTGTTTGAGGGTATCCAGATATTCGCTGATGTGTTTATTGGGCTCTTCGTGTCTTGTATGAATCCTATTTCTCTTAAGGGCCATCTTCACTTTCCTCACTAATTTCTTACCCCTATTTCCCTGCATGTACTGGGTTATTCGCCCTATGCTGCTGCGGAGCTCTTCTATTCTTTTTTGCAGTCTCACTTGCCATGGTGGTTGGGCTTTGTTTCCTCTGTTACTTCGGCCTTCGTTCCTTACTTCGTACCCATTGGCGCGTGATGCCGCTACTGCTGCACAGTATATGGCGGTGTGTATTTCCTGTAGGGAGTTGTGGTTCTGTAGGTGTAGTGGTAGAGTATGTTCATTGAGGATCTTGGTTGCTTTGCAGAGTTTCCAAGATGCCGGTTGGCGTGGTATTCTTGGCCTTGTTGCGGCATCCGAGCCTTCATATTCCGCCAGGGCACATTGGAAACCTTCTTCCATTTTCTCCACGTCCCTCCTCTCTTCTTCTTCTATGCTTGGTTGGAGCGGTTCTCTTGCGCCAATAGCTGGTGCTTCAGGGTTTGCCACACTGGTTGAAGTGTTTGCCAGGTCATTGGCGACTTCATCTCTTAACCTTTGTAGTATGGGCTCTGCTAAGAGATTTCTGGTTATTATGTTCCTCCCTATATATATATATACATACATACAGGGTTTGTCCCAGAAGTTCCCGGAATGATTTTTTGTAGTTGGCAACGCTGGCTGACGGGGCGGAGAAGTTGGTGGGGGATCTGAGCTTGGAAACGAGACCGGTATCAGTCGCCTGCGGGCAGTTGTTGAGGCAGGGTCACGCTCCGCGCAGAGGTATCTACTGCACCCTCGTCGATCAAAAAATGGACCAGTTTTTGGAGCAGCGTTATGCAATCAAATTTTGTGTGAAACTGGGTAAAAACGGGGCGGAGACACTCGAAATGCTTCGGAAAGCCTACGGTGACGGGGCGATGAAAAAAAGCCAAACTTTCATGTGGCACAAGCGGTTCCGGGAAGGTCGGGAGTCCGTCAACGACGACGACCGCTCTGGACGCCCGTCGACATCACAAACGGACGACTCGGTGCAAAAAGTGCGTCAAGTTTTGGACAATGACCGACGATTAAGTGTTCGGGTGATTGCAGAGGAGTGTGGAATACCCAAAACAATCGTTCATCGCATTTTAACGGAGGATCTTCAAATGAGGAAAGTCTGCTCGAAAATGGTGCCAAAAGTCCTGACGAGTGAGATGAAGGAGCAGCGTTTGTTGAAGTGCCAGGAATTGCATGAACGCTACGAAACGGACCCAGAATTTTTGGACAGAGTGATCACAGGGGACGAGACGTGGATTTTTCAGTACGATCCCGAATCAAAGCGCCAGAGCAGCGAGTGGCACACCAAGGAGTCTCCTCGCCCGAAAAAAGCAAGGATGAGCAAATCGCGAATCAAGGCAATGCTCATTGTGTTTTTTGACAGAAAAGGTGTAGTTCACAGTGAATTCGTGCCACAAGGACAAACAGTCAACAAGGAGTTTTACTGTGAAGTGCTCAAACGGTTGCGCAACAGGGTTCGACGCGTCCGAAACGAAATTCGCGACAATTGGATCTTGCACCATGACAACGCGTCAACCCACACCGCGCTCATTGTCTCCGAGTTGCTGGCCAAAATGGGTGTGGCAACGCTGCCCCAGCCGCCGTACAGCCCCGATCTGGCACCAGCGGATTTCTTTTTGTTCCCAAGGATCAAAAGAACCCTGAAAGGAACTCGGCATGGGACGCTGGAGGCGGTAAAAGCAGCCGCGACGACCTCACTGAAGGAGATTCCCGTTGACGACTTCCAGGGCGCCTTCAATGATTGGGTGAAGCGTTGGCAACGGTGCATCGAAGCAGGGGGAGAATACTTTGAAAAGTTCTGAAAAGATTGTAAACTGATATTGAATAAATGATTTTAAAAAAAATCATTCCGGGAACTTTTGGGACAAACCCTGTATATATATAAATCTTTCTTGGTCCTAAACCATCCACTTCATTTTCCACATACTTTTAACTTTCTCAGTCCCTATTTCCACTATTGTCATCTATTATATTCTACCCTTCGCTTGTTTTTTCACCACAAAAGCACCATTTAAAGTTTAAGTCCTAGTGGACAAAAGGCAACTTTTCTAGCAAAAAGAACCCCAGTGCTTTGGTGTTTTCTCCTACACCCAAAACACGACAAATTTCATTTCTTTTACCTACTTTCTTACTTAGAATCCTTCAGTACTTTTTCTTAAATACTTCTTGTCACCTCTGGATTGTTTTTCTTACATTTTTATTTATTATACTAACAAGTTTATCTCTGTAATGTAGGTAAGTGTTTTGATATCAGGTTTGAGAATTATAGTAAGCTTTTTCTAGCTGTTGTATGCATATTTATTGAGTTCTCTATGTTCAAAAACGTTTTTGTATTTAATATTGTTCAAATTATATTTGTGTATATATATATATTTATGGTGCATATCTGGTTTATATGTGTATATATATATGTGTGTATACGTATCTGTGTATATGTATGGGTATGTATATGTATATATGTAAGGGTGTGCATGTTTATGCATATGCGCATATATATGTCTTTATTCTGATTGCACACTTCTGGGTCTATTATGAGTGCAAAGAAACAATTTGTTTATTTTGAATATATAAGTTTATTTAAACTTAAACTTATATATTTTTACTAGTTAATAATTAAGTGTTTATCTTGAGTGTGACATATTCATGTAAAACTTTTTACAATTTTTGGTATAAGTAATGAGTTTTCTCACTTCATCATCTTCTCTATTCATGTTAATTGAACCTTTACACTTTAATCACTTTCAATACCTCTATCTACTTGTTGTAAGTTTGCTTTTGGGCCACTTACAACAATTGAGATTGTTCTCAGTATTAATAAAGAGACCCTTCTAAATTACTAAAATATTGTTAAACTAATTATATTCTGGGTTTATACTGTTTTTAGCTAAGTTTTGGTCAATGCTGGTTTATTCAGTATTGATCACAAATCTCAATTATTGTAGTCAGAAAAAGCAAACCAATAACAGGGATTTTGTGCGGTCCCTGATGAAGAACAAAATTCTTGGTATTGTTTAATCTTTTACTCCTCTTCACCTTTTACTACTACATGTCAATTTTTATTCTGAGATGTTTCTACTACTTAAATTTACTTGGTTTGACTACCTTGTGTGATATTACTTTACAACTTTAACTTTGTCTAAATTAATATATGCTTAAGTGTAGTGTATTCATGTATATTACATTAGAAGGTACTACATGTCACAATCATACTACAATTTTGCTATATATATATATATAGCAAAATTGTATATATATATACATACACACACACACAGATTCTTTTTTAAGAATAATTTTGTTCCGTGCAAGCAGAGTTAAATTAAAATTAAATTAGTCAATGGCAATGAAAAATACACAAAATGCTTTATTTTAACTCGTATAGTACACATAATCAAGTTTTTCGCTACTTCAAACTCAGTTAACTAATCTTAAGCAAATAACGCCCTATTCTTCTATTTTCAGAACTAAATATGGGATTAAAAGTGGATTGGGGTTTGTAACCCAATAATTTGGAGCTAATGAATTTTTAATTTGTAATATAAATATGCATAATTAGGAGTTTTCCAAAATTACCTTCTGTTGGCCAAATTTGACATAAATGCAAGCAATAAAATTAGTTAGGCACGTATAACTGATATGGCAGTTTGCGAGGAGCATAGCAATTTAAAAATTATGGGAAAGGGCATCGAGGAGCTTTAAAAACAATTATACAACTCAGAAAAATGAGATTTGAGTTCTAATAGGATGGACTTATGAGCCCCCCCCCTCCCGCACACACACCTCCACACTTTCTTTTCTACATCCCATTGCAGTGTATCAATCCCGTTTTTTATAGATTATGAAAACAATAGCTTATCCAGGAAATATATATGCAATGAGGCAAAATATATTTGCTATATAATATATAAAAAATAGAAATATACAAGCAGTAAATGGAATTGTTTTTGTTATATGCAAAAAAAATAAAAAAATAAATATAAGCAAAATATAGCTTCATTGAAAAAGTTTGTTCTTTTAAAGTATACATATACACAATTTTTTTTTTTTTTTATAAAATTTTGTATTGAGATGTTGCACGTAAGTAAAATGAGATTCACTGATAATATTTTTTTATGAAAAATGCCACAATTTTATATAATTAATAAGTTAGTATGCTTATTATTAATTATCATATTTTTCAAAAAACGGTTACTGAGTTTTAAATCAACAAGTCATAATTTTTATTTTAACTGAGTGCTAAAGTAGTAATAAATATTACTTACTAGAATTATAAGCTTTACTTCATAAAGTTATTTTTTACATTATTCTAATATAAAATAATAAGAAAACTACAATTTTTTAATACAGTCATAAAAATAAAAGCTTACAGATATTTTAATTTTATACATAAGTCTTAGTTTTTAGTAAGAGAGATGTCTATACTCGTTATTTTTAATAATCAGTTTAAATTTTTAAAATCTATAAAAAATTAAGAAAGCCATAATTTTTTTATTATGTCATGTGTTCAAAATCAAATTTTGAGAAAATCGCAAAGTTTTTTTTAAAGGCATTTCAATGTACACTTACAAAATCATAACTTAAAAACGATCTTGAGTATCAGAAAACAGTTATATAATAGATTCTGAAAGCTAAGGACTCAGAAAATAAAACACAAAAATAAAATAAAATTTGAAAATTTTTGGATATATATGAAGTTTTTCCCTAGCCTTCAATAAAAGTTTGTTGCGAGGTTCTACACATAAAACATGCCAGATTCAAAATTCTTCATTCCGGAAATTGCATTAACCATCTCTTCAGGCAACATGCGTGTTTCATCGCTGGACCCGGAACTCACCGATTCCGGATGTTTAGCAATATACCACTCGGCATATTTCTTTGCTCTTGTACAAGCTAAGTCAGCATACATTACAGGAGCAGGAACAGATATGCTTCGATTACAGCGCACATACATGTGACAAAGGTGATAGCATAACTGCTGAAGCTCATTGGACGACAGCTTGTTTTCATCGTAGAGAACAGTGTAATGGGCAGGTTTACTTGTGCCTTGGATACCTTCATGGCTACACAGAAAAAAATCAAAATATTTTGGATGCACCACATCTGTATCAATAGTGGTACCCGGAGGAACATTTCCTGGCCTTCCAACACCATCTTTTGGGTTACGAGGCCTGAACCTGGTCTGATGTCTCTTTTGAACGACTATAAAAGTAAGAGAAGGAAGGAATCCGTTCAATTCTGCAATGCAAGCACGTTGGATTGCAGCGATTTCTTTCTCCAAAACTATGTTAAACTGCCCTTCACTGACACCATCTCTGAAAAATACGACTTTCTCTGGATTCTTTCCTCTGGTGCTTCTATGAAATGCTTGTAGAATCTCCTTCACCATCTCTTCCAGCTCAATTATGATCTCTTGCGACAATTTTTTAGTGTCTGGATTCTGTTGAACTCTGCAAGTAGCAGCGTAACGAAATGGAAATGCATCCAGACTTCCTACTACAGCTGCAACTGAAGGGCAAGCATATCCACGAGGTGAATGGGTAGCATCTGCACCAAAGACGATCATTGGCTTAGAAAAAATCACGGGCCTCTGTGAAAGTGTGTGGTTTACTCCACCCAGTTTAGAATTGATTTTAAGCAAGACGTTTCCTGCAACTTGTAAATTGCATTTTTTCACAACCACCAAATCATTCATACACTGTGTCAGTAAACGCAATTGAATTTCTGCTATGAATTTAACTTCCTCGTAGCTATGGTAATTATCTCTTGACGATAATACCACAATAGCAAAAGTTACATCACATTTCTTTGCATACTTTAGGGCCTCGATAGTCTTTTCATGACTGCGAAAAATCCTTATATCTTTCGGATTTTCCAAGTTCATACCAGCAGAACGTGCACAATTACACAACATATCAGCAAAATCTTGTAAATGGCCCATAGTGCAAAACCTATCCCCTGAAAAGCTTAACAGTACCCACGAGCATGGCTCAGCCTTAGATCTAAAAAACTGCTTACCATCCATTCTCCAAGTTCCTCGATTATCCACATCAGCTGTTACAGGTCCTCTATCACCAGGCTTATATGCCAATTTTGGTGGTCCTATAACTCTTCCTTGAAGTTCCATGAATTTCAGTTCCAAAAACAAACCAAAATCACTCATTATCTGTCCACTCATTTGTTCAATCAGTTGAGCATTGCCCATTATTTTTTGGAATCTGTCTTGTACTGGTATAGCTGTTTTCCTTATCATGCTTGAGGTCATGTTGCGAGATAATTTTCCAAGTTTGGGTTGTCCACCTGGTATGCGACACACTTCCATTGGCATATAAATAGTCTTTTTTTTACCTGTTTTCATTTGAAGACATGGTAAATTAGGGTACTGTAAGCGAATATAGGTGTTTTGAAAATATTGTGCAACTGACATTTCAGTGTTGTCATCTACTTTAAAACGAGTTTCCTTTGCTGTAGTTTGGGTCAGACCTTCCACAGTGTATTTACGTGGATATTTTTGATGCATGACTTCCACCTTAACCTTAACAAAATTTGATTCTAATGTTTCAATCTGCTGAGGACTCAACGTTGGAAGTCTTGTGATATCAACTTGATCACGGTCCGTTGATAAGATTTGGTTCGCAACCTCAATGACATGTCCAGCTTCATGAAAAACTTTTGCAGAAAAATTAACAACCACAGCAGGTCCTCTTTGCGTGAGATGAATGCTTTGGTTATACCCAAACCAAATTTCTAGTCCTTCACCAAGACGGAACTTACGTTCATGAGGATCATCAATAAGGAAAAATGATCGTCCAACCTGTACTTGGGAAAAAGGAGGAGAACGATGACACATTACAGTGTCAAAGGCCATTATAACATCTTGGGGTACCTCAGCAGCAACATTGCTCCTTCCTTGTCGATAGAGTTCCCTCAATGGTTCCAAGTTAATTAAGTTGCCACCCCCTTTCTTCTCCACTGGTTTTACAATTACCTCAAATTCTTTAATCTTACCACCTTCTTCAAGATTAATTTTACATTTGATGTTCTGTTTCGCCGTATCATCTATGGGTAACATTTTAGTTGTATACAAATTCTTTTGGCCATCGTAAACAGGGTTGTATGGTTGAAATCTAGCATCCTTACACATCTTTGTAATAATCTGCCGACATCTCTGTTTTCCAGGACCCCTCTCCATCTGATGTTGAATATGAGAAACATTTTTCATTGCATCTGCCTTTGCAGTTCTGCCTTCGCTTAGTACACTTTTACCTTTTTTTGGACGAGGAGCTCTTAAACTACCTTCAGCTGCTGGTTCATTCCTATATTGTCTTACAAAAACGATGTCAATATCGTAATGATAAATAGAAATATCACTAAACGTGAGCATGAAATAATTTGATATTAAACCAATAGGACGACCTAAAGTTCCTTTCGGTTGTCTAGGAGCCATTTGCAATTTTTTGGAGGCTTGTGGAAGTTCAGCTTCCAAAGAAAGACCAGCCATAGTTTCTATTACTTCTGGAAGTACCTCAACTGTCTTCTTTGGTCGCTGTTCAGGAGTGTGTTTACTACGTTGAACATCAGCAAATTGATCTGATGTACCTCCACTTCGTGCTGGGGCAACTTGACGTTGAGGCTGATGATGTGGTGCCTCTGCAGGCTGCCTTGCTTGCTGGCATGATGAAAGAAATTCCCCTTCTTTTACTCCCTGTTCTCGCTGATCATTTCGAGCTTGACCTCTTCCTGTTCCTGAAGAACGTCTTGATTCATCGCCTCGACGACCTATAATAAAATGCGTGTTAATTTTATAATGTTCAATAATTTATGAATTAATACCATACAATTACACTCGAAATGGTGGATTACTTGAAAAAACTTATATTATTAACAACGTGTTCCTTGTATGTTATATTTCAAAACATGCAATTAGCTCATAGGATGGCAACATTGTCTGAATGCGAGCCTATCCCGCTTACTGGAAGAAAACTAACGCAACAAATTTTTACGGAAGACAAAAGAAAGAATCACAGTATACTATTATGCTAAACCTTAGACACCGCCTAACAAGCAATACTTATATCCATGAAAGCTTTTTCTCATTAAGAAATCTAATAAAATTTGCTACTTAATAATTACATAACAACAGTTATTTCGACACTGGCGTAAGGTTTAAAAACACAACGTTTCGGAAGTAAAAACGCAATCTTTTATTTCTTTTTCGACATGTTCATCAATATATTGCGAAATGCAGTCAATTATTTCATTCTGAATAGTCTTAGAATTGCCGGCAAACATGGGTGTGATTTTTCTGTAGTGCTCATGAGTGTAAACTGCCCCCTTCGTCGGTAGAATGTACGTGTGTTTTCACTTGACGAAAGGAGCAGTTGGCTCCCGAAACGTCGTGTTTTTAAACCTTACGCCAGTGTGGAAATAACTATTGTTATAAAATATCATGATGAAACTTTGTATTTTTTTAATAATAATTGAATAAATTTGAAAACTGATGATTTTAACCCCCCCCAACCACCACATTTGCCGTAGGCAGGAGATATTAACTTTTCACTCTCTCCAGAAAATATTAGTACTTTAATGCACGTTTTATATAGTGATTAATTTTGTTCCCATGTTTTGTATCCTGAGACTGTGCTATTGCTCATATAAAATGGGATTAATGTCTTAACATAACCTCTGAATCTTAACGCATGTACACGCAGGCTGAACTTACAAGAAATTGACCTTATTTCGCTTATAGGTAGAGGCTGTAATCACGAAAGTCTTTTGCGACAAAATTAGCATGAATTGGGGAAAAGGCATAAAATTTCAGGGAGGGGCATATTTAGAGTTGTAAAATACCCGAGAATTTTGGGTACATTGATTTTAAGCTTTGAACCTAGAAACCAAGATAGCTAGAATACAGGAGGTAGTCCCGTCCTTACCTTTCTTCCTATTGGTCGATTGGACACAATCAACCAATAGGAAGAAAGGTGTGGACGGGACTACGTCCTTTATTCTAGCTATCTTGGTTTCTTCCCATCAAAGTTTCCAATGTGTCCAAAATTCCCGTTTTTTTTTTACGTCTAGATATATTCCTCTTGAGAAGAAATCCAGGTGTATAAGCATAATACATTCAAAGTAAACAAGTACCAAAATTTAAAAATGAATTTTGATAATTTTATAGCTCACTTAGTTTTATTTTTTTTAAATCCCAAAACTACTCGATAGGTTATTAGGAAAGAAACCAACTGACATGACGATGGATATTGCAACATCCACAAGTATATTGCCGGAGTCTATTAGTGAATCTCTCTACTCCCAGTGTTAATATAATTCAGACGGCACGTTACCTTATTATTTAAACTGTGGCATTATGAACAGGCTACGCTGGGATTAGAAATCAGGCCAATTCAATGGTGATAACACTCCCAATTCATTTATTAAATACCGTGAATTCATAATCGCATAGCTATATACATGCATTGGCGTGTATATAGCTATGCATGTATATACATGCATTGGCGTAACGGAAAATCTCGGGGCCCCTGCAATAATTTTTTGGGGCCTCCTTTTAAGAAAAGTAATCTGTATATGCATAGATGAAAAAAATATAGATACAATATAAAATAGTGTTGTGTCTTCTATAAGAAATTTACCAGCGATGCATTCCAATATTTTAAACAGAACACATGTCTATTAGTCACCGTTTCGTGAGGTAAGATTCGGGCACAAAGCGTATACTGTAAATTCAAAACTCGTCCAGATTTTATAATTTTTTGATATTGAGTTCAATTTTAAAGGCAATGAAAACAGCTAACATAACTAAGCGTAATGAGTTTGCCACAGTTGGAAACCGTTTATTTTACTTTATATTTTACCTAAAGATTAAAAAAAATCCTTATTAACTAAAAAATATATCTTTTTCTTATAAATTTCATGAAAAATAACTGACGACAAGAGTAGGTCCCCCTTTTCCTTGGGGCCTTCCAGGTATTATCACTACGCCAGTGTATATATGGCATCGTTTTCATACATTCTATATGCTTCGTCACCCACAGCCAGGTAATGCAATTAAGGAACTAGCACTTGCTGTCACCTTTTCCTCTCCTGGACACTTTTTACCCGCCAAAAATACTCTCTCCACTTTTCGCTTCTGTTCTTTACCAGATTCGTCTCCGGACAGGCAAATTTATTTGGAAACACTTCTCATCCTTACACGAACAGCTTAATACCACTTCCATAAATCCTGACATGTTTTATATAACATGTCAGGACTTATGGAACTCATGACATGTTTTACAAACTTAAGGGGAGTGGAACCCAACTCAATAAATCCAAAGACGGTGAAAATAGACTTTTATATTCTAACTCACAAAGTTGACTCAGAAATAAGAAGCATTCATATTAAATCATACGCAAGTAAAGAACTTGTAACCAAAATATTTCAAGAAGTAATTTTTACACTGCCGTTTGTTTCCCCACAGTTTCTTCACAGATTGGTTGAATTGTCTTACAATATACAGTAAAATCCCAATTATTCGAAATAGAAGCGACAGACACGATTTTGTATAATCTGGAAATGCGATTTTCAATGTAAAGGTGTAAAAAAATAGGCAACATTTATCCAAAAATACATTTATACTACTATTAAATTATTACGTTAATAGCGAAAAGTATCACAAATTATATGTGTATGTTAATTAAGATAACTGCTCTGGAGTATACTAGAAGACAAATATAAAATATTTTTAAAATATTGAACGAGTAAGTGCCTATTAAAAAAGTAAGTACAACAGGCCACTTTAGTTAATCCGGATTTTCATGAAGCAAAGCTCAAATAATAAGAGGTTCTTCTGTGAGTGTAAGTACGGAGTCTCTCCCTTGTGTATGTTAGGCTCAAACATCGTAAATGCTCAATAGAGCGAAAAAAACGACCATAATGCGCTGTGGCTGTTTAAAAAATGCCACGACCCGAAATTCAGTTTGTGACTCTTTTAGCAAACGGCCAATACCCGTTTCGGCCGTATTGCTAAATTCTTGGATTAAAAAAATCTCCAGACATGTCAGGGCCGTATAAGGAAACCCGCAGCGTTTTTCTAGACTGCTATTTAAGCTACAACCACGATATTCCATATATATGAGTTTCCGTGTATAGAGTGTACGTGAGGGCACTTTAAATGCCGCATGTCAAGGCCGTATTGGTTGGCCCGGAGCCATATCGCAGTCATAGTTTTAATAGCAGACTAGAAAAAATAGGGCTTCGCCCCCCCCCCAGTATAGCGCTATATGCGACATTTCAAGTGCCCTCACGTACACTCTCTGAATATGGAATATCGTAGTCGTAGCTCCAATAGTAGCCTAGAAAAGTATGGGGTTGCGTGTGGGGCGTGTAGACCCACATAAATAACAGTAATGCAAAGCAGGCATGAGCTAGAAATGATAGCAAATATAACTAAACGCGCATCGCTAGCTAGCTAACTGCAAGTAGCCAAACCAGTTCCCACAAGTCACTCTCCTTAAGAGAAAACCAGTTCTTAGAACTCGCGCCTCATTTGGAATTCGACATTCCAGACGAGAACGTGTTTCTAACTTGACGCGAGATGTTCCACGCGCCCCTGATAGAATAGGCGTAAGGTATACCCCTTCTCGGCCGTGACCGAAGCAAACGTCCGTTGACTGATCAATCCGGAGTCGTAAAAATATCTCCATCGATGTAATGTTAATGCCCATACCAATATGAATTCCTTGTTAATAAAATACTTGTTAAGTTTTAATAAGTGTATCGTTTCTGATTTCACGTATGGAGTCCGTGGATGTTGCGGCCTACATACAATCGGCGATAGTAATGTCACCCCATCGGTAACTAATATTCACTGTGACAAAAGGTAACCAAGAATCAAACGCTGAAGTGGGTAACACCCATCCGAAAAGAAGACGCAAAACAGTTATCTAAACCTTCTAGACTGCCACTTCGCTGATTCCCGATGCCCTGCCGCCGCGGAGACAAAGACAAGATGGCGACGCCGCCCGCGCGGACAAAGGAACGCGAACATGAAGCAACCTAAAGATGCCAACAGCATACTAGCTTTCGTCGTTCGTGCCATCTTTCACCCCAACAATAGTAAAATAATCATTTGCAATGGCAATAATTTCCAAAACCGCTCCATTGTCGAAGACAGAAAAAAAACCGCCGATTCCGCTGGATGCCGATGTTCAGGAGTCACCGCAAAGTGATCCGCCGACATCATCAATCCGATTCCAGAATCGACGCATCCAGCCATCCATGTGTTTTTTTCTAGCCATTAGGACAAACATAGACAGCGCAGTCCAAATCTGTAAAAATCAATCTGAACCGAAATTGAATTTTTTGTGTAATGCGTTATTGTTACAGGACTTACGTGTGTTTGTGAAATATCCAACAACGAATCACCATACAGAATCCTGACGGCGTAAACGACAAGCGGCAAGCCCAAATTTTTGTAAAACAAACAGTTCAACTTATCGAACTATCTAATATCGCGTGCATGTAAATTGTATAATATGCAAAGCGCGCTAATACTAAAATTATAGTACTAATAATGTGTATATCCGGCAGGCAAATCAACTTAGGTCAAATGATGATATGTATCGTATAACTACATCTATCTATGTGTGCAAAACTATTTTATGTAACCCAAAAATTCGTTGTAAACGGCGCTGGGTTGATCAGTCGAATGACAAAATCCAATTTAATCCCGCCTACTCAAAATGCAGTTCATCCAGGCGAAAATCTCGCCAAGCATAAAAACTACTGCATTTGTGCCAAATTAGAAGCGCAAATCCTCGCGCTATCAACGCAGTGAGGTTAACATACTAAATTTTGGCAAACCATCTCCTCGCCAAGCTGTAGCTCGCCAAGCGTATATAAAACTTGCCCCAAGTTTTAAACAGGCAACGATGCGTTTCGTAAACTAACTCCTGCAATTCGCGCATATAATGCATTTTAATATATTAGTAAATTGTGTGTATAATTTATGTAGCGCGCCAAAATAATACATAGTTTTTTTTCTCGCCAACGAATCCCGAAACTATGACCAACAGGTTTCTAAGTAAATCAAATTGGCGACATTACGCCAAATAGCACAGCTGAATTTCTGCAACATATTTTTCTAGTTACTTGAAAAGTAAACTAATTTATGTATTGCGAAACAATCGCATATCGGCATACATTTTTCTGGGTAAACCTAAATAGCCCATCGTGTACAACCATCACATTTAAAAGATAATTTCGGGATGAGCGTAGCAGCTACAATGCGCCACTCCAAACGTTTCTTGCCCCAGTCGACACGGCACCTAACAGAAACGTAGATATTGCGCAAAATAATTCTCCAAACGCTCGTTTCAAGCCAAATATAATTAGCCTAACGTGCGAAACGACTAAACGAATACCAATTGTTATTGTCTGGATTAGAATATCTGTGTGCGTTATAAAGTGTAGGAGTAGCAAACATTCGATTAACGATGTCGTCACCTAGGCGCACCGAAATCGCCACATAGGCGTACCAAAGACGCCACCTAGGCGCACACAAGACGCCACCTATGCGCACACAAGACCGAGAAATATCTCCAAGTTCATTCTGCTATTCCCTGCCTTTTTGATATCGCATACAGTCTGTTTGATCTCAGTGGCGCAGTATAGCCCAGATGCTCTTGCGCCATAAAAAAGCCAAACAATCAATCAATCGATCTCAGTCAAAAACAAAACGAACAATGTAACGCCAAAGAGCTATAAATGCGCTAATAACAATTCTGAGATTGTTCCTATACCGCGCATGCGCTCACATATACTCAAATGAAATTTCGGCCACACAAAACGTATTTCGGCCTATATAATCTGCTGCATACCAGAAATTCAGATGAGTGGCAAAAATTTCTAGATTATTTATTTATTTTTTTACTTTATTACGTTGTATCCTGTGGATACCACTGGCGGAGGAGTATTGGGGCGTGCAGCCCCACATAAATAATGATAATATAAGCAGGCGTTAGCTAGAAATCATAGCGAAAATACCTAAACGCGCCTTGCCTTCCAGCTAACTGCAAGTAGACAAACCAGTTCCTACAAATCACTCTCCTTAAGAGAAAACCGGTTCCCCAAAGACTCGCGCCTCAGTTAACAGAAGAGGAGACTGATAACCCAACGCTAGTGCCCATGCGCGCCTGATAAAACAGGCCTAAGAAATACCGCTTC
>QLNU02015003.1:127964509-127998538 GCA_006491805.2 Dysdera silvatica | reverse complement strand
CTATGCAAGTGATGGAAAAATTTTTTTTAACACTTGCTTAGTTATAGGTGACGCTAAGCTAGTGCAAAAAGATTTTGAATTCACTCACGATGGTGAGTCTTTACTTTTTTTTACACAGTTTGCTTTTTGATATTTAAGGTTCTAGATTTTCAAATATTTTTATATTGTACACATTCATGGCTCATTTTTAAAAAATCAATTTAATATTTGTTACGTATTAAGTAAATAATAATTTATTATATTTATAGGTCTTACTCCAAAGATATATGAGTATATGGATATTATTATTGTTACAAAACACCAAAACAAGGCTTCATTGGATAGTTATAGACATTTTCAGATTCTTCCAGTAAAACATGATATATAAATTTCAAACTTTAACACATATGTTTAACAAAATTAAGATGGATAAGTTAGCTGACATAATAATCCTTAATAAAATTATTCACACATTCATAAAACCAGAAATACACTTAGTTGCATGCTCCCAAAACTATGTACAAATTTATTAAAATATAATGCGGAACGAATTTATTAACAACTAATAATATTTTGGAGTTCGGTTATGGAACAGTCTTCGAATTGACACTAAATTACTCAAGAATTTAAATATATTTAAAAAAAAAAGACTCAAATTATATGTATTTAAAGAATTGTAATCAACCGCTTCTTTTTCTCCTAAACAAAAACAGATCTAGTTTGAGCTTCTTTCTGCATGGGTATTGAAAATTATTAAGTAAAAATAAATTCCTCCATGAAAACTCACAAAAACTTGCCCCAGTGACTTTGCATGTTGACCATTATTTGGCAATTGTGTTATCCCTGTGAAGGGTAATAATCTTACAACAAGGAGAAAAAGGCCGTTGTTCTTGTCCTCATTCATCTAGTATAGGGATCTTCAACCTTTTTCAGTCTGAGGGCTAATTTAAGGGCAAAAGTCAATGTTAGTTAACATTAGCTAAAACAGAAACTCTTTAATGCAGAAAAGAAAAGCACTATTCAGTCCCGTCAAAGAGAAAAACCTGCATAAGGCGGAAAAGCTAGCAGGAAGAAAATTTTCTCAGCAGAAAAAGGAAAGAGGGTTGTAATATAATACAAATAGCAAAGTGGGGATGACGAACAAAAGACATTTTACAGATATAGAATGCCCTTGTCCTCATTGGTGTAGCCAGGAGGCAATGTTGGGAGTCATAACCCCCTCCCATTGCAATGAAATTTTGTATATTTAACATAGGAATATATGAGTTGTAGCTCTGTAACCCCTCCCATTAAGCCTATAACCCCCTTATGAACTTTCTGCCTATGTCTGACCACCATTTTACACACCACCATAGTAGCTCACACACCATCATAGGAATACCCAGAAAGTTCATAAGGGGAGGGTTACAGGCTTACAATGGGGGGGGGAGGTTACAGAGCTACAACTCCATTGTATTTACATGTATACTATAAACAATTTCATCGCATGGGGGGTTACAACCATAATCGACCCCTCCCCCTTGTGTATGTCAGTGCCACCCTTCTTAAAAATGTTCATTATTAACCAGAACAAAAAGTCACTCATATCGAATTTATCAATCCATGGATAAACCCACCACAAGGGAGAATATCTTTATACAAGAGAATCATAATCTTTACAAGGGGGGTACTTTATCGTTACAATTTAAGCTTACATAATAGACTTTTTGTATAGAATAAGCATGTACAGTTAGAATGAAATTTTGCACCATATTGATCGTAACTACTAAAACCACAAAATAGTGCAAAAATTAAAATTAATAAAAATAAAATGCAGTGATAAAATAAATATTTTTATCAAAAGGAAAATAAATGTAGTCTTAAAGTTCGCAAGATAAGACAAAGAAAAAAATAGCATATGCAGTCATCTCTTACCACTGAATTTAACTATGTATGTATTTATTTTGCATGTAACCTGCATACTATGGAATTTTTTTCCGGTCCCGTGAGTTTCCGCCTTAGACAGGTTTCACTGTATGTACATATATATATATTACAATGTAAAATATGTATGGACGCAAAAAAACATTTACAATACTTTTAGTTATTAATATGTAAAGCGAAATCAAACCTTTTAGCGAGATTTTTGCCACTGCTTATTTTCAATAATCCTGTTAATATCAGGTCTTATTTTTGATGTGCAGCACTAAGAACTTTGGTGTACACAGGAGATTGACATGGATGTTGTGACCCTCCCATTGCAATGGAAAATGTAATTTGTAGCTCTGTAACCACCCCCATTAAGCCTATACCCCCTTGTGAAGTTTCTGAGTACGCCTATGCCTAAGAGTGTTTCCAAGGTGGACGTCAGTTATTCTGGTCTTAACTTTTAATTTTTATCAACTACATTATTAAAAACAGCTGTTTGCGGACGCATTGATGTATTGGGGAGGTGTGATAGGGTTTATAATTACCACTGCAATAAAATTTTGTGTATACATATATGGAGTTGTAGCTTTGTAATCCCCTCTGGTAAGCTTAGCAACTCCTGTGAGTTTCCTTCTATGCCCAATAAGTGCTCAAGAACAGTAACGTTTTCAGAGCATGCAGTCAGATAGTGGGGAAGATGTTCATATCAGCATATTTAGAATAGAATTCAGCGAGTCCTAAGTTGAATTTTTTTTAAATCACTGTTGCACTGCAAATCAATAAAACTACACCTAGTGCCCATATACGCTAGAAAACTAAAGTAAAACATGATTGAGGGGTAACCTTGTGTCACTTTAGTTCTATAGTGTTTTAAGATATTTTTTATGAAATATGAAAATGACAACAGAATAAAATATATAGATTTCAGACTCGGAGGGAGCAGGGACGTTATTTTTGTGTGAAACAATTTGTATTTTTTCGTGAGCCAGCGGGACACATAAAACATGTCGGAGGGCCACATGTGGCCCACAGGCTGCAGGTTGAAGGCCCCTGGTCTAGTAGGTCAAGATACTCCGGACTAAACAGAGGGATTCTGGTTTGAATCTGGGATGAGGATGGCGCTTTTTTATTCAATTCCTTCTATTAGCTCACACTCTCCCTATATATATTATATCTTGTTCAAATTTTCAATCGTTAATAAAATACTTTCTATCCATCCAATCAAGTTCAAATAAATTTTTTTAAACTTGTAGTGGATGACACTTGATGTTAATACAGTTTTTTCAAATATTAATTCATTAATTAAATTTAAATGATTTTTTTTTTGCTTTCCTTTGGTGTATTTGGCGATTAATGCTTGCCGCCAAATGTCGCCAAAATTGCTTTTCGCAATTTTTCCCTTTCTTCCCTTTTATTTGAGCAGCGCATTGAAGGAATTGACTTTAAAAAATTTATTATGCTTTTTCTCCTAAACAAAAAACAGCTCTAGTTTGAGCTTATTTCTACATGGGTGTCGAAAATTATTAAGTAAAAATTGTAATTAAATTAACAAACTTCATTTAATTCTAACCATTATAGTTCTGGGTTATAATTCAGTATCGTAACCTGTTGGTATTTCCTATATAGATGAGACCTAATCTGTGTGTATGTGGTACAGAATGACCTTTGCTGTCCTTGTGTCCAAAATAAAAGGGGGAGAATTCAGTGACATATATATATATATATATATGGGTCGTTCTCTCAAAAGTGGCATATTTATGTCCCAGGGTTCCTGGGGAAGCAGTTTCAAATGTATGATGTAATAACTGAATTTTAATTATTTATGTTGATGAGAAGAATAGGAAACACAGTTACTTACTTCTTAAAATTAAAATAATATATTAAAAATATACGTATTTTGAATAAAAAATCATTCCCTCGCTATGTCCCCATTCACATGTAAAAAACAGAAAAATAGTTATTTCAACAGGAAGTGGCTTTCCATGAATTGTTTTTTGTTTTTAATCCATTAGAACATATTAAATTAATTATGAAGGTTTTTTTACGTCTTCTTTCTCTAAAAAGTATTTTAAAATATATAGTTATGTTGTCCCTAGTGGTTTGCATCATTCCCTTACCTTTCAAAATCATAATTCGCAACACTGTCTTGAAAACCATATTGAATCTTTCCCTGAACTTGGAATAGGAAGTGCAATATGACTTGCAACTTCTAAATCAAAGTAAGTATTTTTATTACCAGTCATTCCCTCATCTATTGTGAAATCCATGAAATAAAAATTAAACATTAGCATCTGGCATTATATGTTTGCAAGTGTGTATCAGATGCCATTTCACATTTTTGAAATCAAAACATAGCTAAACCTAACTACTGGCAAAGAAAAAGAAGTAACTTCATCATGCCCTCACAATCTCAGCTTGTGAGGGAATGATATTGTAATCTTATAAGTTAGTTTATAAAAGAAAAATAATTAACATTAATTAAAAATTATATTTTTTGTCCTGTTTAGAAGCTGGTTCAAGATAATATGTTAAAAAATTTAGTTTGTTTAGGTGCTTTATAGCGCAAGAGCATCTGGGCTATATTGTGCAAAACAAAAAAAAATTAGTTAAAAACAGTGGTAAAACTTAATATTTTGCTTTCTCTTTTTTCACTTTCCATAATTTCACATTAAAGAGTAAGAGTATTGTAAAATAGCAAGTTTATTTTATTAATTTTATGATATAATAAATACTTAATATGAGTAAAATAATGAATGTTTATTGTCTACGAATGCAATATATAAAATTATGAAGTTAAGGAGTCCAACTAAACAGTGATGTGTCATTTCCTCATATTGCAACATCATTCCCTCATTTTTGTAATTATCGAAATAATTAATATGGAAGAAAATTTGAGAGTAATAGCATGGCTCATATTTTTTCCTTATAAGTATGGTAGAGATAGACCTTATAAAAAAAATTCTGAGCAATTGATCTTTTTTTTTTCCTTCAAAACATATGTGAAAATTACCACATTTCGGAGAATGACCCATGTATGTTAATAAATAGTGATATATAATATTCTAATAGTATCAATGTTTGTATATATATATGGTAATACCTATTTATCATATGGTATGTAATTTGTTGTATGTCATGTAATCTTAACACAATGTAATGTATATATATATATATATATATATATATATATATAATCTTAATATAATCTTCATAATTATAAACATGTTACCTTATTAGTGTGTAGTTTGACACATAATATGTAATGTACATATGTGTGTGTAGGTATATGTGTTTGTGAATGTGTTTTTGTATTTTAATATTCGTTTTGTGGACAGTCCAGAGACTTTTCAGGATTTTAAAAAATCCTTTACTGGCTCCTTTCCCTTAAGACTAGGAAAGCATACCTAGACAATGTGTTATATCTACTTTGGTCCTATAAATAAAATTTATTCATTCATATGTATAATGATAATAAATATAGTAATCAGAATTCTGTTGTGGGTACAAGAGGGGTGGAGGCCCCCCCCTTCATGAATGTCTGCTCCAAGCCCCAGAATTTCTAAATTGGGCCCTGCAAGCAGGTAGCTCCTGGAACGTTATATTCTTAAATCTTATACCAGTATGGAAATAGCTTTTAATAGACAATTTTTAAATATAAGGAGGCCAGATTATTTTGTCAATGTATCTGCTATGCGTCATTTTTGCAAATTTAGTGTTTTAGCTATTTTTAGATAAATGGAATCCTCTCGAAATTCCTTTTGTCGAGATAATTCGAACTGGATTTTTGGGAATACTGGCTATTTTAAGGTATCAATCTACTCAGATTGCTGGTGTCAAAATAATTCAAGATTATAAGAACCTTTCTTTAAGGAAATTGACCCACATGCCACCCTGGGTCTTCAAATTCAGTATTGATGCCATGCAAGTAAGAATGTTCTATTTCTTTTTTTGCTATTTTCACGTAGAAGTGTATTTTAATTGAATATAAATTTTTTGCATAATATATTTATAAAGTAAAAAACAATTTTGTTGATCATATGTTTATCGGCGAAATTTCACTCATTTCAAATAAACAAAGACTGTTTTCCACCGAGAAATCACTTGGAGTGGATGTAATGGAATAAATCTGTTGTAGATGTGTGTGAGGTATTGCCAAACTTTCTTTGCAAGTGTTGGTCTTTGGTATCGGTGCCCTCTATCATACCATCTTTAACAGCCTTTGTTTATTTGTAATGTGTTGAATTTCAGCAAGAATCTTAATATATGCTTAAGAAACGGTGTTTAGTACTTGAATTGATTTTAATTAACTTATACTGGAATATTATTACTACAATTAATAAATTTGACACCCACGTTTAAGCTAATACTTTTTTTTTTTGTATAGGTGAAAAGGAAACATTGTCCCCATCCTAGAGTCAGATTAGGGTCCCTCCTTTGAGCCCATAGTGCCATAACCACTAGGCTATTAAGGATAGGGACAACGCGCTCTCTCTCTCTCAATTGCCAAATAATGATTATAACTATTATTTGGCAGTTGTGTTATCTCTTAGAAGGGTAATAATATCCTACAACTTTATATATGTAGAAAGAGAGAGAGTGTTGTATCTGTACTCGATGGCCTAGAAGTTAAGGCACTCTGGCCTCAATAAAAGGACCCTAATTCAACACTATGTCGAGAACAATGTCTCTTTTTCTCCTACACCTAAAAAAAGTTTTATCTTGAGCTTAAACATGGTGTCGAAAATCATTTAGTATAAGTGAATTAAATTTAACAACAACTCTATGTATTATGACTCATAGCAGAGTGTAGTGTAATACATTACACTCATAGCAGAGTGTAATGTATTATTAATATAAACCAATCATAATGTGCTATGATTTCATCCTCTCGGTGATAAGATTGGGTGTGCAACCCAGCAGAAATTCAGAGAACACTGGTATAAAGCCAGTAATTAGTTACATTTAAGAGTTCATATTTAGTAACCGGTTGTCGTTAATTGCTTGAAAGAATGTCTTTTAAAACGACAGAGAAAAAAAAATATATATATAACTGTTTTGTTTGTTTTTCTTTTCTTCTTCTTCCATTAAATTTCATTTTTAATTTTCATGAAATTGAAATTCTGGAAAAGGACATTTGATTATTTTTCAATTAAGAGCTATTTTCTACTTCAAAACCTTGCTAGATTTTGAATTAGCTGTAGTGTGTAAATTGTCTGCATATACTCATGATGTTTACTTATGTCAATGGCAGGCTGGTGAATGCACTCTTAAATATTTTCACATTTTCAAGCTCTGTGATTTATTTCTATTCTCGTATTACTGAAGAGCACTTCACAAATAGACTTTTTAAAATTTTAATGAACCTATCTATTTGGCACTCTGTGCTGCTTGGCAGCAAGGCAAGAACGATTTTAATCGCCCATTTCATTTAAAGAACTGTTGCCAGTTGGCAAAGCAGCAATGATTAAAAATAAATCTACTGAATGAAAAAGTTTAAAAATATGACAGTTTGGTAATACCTGCATGGTCTCCAACATAACGTAATATCCAGATACTCTGGAGAAAATGGATTTAAAATCAAATTTAAAGAAAATAGTTCTCAAATTTCTTGAAATAATGGCTTATCATTAAAAATGTAAGCCTTGCAGTAGCGTAATAATAACGCATTTACCTAACATACCAATAATCCGGGTTGTTAGTTCCTTAGCCTTAAGCAGGGTTCCCACGTAATCTGGAAAACCTGGAATTGTCAGGAAATTTGAAATTGTCCATAAAGTTCAGGAAAAGACAAGATTTTTTGGTCAAAACCTGGAAAAATCAGGGAAAATTTTCGTCACTTCTAATTTTGAATAGCTAAATCTCCCACAAACTTTCTCCACAACCGAAATTTAGTTAAATTGTTTGTGAGTGGTCAGAGAATTTTGCTAGAAAAGTCAGGAAATTTTACCAAAAAAAGGTAAGAGGAAAAACCTGGAAAAGTAAGGAAATTTCTTCCTACAATGTGAGTGAGAACTCTGCTTAAGAGATTCAAATTCCTTAGAAAAATATGGGGTACATTGAAAACATATGGTCCTTAGAAAAATATGGGGTCCACATTGTAGTAACACGAGCATTTATCATACCATTAACTTGGGTTTAACTCCCAATGGTATCATGAAATGCATTCTAATTTTCTGTCCACCATAGTCCGGGGTTTGGCTCCGTTGTTACCAGAAGTTCAGATTCCCTGAAAAACCATAATAGATTCCAGTGCAGCATGACCGTTAATATCCGTATGCTTAAAAGAACATGAACGATTGAAAATCCAACACTCAGAAAAATTCATTAGATTGACCTGAAATTTACAGGATGGCTAGATCATGTGGCAAAGCATGTAAATAATTGAAAAAAGTGCAGCGCATATACCAATCATGTGTGACATTCTTACGTGTTATCCTTGTAATGCAAACTATGTATTCAATGTGATATATCTTGCTTTTCTTAATGTTGGATGTTTAATTGCCAGTAGTGTGCTTTATTGAAAGAGAGGAAATAATAAATATACTTTATTTTCAGCTTATGATATCCTGCCTCTCGTCATCCCTTTCAACCTGATTTCCCCCGCAATTTCCTCTTGATCCATAACTGGATGCTGTTTTAGTATTCACCCAAAAGTGTGACGGATGATGCATGACTGCCACCCATAATCCTCTTGTCCATTTCAATCAGGTTATGAAAGTATTAACGTTACTTAGTGCATAATTGTCTAAGCAAAAAATTAATGTCAGCTGTATATTTAATATTTATCTTAGGCATACTAATTAAGTGTAGGCATGTTCCTATAAAGGTTTGTTTGTTTTTTTGTAAACTAATAACTATTTTTCCATTCATAACAAGATTGGTTGGTAGCCGAACAACTGCAGCACTTGCACTGTTGTTGTGGTGATTTCATGTTGTGGGCTTTAGACATTATTGCTACTAAAATTAATTGGACAATACATCTTTTATAGTTATTAATTTCTTCATTATATTAATATCTTAATTGTTGTAATTGACAACGGAATATTGATGTATTTCAGAGGGTACAGAATACCAATAGAGAAAATCTAACTCCTACTCAACAAAGCAGTTATACCACCATATTGGAAATTTTTTAATCAGCATTTGGCAACGTAAACGAACATGTGAAAGAAATACAGTGAACTCTTGAATTTAAGAAATTGTGGGGACCCTAAAAAAAAACTTCGAAAAATTGAAAGATCATAACTGGGAATTGGCATCAGTTCTATGGAGTACATTTGGAGACTAACGTTAAAATTCATAGGCATAGGCAGAAATTTCATATGGGGGGTGGGGTTACATAGCTACAACTCATGCATACCCATGTTAAATATACAAAATTTCATTGCGATGGGGGAGGGGGGGTTACAACCAGGGTTGGCTTTCTGCTGGCAGAAACTACTTTTTGCCGTGCCAGTGGCAGAAACTGGTTATAACCGGTTTTAACCAGCAGAAAGTGGGAGAAACTAATAAAAATACTTAAAATAGTGTTGTATTATTTAGTAAATGAAAGATTACAAAATATATGTTTATTACAATAATTTAATATATCGTAAAGCTTTATAGTAATTGTTTCAATAATTAAAATGTTTTAAAATGATTAAAAAGTACTCGAGTAAATCAAAAGTTTGTTACGAAAACCACCTTTTGAAGGCCGTATTATTTATCTTGTTAAATCCACTTTGTCTTATCTTCTCTACCTCATTAGACTTTTGGCTATAAAATAAAAAGCAACAACATTGACAGACTGGCTGGCTGGCTGTAGAAAAAGCCGTAGTAGTTTATGACCAGTCGGATAAGCCGTATTATAGACAGTGAACCACAATTTTCAAGTCTGTTGTAAAGCATAGGGTATCTGTTTAGAAATATTTTAGAAATCATTACAGACAGGGTGCTTGGCTAAAGGAATACATAAATACTGTGAAGCCACAAATACCAGGCAATATAAGGTGGAAAAACCACGTAGATTTCTTGGAATTATTCCTAAAGAAACACCCATGTTACTCGAAGATCATGAAAATGATATGGATGATAAAGGAACTTTTCAGGTCATAAACAATCAGATGATTAATAAAGATGTAAAAGACTTGTTGCAGCTTTTAAAATCTATTGCTGTTACCCTGTTTGAGATTCGAAAGGTAACTTTTCTATTACAGATGCATGTGAAATTAATCCTAAGTGATGATAATAATCTCATGGAAATGAATCAAAAAAGGGTAAAAAGTAAATATAATCAGGCAATAACTCAACATCATATATATGCCAGTTTATATACTTCATCCAAAGTACATGTGATCTAAATTGTCACAGGAGCAGGAAGACAATACTAGGAAATTCTTTAATGTCACTAACCCAAATTTTGTACTTCACATTAAAGCTTTTCGAGCAAATTCAGCTCCTTTTCCTGAAATATACTACTCCAATAAAATCTTAAAAAATGTCCAGACTTCTATGTGGTGATATAGTTTAAAGAAAACTATAAATGAAGATTTTGTACCTGTTTGTTTATGCACCGACGATATTGCCTGCAGTACTGGTGGGCTTGGAAGAATATTTTTCTTAAGCTATTGGTCTATTCATAATAAATTAAGAAATTGTTTGAATTAGGAAATGGAAGCAAAACTAATCTTTTGCTATAGATTACTTCATTGGAAAGATCAGCCTGAACTTAAATGCTAATTAATTGATCTATTAAATGCTAATTAATTAATCTATGCTGTAATCTTTGAATAAATACTATAAACATTGCAAATATATCTATTTTACTTTAAAATACACTCCCTTTTGCAATTTGGGGTATTTCGATAAGTTTTTAACACATAAAATAATTCCTGGGTTTCTGCTGGTTATTGCCACTTTCGTGGCAGAAATTAGTCTTTGCCATGCCGGTTTTAACCGCTTTGGCAGAAACTTGCCAACCCTGGTTATAACCCCAAAACCACCCCTGGCTACGTCTATTCTAGAGTTCATAAAAATGTGCAATTCATAAATTGGAGATTTGTAAAAATGTGAGTGCATTGC
Organism: Dysdera silvatica; assembly: GCA_006491805.2. Taxonomy (NCBI): domain Eukaryota; kingdom Metazoa; phylum Arthropoda; class Arachnida; order Araneae; family Dysderidae; genus Dysdera; species Dysdera silvatica. Next base: position 127,987,591 of record QLNU02015003.1, on the reverse strand, counting down.
ATAACATTTCTGTTTTATCTGACTACATTTTAATTTGTCGGTTATTTTTTTAAAGATGCTTATTAATCAAATTAAAAAAATAGTGTTTTGGGTTGCATATAGATGCCCTAATGATAATACAGTAAAATATACGGGTAAATGGTGATAATACAGTAAAATATATGGGTATACGGGTAGAGTATGATTCAAGGGACTAAGAAAAATTCACACTATAAGCAGGATCGTACAATATGCAGGAAATCCCTGTAATTGATAGCTAAAGTGCTATTTTATTCAAATGAAGCATTTGCTCAACAATTTGTAGTTGTAAATCAAATTATGTAATACATGTATCTATTCAATACAATGTATATATATTTGTACAAAGAACACTGGAATACGTACGTATGTAACTTCTCCGTATTTCACCATCCACAAGGCAAACGCTCCCCACTCCGAAATTGGAGTTTGAACAGGGAGTTTGTACTTGTAGGAAACGAAGACAACATAACCCAACCACCATTTTCATATCACACTATAATCGTATTTTGTTAATACATGTGCATTAGGTGCTGTTCAAAGGACCTGGCAAAAATCACATAAAAAGCGAGATCGCACTATATCCCAGGCTCAGAAAATCTGGTCATCACAGGTGACTAGATTTTTGCAGTTATGTAAAAAAGAATGTTTACTAACTGTTCACTGTAGTCTGAGAATTGATTTCCTAGGCCTTGTGATGTTCGGAATCCTAAGAAAACTGTAAATCCAGGCAGGGCCTTTCAGAGAAAATTCGAGGCCAACTAATATTTTAGAGGCCCTTCAAAATTGACATGCATACATGTCTTACATATACTGAGTTACCAAGTTAAGGCCCCTAATATTGTGATGCCCGGGGCAGAAGCCCCTTCTGTCCCCCCACCTCTGATAGGCCCTGAGTCCAGGTACAGCATTACCTTTTCTCACCTTGAACCGTAAAACTCGCAAACAAAACTTTCCATACTAGGTTTTCTTATTGAGGTGAGCAAGTGCAGTTGGCGAGGATTTGTTAAGCCGTCTATGATATATACGAACGGTGAACTTGAACTTTTCAATTCTCCTCTAAAAAGCAATTTAGATGTTATTTTTAATAATATAATAAATTTTTGAATAAGGGAACCACACATATCTTTAGGGTCCAAACCTACCCTGCAGTAGGAATGTAAATGTACGAATATTTGTATATGATTTCTATGGTTATTGCACAAATAACTCATTTTGTTGATACTAATTAAGTATAGTGTAATTTAGAACTAAGTCAAATAGTGATACACTGTGCAAAACTAATAATTGTAATAATTATTATTATTTTGTAATTATTATTTTAATAGTGTAATGATTATTTTCATATGCAGAATATCCTTCCAATGAGGGTTAAAGGTCTTCATATTGTCAACAATGGTTATCTCTTTTACTATGTGTGGTCTATGATGAAACCATTACTCTCAAAAAAATTAAGCGAAAGAGTAAGTATGAATTATAGTTACTTTAAACATCTATAATAATCAGAGTAAAATTTCTTTATAAAAACTAAGTATAGAAATTTTATAAAAACTTGCTAAAAAATTTTACCAAAGCTTCTACTAGCTCATACAGATAGCTTTTATAAATTTTATGTAAAATAATTATAACCTTTGATTTCCTTTTCATATATTGTATAAATATGTGTCATACGTTATGAAAAACAGAGCTTGGCAAATCCGATCACCATCAGCGACTGTATTTTTGTACTTGACTTGTAGGAAATGATCTTTTTTTACTGCATTTCTAAGTTTTTTTTTCGAGACAGGCGAGTACCATTCTTGTCTAACGAATACAGTTCGCTTTGATTTGTGACGCCCTGATAGTGGAGATGGAGCAAGGCATTCATTTTGGGGAATCTATTCTTTCATTCTCATTTTTTTTAATACATTCTCTTGTGATTCAATTTCATTCTTTAAAGTCATTCACAAAATGAGAATGGACCCATTCACTGAACGAGAATAATCATTCTTTTGAATGAATGAATTCCCATTCGCCACACACCTATACATTGTGATACTAATTAGCGGTGTGTCAAATCGTTCAACGACCGGATCACTGAATAATTTTTCTCATCTTATGTAAATGGGCAAAATCATTCTTTGATTCATGTAGTAAATGCTTGGGCACACTTGTAATGATGAACGAAACGAATGGACAACATCATGTCTGCTTATTTATTTGTTGTTACAGATTCATTTTCATGGGAGTGACTTAAAGAGCCTTCACCAAAGCATTTCGCCGTCCATCTTACCCGAGGAATTGGGTGGTGTTTCAGGCCCATTTAATAACAAAGAATGGACACAATTGATGAAAGAATCTGAGGAATATATAACGACTTATATAAAACGTGTAAAGGAAAATCGTGTATGAAAATACTGTTTATAGTTTATTGATCCATTGTATTTTTCAGTTATAGTGATTGGTCTGTTTCTACTTAAATTAAGTTTATTTTGATCACTCATTAAAAATGCGTATTACTATGAAATGTGTAATTTACTTTAAGTTTTACATTTTGAAAGTTTTTTATCTGGAGAGAATGCTCAAATCTTTAATGAGCTTCACTTGGCAGTGAATAAATTAAAAAAAATAATAATTGTTTTAAGTTTTGGAACCTTCTATTATTTGAAAAAATTGTTTGGGGCCACTATTACCCCACCCAGAAAAAACTTTTTGTATGGAGAGACTGCAACATGCTATAACATGTATATCGTATGTGTTTCGTTAAGCCCATGGCGCAAAGGTTGATTCCCAATAAGCATAGGCTCCAGAGAGGGGAGGTGGTATTCGAGGCCCAGCTGCATTAGGACAAAATTTTAGGAAATCATACATTTTAAAAACAAAATTCTGTTCAAGTTGTAAATAAAAAATATGTGGATTCTACAATTCTGTTAAGAAAAAAAATTTTTTAGAGCAATGACCCTAAAATTTTGAATAAATCAACTAAGAATCGTGGGAATTTAAACGAAACTATAGCTTGGAACACGTATCACAAACTGTGTTCCGAAAATAGAAAAAGCTACAATGCATTGTTCGACGCAACGAGGGCGAAAAGGCGGACTTTTGGCTATCTTTTTCAATTGTTTTCTTTATTTTATTAGCTCACTTCAGAGGTCATTCCTAGTTTAGTTTGGCTGGGCACATGCATTTGTATCACATTATTATTATCTTACGCTTATATGCCCCAGAGCTATATGCTATAGACTAGGGGTCTTCAACCCGCGGGCCAATTGCGGCCCGCCGGCTCATGAAATAATACAAAATGTTTCATATAAAAATAACGCCTTTTGCTTCCTCTGAGACTTAAATCCGTGTATTTTATTCTGTTCACATTTCGTAATAAATATCTTAAAATGCTAGAGAACTAAAGTAATACGCGGTCCTCCCTCAATTGTGTTTTACTTTAGTTTTCTAACATAGATGGGTACTAGAGGGTTAGTTTTATTTATTTGCAGTGCAACAGTGATTTTAAAGGAATTCAACTTAGGACTCACTGCATTCTATTTTAAATATATCAATAAGAGCATCTTCCCAACCGTCTGATAGAGATGAGTTCAGGCTCAATTTTCGAAGCCCGAGTCCGAAATACTTCGTGGAAATTTGAGCCCGCTCGAGCCTGAAATACTTTGTGAAAATTTGAAACCGGCCGAGCCCAAAATACTTCGTGAAAATTTGAGCCCACCCGAGCCCGAAACTTCAATATTGAAAAGTCAGTTTTCGGCTTCAGTTGCATCCGTCTTATAAGCCCGGACCCGAAAATAATGTGAAATATAGAGCACTAATCAGGCTGATCGGGGAGGCGTAAGCCTCCCACTGGTTGCCTTTGTTCAGTCTTAATATTACTGGTAGACTAAGGTACATGGTGACTTACTTGGCCAACAAAAGCTCGGCAAAATTGACCCCTCGAAACTGAAAAAGATCAAAAACCCGGTGTCAAGTTCAGAATTTGGGGGTGGGGCTTTATCCAACGACCCCCTGGATTCGCCTTTGTTCAGTCTTAATATTACTGGTAGACTAATATGGCCCGCGGGCCAACAAAAATAGGCAAAATTGGCCCTCGGACTGGAAAAGATCGAAAACCCCTGAGTGTCGGATCCAGAGGGGATTTGGGGGGTGGGGCTTGCAATGCCAGCTTGACGACACATACATAATGATAATTTTTGCCCCTATCAGGTCAATGGGCTACTGACTGGTTAGGAAGTTCTCTAATTCACCCCTCCCCTGTAGATCCACCCCTAATTTAAAAGGGCGTTAGACTACACTTTTTTTTTATAGGATTGCACCACTGATCGGCGCACGCAGAAAGTTCGTAAGTGGGGGTTATAGGATCAATGGGGAGGAGTTACAAAGCTACAGCTCACATATTCCTATGTTAAATATGCAAAATTTCACACGCAATGGTGGGGGGAATTACAACTCCCATCAACACACACACGTGCGCGAATGCCAAAAAGCTCGTATTATGAAGATGTAACAATTCCTGATCCAGTGTACAGTCCTAGGACATAAATTTAATTTTTTATGGTGTAAGAACAGCAAGGTTCATGCTACACCAAACGAGGTGTGGGCAGGGTGTCTGCCAAATTATTTACTCTGGGGGGTGTCAAACTTTGTTTGGGGGTGTCAAATTTACCTTCAAAATTTTAATTTTTTTTATAAAATGTACTTACCAGAAAAGAAACGAAATAAAATATTCGGTAGTTATGAAATAATTCTTCCATATTTATATAAAAAAGTTCATTTCTTTATTCGGAAGAAAACAAAATTCAAGCATTTTTTCTCAGACATTTAACCCATTCACACACAGTTGATAATTTTTGAGGTGGCAGGATTTAATTTCATATGGTAACTTTCTTCCCTCTTGATATCCTTATCCATATTTTTCTTCGAAAAATTGTTGCATATAAAAGATTATTACAATTTACATATGCAGAAAAAGTATGGAAAAATAATTTGCGCAATATTTTTTCTTTCTTGTAATTTGAATATTTAGCGGGCATATGAACTTTGAGTTTTAGATGTGTGTGTGTCAAAGAATTTGGAGGGTGTTGGGGGGCAGATATGCCAACTCTTTCGAATTTTTTATAGTTTGTACGGATCTCCACTTTACGGTTACATTAACTCCACTTTACGGTTGATTCCAAGAAGACTACGGAAAACACAATTCAAGATCCTCACATGCAATTTTCTACCGGCCCTTCTCAAATTCATATTTTTTATGGTTTTTAGTAAAAAATAAACTAAAAACCACACTTTGTAAGATAGCCTGCGCCTTCCATGTTAGGACGCAACGTTTCCGACTTGGCCTCTTGTTTCTCTGTTATTTTTTTCGTCTAGCTTTATGCGTGAAAATTGCTTTGAAATTGGAGTAAAACAACGAACTGAAACGCAACCGTGATTGTGAAAAACGAGTGATGATTTTTTCGATTCGTGATTTTGTCTTTGATTCGCTACCTACCGGCAAAATTGTGAAATTTTTAAATGCGCCCTAAGTAACGACTGTTTGCAATTTTTTAGTATTTTTCCATCAAAATAGAGGAATTTTGCCCTGATACACCACCTACCGGTGGTGTACGAAATTCGCGGTCACTAATCATGTTTTGCACCTATAAATTTCTATCCAAAGTACATACGTTTGCAATGGAAAATGGGCAAGTTTTGTTGACAGAAGCTAATTTACATATTTCAAAAATTTTAGCGTCTCAAGAACAATGGCGGACGCAGATTTTCATTTGAGGGAGGGTGGATCACGGCCAGAATTTGCCATGGTCTTGGAATAACACCCTTCATTTATCATGCAAGTTGGAATTTTTTACAGTGAAAAAATATATTTGGGAGTCATAACCCCTCTGTCCGCCCTTGCTCAAGAATAGGGAAAAGGTTTTAAAATTACAGAAAAAGAAACAAAGAACTTAATGTTTATGAAGTTTAACTTTTTCAATAAAACATTTAGCTTTTCATTTTTATTGTGCTCATTCATTTGATTAAACTATTTTTTACCTACTACAAAACCCATGTGCGAACCAATTTTCCTGTACAAAATATAAAATTCTGGTGTTCACCTGCTACAAAACTGGTGCAAAGGTATTTTTCCTTCTACGAAATTTATGCAAAAGTTTTTTTTCCTACAAAACCGATACCGAAAGCCATTTTTCCTGCTACAAAACTGATACAAAAGGTCATTTCTCCTGCTACGAAGTTGATACGAATGGTATTGGTGAGAGTATGATCACTGTACATAAACATATACAGTTGAATCACATTATTAGGAATACTTACACATTGTTTTTTGGCGCAGTATAGCCCAGATGCCCTTGCGCCATAAAAAATTCAAACAAACAAAGGAGGAAGAGGTTGCTCTATAACAATGCAGGTGCTTTACTTATAATTTTTTTTTTTTTTCAGGAAATAAAAGAGTGCTGTTTTACTAAAAAATTCTTGACTTTTTTTTATCGGAAAACTATCTATGGAAAGTTCTTTACTTTTTTTTTACTGATGACTACTTTCTCAGGTTGGCATCTCTGGGTAAGGGGTGTAACAGACTCCCTGTTTTCGCCCCTCCTTCTCCTCCAAGAGTGGGGGACGAAGAACCTGTCCCCCCCCCCCACCTCTTGGCACGCGCCTGAGGGGTTGTAATAACTATTTTATACAGGGGTTGTGGGATACCATAACCCATAAGGTGCCGTGTATAATCAAGGCGCTGTGGGTCATATTTCCTCCCTCTACTGAAAAATGATTTCAGTAAAGCATAAAGGTCAGCATTTCAAGTTAGCGAGCAATTTTTTTTATATAATTCATGATTTAACACGTTGTTGGTTGTTTTAAAATTGCGCAACTGAAATCACGATAAAGTCAGGTTAATCCTATGTATATATATATATATATATATTTTTTTTTTTTTTTTTTTTTTTTTAAGTGGTATCAGTGGCTGTCTTAGCATTTGAGAAGCCCCCTCTCCTTCTAAATATTTTCTTTGCGGCCTTTCCTGTTCCTACTTATTTTACAACTATTAGCGTAATTAGGTACCGTATCTGATATTAGAATAATTACCAAAACCCTTAAAATATACCTTTATTCGGAAAATTTATCATTTTTATTCACAAACACTATTATGGCCAAAAATATGCAATTGCACATAATCCTGACTCTAGCAATGACTTGCACAGAACGAGCTCTTAACTTTTTATGTAGAATGTTAGGGACCACGCACGCTCAGTCCCCGCTACCAAAAATTTTGCACCCCAAGCAACCGCAATTCACGGATGTGCAAGCTTCAACCCCCACGAAGTGCAATGGAAGGCCTCAACTCGGGGTATCCTTATTTTTATTAACTACTGGAAAATTAATACAAGTACATAATTTCAAACAAATGTGTCAAAATCATATTGCATTTTAAACCAAATTCAACAATATTCTAACAAAACTTAAAATAATCAAACGAAATTTTAAAATAGATTCAACTATATTCCAAACAAAACTTAATGTAATAATATCACATTTTAAAATAAATTTGACAATATTCTAGACAAAACTAAATTTGATCATTTGTTAAGTTCAAAGATAAGGAATAGCCTAAGAGTTTTAAGTTATTTGATTGTTTGTAAAATATCACAGTTCATATAAAAATCACCTGAACGTTACACATGTAGATCAAAGTCAGCAAAACTTGTCAGGCACATAAATTCCTAAAACACCATCATTAGCCAAAGTCAGAGCAAAAACTTAATGAAGGAAATCGAATCCGAAGCAACGAAAGAAATAAGAAGCACAAAGCAGAAAAGAGGAGGAGGGAAAGCAAAGGTAAAAATTTACCAATTCTGTCCCAGCATCGGCAATCACAAAGGCACCAGAGCGAAGTTCCCATATCTGCCTAGCCTTCGGGATACTGAAGGCACAAATGTCGGCCTCAATTCGACGTTTAAAGATCTTTATTTCTTCTTCAAAATTCGGATATGTCCAATACTTGTGATCAAAACTGTTTAATTTTGAATAAGCTATAGAAAGTATTTGGATTCGGCTATTAAAATTTCCATATCTTTTCCTTTTCTACACTTGATTGGTCGTGGGTCGTTGAAAAGGACGTTACGATAGCTTAGGTTATTGATGCCATATATTTCTTTGACCTTCTTCCACCATTCTTTCGGTATTGTACAATCAACAAATAAATGGCTGCGGGATTTATATTCCCCGCAACTGGCGCATTCAAAATTTCTAACTATTCCGAATTTAAATAGCCGTTCTCTCGTTGGCAAGACATGATGGTATTGGAAGAAAAGGAAGTCTCTTTCTTATCACTTACCCTCATCTCATTTAGCGATTTCCAAACACCACTCCACCCTAAATTAGGATAGTTTTTCTCAATCTGAAGCGGGAAGCGAAGGAGTAATTTGTCATAAATCGTTTCGTTTTTCAACTTCCATTCATTAAATTGTACTTTGTCCCTGTTCTCTGTAATGAAACGAAGAATGGTCTGTATCTCATCTGGAATTTTTGATGCATGTGGTCTAGTATTGACGAATGGGATTCCTAGTTCATCACTGCGTGTCCCAAGGAAGAATTCCATGGTTTTTCTGATCCGCTCTTCTTGCCCTACTCTCGTCTAAAAAATGAGATTTTTTGCCTAGTGAACGAGGCACCAAGTGTTAATTTCAACTATATCTCGTCCACCTTCTATTAAAGGTAGGTGAAGAGCTTGTCTCGCTATTCTTTCGGATTTGTTTTTCCACCAGTACGCGAAGATGAACCTAGAAAATAATCTGACAAAGTGTTTTAACAACGAAGATGGAAAATACGTAGGTAACCATTGGTAGAAGAACCGACCAAATGAACTTAATTTTTTCATTCTGGTCAAGGTTCCGTAGTTAGACTTTTCCAATTTTCTTTACTTTCTCTAAGACTTTTTTAGTATTCTTCGGGCTCCCGCCTTTTGCGTCAAAGAAAACTCCTCCAATTTTCGTTGACGTCACCCGAAAGACGGTCAAATTCGGTGATAGAGTGAATCCATCCTGCAGGGAGAGAATCTGTGTCTTCATATTGTTAAGGGCAGCTCCTGATGTCTTAACGAAGGTATTCATCAAATGAAAAACTTCATTAATAGAATCCTCGTCTCTGACAAGGATACTCAAATCATCAACATAAGCAAACAAATTGGTGCCTGATAAGCTCAAACCAGGAAAGACAGGTCTCGGTACTCTTTCGCTTTTAGAGAGAGCTTTCAAAAAAGTCTTGAAAACTAAGACACAGAGTAGCGGTGACAGAGGGCATCCTTGTCTGACTCCGTTTTTAACCTGGAAGCTCTTAGTAAGATGATTATTCACTAAAACTCTACCTTCGATATTCGTATAGAGGGATCTAAGTATCTTCGTCATCTTTGGTGGGAAGCTGTAAGCTTGCAAGACAGCGAAAAGGAAATTATGGTCTATCCGATCTAGCCTTATCGTGATCCAGGTTCACAAGACATGTTTTTTCTCCTCTCTCGTGGAAAAAATGAATTATGTTTCTGATGAAAATCAAGTTAGTCTTAAGGTTCGTTCCCGATGCTCTGCAAGTCTGATATTCGCCCATTAGTTCTCTTATAGTCTTTTGGATTCTACGAGCGAGCAATGATTTTATAATCTTCATTGAGTAAAATGACAGGCCTCCAGTTAAAGATCTTATCTCCGATTTTTTTTGGGTTTTTTTTTTTTTTGTTTTTGTTTTGTTTTCTACAAATTAGTGTTACAACACCTTTCTTCATTGATTCAGGTATCTCACCCTCACGAATGAGTTTGTCGATTATTGCAGAGAAGGTTTCTTGAAGGATATCCCAAAAGATACGATAAAATTCACTAAGAAGACCGTCACTCCCCAGCGTCTTATTTATTTCCCACTTTTGACTGAAATTCGAATTTCCTCCTTCGTTGTATTTGCGTCTAGTGTTGAATATAACTGTTGAGCAGAGATCTTTTTAACACCTGTAAGAAAAAGACGTTAGATTTCTGGGATCGTTTCCCTTTGACTTGCGAAATCAAAAAAATATGAAAAGACTCTTCTTGAATTTCTGTCGTCGACTCAAGGAGATTTCCTTTAGCATCTTGGAGGCAATCGAGGAAGGTATTCTCTCTCTCCTCTCTAATTGTTTTTGAAAAAGAACCGTCCACTGTTGCCGCTGTTTGTCACTTTAGTTCTTGCCTTCACTTCGAGTGACATTTTCTCGTTTCTGAACTTACCGATTATTATCTAATTGTATCAGCCAGCCACTTGTTGCATCGCTTCATTTTTCCGGGGACTATCGATCAAAAGACGCAGAACATGCCGCCAATTTAACAATTAAGTTTCCATTTTCCTCGACCTTTTTCGTCCTAGCGAAGTCACTTGCCTGATTCTTAACCTCTTGCTTAATAGTCTCCCATTTAACAAGTGAATCCAGGTCCCGTTATTGAATACTCTGTATAGTCTCGATAATTGTTGTGTGGAAGCGTTCCTCACTCAAGTGCGAGATGTTCATTTCCGGTGGCCTTGTCAAAGACGACGGGTCTCTTCACCTTCTAGGGTGATTTTCACTGCCTAGTAATCAGAAACGTATACACTGGGAACGTTCAGAGGCAAAACGTTAATCGTCACACAATGTAGGTGGGAATTTTTCGAAAGGTAATATCTATTTAACCGACTTGAAATTTCATTACGTTCCCAAGTCATTATACGATGAGCATTTTCCTGAAGCAAGAGATCTTCCAGGTCGTAATCCATTATCAGTTTTCGAAGATTTCCACCGATCATCTAAGCGGAATGAAAACTGACTCCTAAGCGGTATCTTCGATTAAGGATGCAATTAAAATCCCCGGTGATTAAAATGTTACACTTGTCCCTTATGAGAAAGTTTAAATTGATGTAGAAAACTTGATTTTCCTTATAGACGTTTGGTGCATATATGCAGATGAATCGGAGATTACCTGGAACCCAGGATAAATCAATGCACTCCACCCTACCTTCGGCTTCAGAAAGAGATCTAATGACATTATTTCTGTATCTTTGTTTTACATAGATGGTGACTCCTCTACTACGGGAACTATCTGGGCTACTAAATGTCCTCATTCCGATGTTTCTGCCAAAGTTTTCTGCCTCTTGGTTAGTTTCAAAATGTGTTTCTTGAAGGAATACGAAATCATAATTGGATGCGCGAATCCAAGAGGATATCGTTCTTCTCTTCATATCATCTTTAAGACCTTATCAATTCAGGGTCACGAAATTGGCCCTAAAGGAAAGCATGACGGAACCAAAGAAAAAGAACCAAAAACGCAAAAGGGACCAAGACAAAACGAGACCTCTAACCGAGGTTCGTCGACGTCTGGATCACCTCCCTTTTTCTCTTACTTCTCCTCGTCTTCTCGTGTTTTTTACGCTTCGATATTTCTTCATCGAAAAGGTTCGAAGACAAGCTCGCCCAGTTGAACTCTTCTGAAGATGAACTGACCTTGTTAATGTTTAGGGACTCCTGGCTTGAAACTTCATCAATGAGGTGTGTTCCACCACTAGCATCTTTATATTCTTTTCTTTCCGAAGATTCTTCAACTACATCTAAAATTTCTTTGAATGTGAAGGAGGGGGAAGAAACTCTTCCAAGGAAAGTTTTCTACAGTTGTCTCAACGTTAATCTTTCCTGTAATCTTTAAATTTGTTTCTTCGTTGCCGAGCTCCATGGAATTCATGGTCTCAGACATCTCTTCTACTTCATCACGTCATGGTTCTTCCACTCTTCCTGCTACTCTCTCTGCATATGTCAATTCCTTGGATAGACATCTTTCGCCCTTGTGCGCTTTGCCGCAAAATTAGCAAGCGTTCTTACATCTCTAACTCATATGACTCTGCTGACCACAGTGGAAACAGGCCACTGTGGGACACTCCTTGACGAGGTGGCCTTGCTGTTTCCAGATTGGGAACATTCTTCTTCATTTCAATTTTCACTTGGACGTGACCATTCCTGATGTCGAAACCGCTGATTTTAACGAAGTTAATCTTTATTACTTTGCCGTACGTCGAAAAGAAGCTTTCAATGTTTTCCTTCGAGGCTTTATAAGATACCCCCAAACATAAAGTCACGTGAGTCGACGATCTGCTGGAACAGCTTCGTGTTTTTCTCCCTCGCATAACAGTCCATCCTCCACTACTTCAGCCGCTAACTGGGCATTCGAAAAACTTATCTCATAACGCTCGAGATTGAAACTCTAGATGCATTTTATACTTTCGCTTCCATATCTGTTCACAAGTTCTTTTAACATGGCATGAAGCATTTGACTTCTTCCTAAGCTAACACGAATTGACGTAGGTCTTTCGACTACGAAATCTTTTTCTACGCTTTTTGCCATACTAAAAAAAGTAAATACGCCACTTGCGTAAAAAAAGAAGAAGAAAAAAATGACTTACTTTCGGGTCAATTACCCTGCAAAAGAAAATGGGCCGTACTCCAGCTTCTGTGGAAGTTCGGAAAAAATTGCATACAATTTAAACTTCTAAGGCAAAAAAATAATAATAATAATAATAAATAAAAAATAAATGAATAAATAAAAACATCAAATTTCTTCTGGTAAAAGTTTAGCGCGAACTCTGATCAAGGATTTCCCAGCGCCAGGTAAGTATGCTAAAAATTTCATGGAAGTAATACTAATACTAAATTTTTCTCAAACAGTTCAACGGAAACTATATAAAAAATTTTTTAATTGTCTAATATTATTTTATAAAAATTCATTACCATTCTAAATATTTTGCGTGTTACAATTATTTACAAATATATAAATAATAAATAAAATTTATGAATCGTATAGGTTTTACGAATTATATAGATGGCGTGTTCTCCATGAACACCGTGGAATCGCAAACTTTCGGTAGCTTAGCCAACAAAATTTTGCTCTATGTCAAAATGCTTGAGTTGCATAGAAACGCAATGGATATCGCGTCTGAATAAAAATATATTTAAAAAACAATCATAAATTATCAATTTTTTAATATCAATTCAAATTTATTAGAATTAATATAGTTGCAATGACTCTTTGTAATTCATTCAATTTATTCTGGTCGATCTCTAAATAAAAACCACCTCCAAAGGACGGTCGCTTTTGCAGAGTCCCACTGGTGACCGTTATTCAGAGGTTTTACTGTTAATTAATTTTTAGTATAAAAATTGATGAGATGTAGCACTATGTGGAATACATTAGAGCTCAGTAACAATGCTGTGAAAAATGTTTTCGCTGCCACGTAGAGAGCACCACCATGTTTGAGACAAATGTTGCTGTCCTCGTTAAGAAACAGACTAAAGTAAACTCGAAGTGAACACAGGGTGTTACCATTTAATGCTACTGTTAATCATTTGGCTTCAGTGCCATCGATTGGAAGATATCTCTCCTTGCAAGTACCTTTCTCCAGTGGGTAGCGTTGTCATCTGTCAACCAACATGATATAAAATAACACTCCATTTTCACTTAGAATCAGTCCAAGGCGGCGTGAAATCATTCTTTTCTTTGAGAGCAATTTACAAAATTTTATTCACTCCGTGTGCCAACCATTTGGTATTTGTACTAATCCTGTGGAGGGTAAAAATATCTCAGATATATATTATTATCTAATATTATCACATCATCGGCTATCATAAGAAAAATTTCCCGTCTTTAATTATTTGCTAATATTTTCTTACGTTTAAGGTTTGATAATTTTCCTCGCTCCTTTTCTTTTTCCTCTTTGCACTGATGTTAACCATCAGAGCTGAATTTGGCAGATGCTTTAAGCTTTTCTGTCGCCCTCTCATTCCTTATCTATGGTTTTGTCGAATTTCTTAAACTCCGAAGATCTCCTTGCATTGTCTTGGAGTTGTTTTGAATTTTTTAATTGTTTGTGAGTCGCGCCTCGGTGTTTATGTCCGTCGTTTTCCGGTCGGTTGTGTTGAGTTTGGCTCCAATTAAGCTCAGCCAACAGTGATGTATCGCAGGATAGTATCCGTCGCCTATCATCACCACCGGCGCACGCAGGGGGTGTTGATGTAATGAAATTTTGTATATTTAATATAGGAATATATGAGTTGTAGCTCTGTAACCTCCCCCACATTGAGCCTATAACCCCCTCTTATAAACTTTCTGCGTACGCCTATGCCCATCATGGTGCCCTATAAAAGAAAATAGGTGTAGTTTAAAAAACTGTTAGACACCAAATGGTTAAAAAATCCAAATAGTGGGTATTTGCTAAAAAATTGGCAATAGTTTCAATACTCAGTATTCCTATGCAGAAGGAATGGTAGATTCAGAAAAAAAATTAGTGAGAGAAGAAGAAGAAGGCGGATGTTTTGGCCGTGACGTTATATCCTTTATTTATTCGTTCTGCCATTTTATGTGATTAGATTATTTCTATTCGTTGTATTTTACGAAGTGCTATTCGATACATAAAAGCTGAGAATCTTACTCCGTAGTTATTCTTACATGCGTAAAAGCTGAAGATTTATTACGTTCTGAATTTTTTTTTCCAAAATATATCTGGGCAAAATATATATACAGCAATTATAATTGCTGTACGCGATGGAGTCGGCAAACGTTGGACCAATGAAAAATTTTCCCCAATGGTATAGTATTCTGTAGTTCGATAATAATTAACGGTGATTATGAATTTAAATCAACAAAATGTAGATCAAGTCTACTATCATAGTTGGTTAATTATGATTTCTAAGTTAGTCAATGTTTCTCTTTAAATGACTTGGCGCAGTATAGCCCATATGCTTTTGCGCCATAAAAATACAAGCAAACGAGCGTTTTAAATGAAAAAGTGTTTTTTATTGGAATGATAATTGAAACTTTTTTATTATTAGTTATTAAGTTCTGTTCCATTGGTTGGCCCTACTGTAGAGGGGTTTGGCGCAGTATAGCCCAGATGCTCTTGCGCCATGAAAAAGCCAAACAATCAATCAACCTACTGTAGTGTAGTGGTAACGCTCATGGGCGCGAACGGCATAAAATATTGGGGGCGGGGGGACAATATACCAGTAGAAGGCATTTTGTTTGAAATTGGAGGGGGACATGGAACCCTAATACCAACATTGGGGGGGCAGCCCTCCCCCGCTAACGGCGCCCGTGGTAATGCGTTCGTCTATTATACTTATAACCTTGGTTCGTTTTGCTTCGATGTATTCTGCTTTGAAAGAAGGAAACACCAAAGTTCCTTTGTACTGAATTCCAGATTATTTCGGAATTAGCGGAAATGTCGTTATGGACACTTGAGCATGTCAGATTCTGTATTCTGCAGCAATCAACTATCCCTTTTATCAGCCAAGTTTCTTAAGCTGTCAAATCAGAAACATCTTGGGGATAGTACAGATTTCGTTACCCTAAACTCTCTCTATTCCCATGAAAACGCTGCAAATTCCGCTAGATTGCTGTATCACTTGTGACATCACGTAGGTGTGTACGAAGCTCAAACAAGCTGTAAGCAAGCATGCCGTATTTTTTTCCGGATGCAAGGGGATTTTTGCGAATCAGTATTTTTCCTGTATCAGCGAAAGCCTAATAGTGGGAATACCCCCCACATACCCCGCCACCAAAAAACATAGGAAAGCATGGAGTAGTACTCTCCCGTTTGGGTGTTTTTCAAAAACATGTTAAGTTGTTTTTCTAATCTCTCTCTCGCTCTACAGTCAGGTGGTGTCGACATGGCTTATGCACTGCATTGTGTAAATAGGCTGCTTGAAATGTTTGAATATATGAGAAAGAAGTAGAATTCGAGAAACCTTTTGCAGAACTGCTACATTATGATGTTGGTTGTCCTGATTCAGATTAAGATCCCCCTTCGTGTCAAGGTATTGTGTTAACAAATATTTCTATCTCAGCTTTTAAAAACACTTATAATGCAGTACAACATTATAAGCGTAAGCAGCATTGTGTTGACTTATGAATCTAATCTTTGTAATGCTACGTCAAATTATCTTATAATCAGTTTTAAGTGAGCTATATGATATTATCTATAACAGATTTTTTGATTTATATAAATCTGCACATCAGTTCTTTGCTGAAATGATTCAAGATAAAGTATGGTCTACTAATTTAAATCCTCTGACTTCATAATGGAATATAAGAATTACAATGTTTATTCAAGCATTACAAAGGTATATTGGATCACCACAGTATTAAGGATGATGATGTATTGGCAGATTCTTTTAGATTTCAAAACCTTTTGGCTTTCTGACTTCGCACATTTGAGTGGAAGTGCAATGTAGAAATGTTTTTCTAAAAATTATGGTAATGTATATCCAAATCTTCAGCATATCATAAACATTTTCAGGTTATTTCCTATTTCCAATGCGAAGGTGGAAAGAGCATTTTCTACAATGAAAAGGGTTAAATCTGATTTCAGAAACAGATTGAGGACTATTTGGCTTAATCATTTTCTTTGAACATCGTTAGAAGGGGAAGCTTTAAGCGAGATCAACCCAAAAAGTGCAACAGCTGTTGTTCGGGGAGGTGGGGATCGTCCTGAAATCAAACCATTTGACCATCAGCCATTCAAAAAGCTAAAAGTTTCAAATTCCTCAAAAACTCAGTTTACTAATCATCATCATTATCTTCTGATTCAGATTAAGAGACAATTTCTTACTTGTTTATTTCTATTCCACTTTTGTATTTACAGGTATGCTGGGTTTTTTTTTTGTAAACATGTCATAAGTATAACATTGAACTGCGTAATTGTATAAAAAATGAAATTGCTATACAATTTGTGGAGCAGTTGGTTATATAAATGAAGAAAAGTAAAAAACAACACTGGTGTGATGTCATCTTAGTGTCTCTATCATCTGTCTAAACCATTATTATTTGCATTTGACCTCTTTTTTTTTTCTTTGGATAACGAAGTAAAGGAAAGTTACTAATTCAATATACAACGAAATTACCAGAAAGGGTCTCTCCCTCTCCCCCACTTACCCTTCACTGATTCAGGTAAGATACTAATTCAATATACAGTGAAACCTAAGGCGGAAACTCATGGAACTGGAAAAAAAATTCTGTAGTATGGAGGTTACACACAAAATATATCTACATACATAGTTAAATTCAGTAGTAAGAGATGACTGCTTATGCTTTTTTTTTTTCTTTATCTTATCTTACAAATGTTAAGATTATATTTATTTTCTTTTTGATAAAAATGTTTATTTTATTTTTATTAATTTTAATTTTCGCACTATTTTGTGGTTTTAGTACTTACGATCAATATGGTACAAAACTTCACTCTAACTATACATGCCTATTATATACAAAGAGTCTATTACGTAAGCTTAAATTGTTAAAGCATGTGCCTCTCTTTTAAAGATAATGATTCCCTTGTATAAAGATAATCTCTCTCTCTCTTGCGGTGGGTTTATCCATGAATTGATAAAGTCGATGTGAGTGACTTTTCGTTCTGGTTAATAATGAACGTTTTTATTTAAGAAGTGGGTGGCACTGGCATACGCAAGGGGGGGGTGGTCGCGATTATGGTTGTAACCCCCATTGCGATGAAATTGTGTATAGTATACATGTAAATACAATAGACTTGTATCTCTGTAATCCGCCCCCCCCCTCCCATTGTAAGCCTGTAACCCTCCCCTTATGAACTTTCTGGGTATGCCTATGGTGGGTGGGTGGTGTGCAAAATGGCCTTGGAGTTCATAAAGGTGGTTATAGACTTTATGGGAGATGTCACGGAGCTGTAACTCATATATTCCTATATTAAATATACAAAATTTCATTGCAGGGGGGGTTTACAACCCCCAAAACCGCCCCCTGGCTACGCCTATGCGGACAAGGGCATTCTATATCTGTAAAATGTCTTTTGTTTGTCATCCCCCACTTTGCTATTTGCATTGTATTACAACCCTCTTTCCTTTTTCTGCTAAGAAAATTTTCTTCCTACTGGCGATTTTCCGCTTTATGCAGGTTTTTCTCTTTGCGGGGACTAAATAGTCCTTTCCGCTTCCGCGTTAGACAGTTTCTGTGTTAGCTAATGTTAACTACCATTGACTTTTGAAGGGACGGCAAAAAAATTCCGTTTTGAGCAAGTTTCCACTTTATGCAGGTTCCGCCTTAGACAGTTTTCACTGTACAACTAAATTGCCGTAAAGGTCTCCTCCTCCTCCACTTATCCTTCACTGATTCAGGTAAGATACTAATTAAATATACAACCATGTTACCGCACAAAAACTAGACAACGAAGCCACGGAAACGCTTCGCAATGAACCGAATTCACTGACACATGGTTGTCAAATTTATTAGTAATAGCTGGACTGGATTATCAGTCGATGCTTATTTCTAACATCATTCTGGAAAAGTGTCAAGAAGCACTTTTAACATCATCCTGTTGCATGTTGCTGAATTTGCACTGAAAACTGGATGATGCAATTGGTGATATAGTAAAGCTTTATGTTGTGGCTGAACTCTGTCGGGTCCAGTGATTGACTGCCTTCTGCTGGGCTATGTTCGACTCACAGCAAAATTCATTGTATATAACTGTATTGTAGTTTGTGCATGAAAGTTGTGCTAAGCCTCTTTGTCCTCTATGATCTATTGCTGTCTTTGGACATGAAATGTACAAGTATTACCATGCCCTGGAACCACCAGCACAGCATGACTGTTGCTGTCTTTACATTAGGGCTTCATTAAAAAGACTTTCCTTTTTTTATAATATGATTGTAGATTATTCTCACAAGGATGTCGGGTGTTCTTTTGAAATATTTTAATCTGGATTTTTTTTGAAAAAGAATTCATGCTTTTGTAATTTTTTTATTCTAGGGGAATGGGCAATTCTACTACCGATCAAAAAGATAACTCTGACACCTTTGAAATTCCGAAGGAATGGCAAACTGCGAATAAAGCACTGCAAGATGTTCAACAAACAAAACCGGTATCGAATCCCAGTACTTGTACTGTTGTAGCTTCTACCACCAATGTACAGCCACAGGCTAATGTTTTAAACTTTACTTATCCATACTGGCCACAGATGTATGGTTATTCTGCGTAAGTATGACTTTTTTTTTTTGTTGTTAATTTAAACTGTTCAGTCTGCTGCACATAACTGAAAGTAAAAACCTACACATGAGGGCAATATTTTAAGATCAGCAGCAGAATTAATATTGTGTCATATCATTCATGTTCAGTTGCCGACCACTTGGATGGGTACCCTGGGATGGGTAATAGTATTGAATTTTGTAACCCATTTTACAGAAATTTTATATGTACATGTATTTTTAAATATATGTAATTATATACCAGGTGAGTTTTTTAACTTGAGATATTGAAATATCTCGAGAAATATGCATTGTACGAAAAAATGTTATAACAAACTCATCATATTTTCGTGGGGGTAATCCAACCCCATAAAAATTAGCCTGTCCCTTCCTCTCAGAGGGTTGAGTGGAGGCGACTTTAAAATTTCGATGTGTTTTATTACGGATTCAAATTCTATGGGGAAAAAATACGTAACTTTTACCTGAAACATTTTTTTGATTCACCATAAGTGGCTCTGTAATCGGCATACATTTGTCAAACCTTTTTTTTTTAATGGGAACCCCTCATATGTAATTGTTAAATATTGACGAGGCAGAACTTGTTTCCAGTATATTCTCTCACCAGCGTGGTGCTTTATTTTGACGGGTCTCCTTGCCTCTTACCATCGTGGTTCTCTCATTCTAGTACGTGCTTGAAATGTTGACCTTTAACTTCCCTGCATTTATCAATCCTCGCTTCAAATGATTGTATACAACTCAAAAGTGCGTCTGCTGTAAATTGGCTGCCAGATCATCAGACCTCACATCTCCAGTGTGGTGGGTTTTTTTTAATGGTTTTTCCTAAAAAATAAAAGTTTTCAGCAAGTGCCAACAACTCGTGAAAACACAATTAAACAAATCAGAAATGCTTATGCCCAACTTACAGCGGACACACTTTTCAGTTGTGTACAGTCATTTGAAGTAAGGATAAATAAATACATTGGAGTTAAAGATTAACGTTTCCACTACTTACTGGAATGATGAGAGCACCCTGATAGTGAGAGAACATACCACGAACAAGCTCTGTCGTGTCAACATTTGATCAGCATGAAACATTTCAAATACACATGGGGAGTTCCCATTAAAAAATCAGTTCAACAAATTTATGCTCATAACAGTGCCACTGATCACAAATCAAAATCTTTTCAGACGCAAGTTACATATTTTTTCCCCTAGAATCCGAATCTGCAATAATACATACGGGTTTCCCATTGTTCAATAATACAGAAGATGAAGCTGTTGATGCTTTACAAACAGAATTCAGTGAGTTCCAGGCTTTCGAAGTTCCACAAACTGTGAGTAATGAAGGTAGCATTGATGCACAATGGGCGGCCATAGGTAAAATAAAAAATGATACTTGTGAATTAAAATTTAAACGACTTTCTCAGGTTATGCTGTCAATACTTACGATCCCTCACAGTAATGCAGCATGCGAGAGAGTCTTCAGTCAAGTGAAGAAAATTAGAACTGACTTCAGGTCAACCATGTCTGATGACACATTAGAAAATTTACTAATAGTTAAATGCAGACAACATGTGAAATGTTACGAGAATGTATTTGACAAAAAATTTCTCAAATGCAAAATCTTGCACTACAGCATTTGTAAATTCTAAGAATTAATATTGCGTTTAATACAGTTTAATCCTCTAT
The DNA here is from genome assembly GCA_006491805.2 of Dysdera silvatica. Taxonomy (NCBI): domain Eukaryota; kingdom Metazoa; phylum Arthropoda; class Arachnida; order Araneae; family Dysderidae; genus Dysdera; species Dysdera silvatica. The sequence goes on along the minus strand of QLNU02015003.1, from coordinate 127,966,884 downwards.
TATTATTAATTTAATAAATACTTAATTTCCTCATTGTGCCCTTTTTTTCATAAGTGTAGATTTTATGGGAGGGATCGTTTTGAAGATCGAGCTGATTTTTTTTTTTTTTTAAGGGAACTTTTTTTATATTATTCCTCATTAAAAAAATAAATAAAATAAAGCAGAAACCTTTTGGAGGAGGCATTTTTTTGATTTAGCGTGTAGTTTCCGAGATATTTAGAGAGTAAGCTTGAATAAAGAAATTCATGCTATATCATAGAACACTAATTTAATATTTAAAAAATGAAAAAAATTAAGTATGCAGTAGTTGGGGAGGCATTGTACACACAAATAAAATATGATTCGTTGATAAGTCATACAATCGATTTATATTCCATAGAAAAATGAGATATTGCACATGGTTCTAATTAGTACTAAAACAAGACGGCGTTTACTACCGGCATTCAGCTTTTTCTCTACTTTCCGTCTTATGGCTGTCCATTTAATATAAATTATTTAAAGGTTAGGGCTTAAGTGTTAAGATAAATTAGTTTGTGTGTTAAAAATGACGAATCTGTCTGTAGAGGAAAAGTCGAAATGGTTCTATTTTATAGAGATTCTTGGAGAAATACGCAATACGCATGATAGGGCATGAACATCTTTATTCAGGCTTTTTAAATATTTTGGAAACTAAGTTCTAAATAAAAAAAAATGCTTGTTATGAATGTCGTTTATTTTTTTTATGTGTAATAAAAAATATAGGCTTCCTTCCTTCCTTTCCATAAAAAAAAAGTTTGACCTTCAAAATGACCACCAAGTAAAATGCAGGTAATGAACAACACTCTACCCCCTTCGCGACAAGCAACTTTCATTTAAAACTTTTTTTTTTACTTTACATGGTCTATCCCCCCCCCCCCTCTATCTATATATATATATCATAAACAACTACAGTAAATTCGAATATCTGAGGCAATCCACAGATGAATTCACATGTTTCAGAGGTGAAAATGGAAAATCAGTTTATTTTAAAAACAGCAAGAACAAAAATATTATTAATAAAAAAATTTTTATAACTGTGCCGTCGTTTTTCACCAAGAGCTGCACAATGTCACTGCTAGGGGTTTGCTTTTTATATATATTTTAAAGGACAGCACAGTGAACACTACTTTTAAGCACTGCAGTGGTAACATGTTTGCCTAGTATACTGTTAATGCCCTGCAGTGACGTAGTGCGAAGAACGCTTACTCAGAGATCTCAGAAAGATCGCACTGCTCACTTTGGTCCGGGGTTTGGTTTCCCTAGGCCCTAAGAGGTTTGGATTCCTCGGAAAACTGTAGGTCCAAGAAGTTCAGATTCCTCGGAAAATTGTAGGTCCAGAGGTTCGGATTCCTCGGAAAACAGTAGGTCCCAGAACCGCATGATCCTCGCCATCTTTATGCTATAAAATAAAAGGCAAACACTGTCTTCTAGCCAGCTAGGCTTGTTTCGACTCCCAGTTGATGTGGAAATATATCGTTTTTTGGAGATTGTGCAGGGTGTCTATGCATCTGGAAAAGTTAGGGAAATTTGAAATACAACGATCTAAGTCAGGCAAATTTGAAGTTCATTGTTATAATAAATAATAATTAAAAATTTCCTGATCTGTGCTTTTCATACCAAATTGTATAATGAAAATTTTGAAAAACTTATACTTTTGACTAAACTTCTTCCAAAAATTACTCTTTTGCACCAAAACTAATTTAATTTATATAAAATCATTAAGCCCATATATTTCTCAGGAGAAATTTTTCCACAAATATATAACTGAAACTTGAAGGGAAAAGGGTGTTTTTGGGCTAAATTATCTAATCTGTGTGGGTTTTGATCATAACCAATATCCTTTCCCCTTGTATAGAGTCATACACACTTTAAATTGAATAAGAGAGAAAGCCTCAGCTTCGCAAATATATGGTTAAATTCTTTTATAATGAACTCAAAAAGGGCCAAATGAAAATGTTGTTTTAAATATTTAATTAATGCAAGTTTTTAGTGTAAAGAAATGCATTTTTTAATAGATTTTTTGTGTTTGTAAATTCACTGTAATTGAGTTATAAATGACTTTGGAGTTTGTGTTAGTGGATTTTATGGTCTTAGAAACTTATTTTTATTACGCAAATTTTAATGCGTTGTGTGTTGTTTACTGTAATTAGCGACTTGAAATCGATTAAGATTTGGTCTGGAAAAGCCAAAGAAGTTTGACACAGAATTTAAGTGGACACTCTGTCATATTCAGCTGTAGGACCTCTCCTAGATTACCCATGTTGCAGTCTTGGGGAAGGAAACAAATAAAATGCATGTCATATATAGCCTTCCTCTCCCTCCAACCCCACAAAATAAACCTGCCATTCAATTTTAAA
>QLNU02015003.1:127932510-127964409 GCA_006491805.2 Dysdera silvatica | reverse complement strand
TATTGTTATAGGGAGGGTTCATTATACAGTAAAACCTCTCTACAACACTATTATACGGACCGAGAAAAATTATCGTTATATTGGATATCATGGTGGGGAGCTTTTACTGTATATAAAGTTATTAAGCCTATATATTTTTCAGAAGAAAATGTTTGCCAAATATGTAACTAAAATTTGGGGGGGAGGGAAAGTGTGTTTAGCTAAATTATTTAATCTGTAAGGGGTTTTGATCATACCAATCTCCTTTTCCTTATATATAGTCATACACATTTTAAATGAAATAGAAGATGAAGCATCAGCTTTGCGATTATATAGTTAAACTCTTTTATAATGAACTCAAAAAGGGCCGAATGAAAATGTTGCTGTAAATATTTAATTTGTGCAAATGTTTAGTGTAAAAAAATACACTCTTTAATACAGCTTTTGAATTTGTAAATTCACTGTAATTGAGTTATAAATGGCTTTGGGGTTTGCGTTAATCGATTTCATGGCCTTTAAAGTTATTTTGTAAGATATTATTACCCTTCACAGGGATAACACAATTGCCAAATATTGGTCAACACACAAAGCCACCGGGGCGAGATTTTTGTGAGTTTTTCGTGGGGGATTTTTTATTACAAATAAATTTGACACCCACGTATTAGTAGCTCAAACTAGAGCTACTAATTCATGGGTGTCAAATTTATTTGTAATAAAAATCCTCCACAGAAAACTCACAAAAAATCTCGCCCCGGTGGCTTTGTGTGTTGACCATTATTTGGCAATTGTGTTATCCCTGTGAAGGGTAATAATATCTTACAACTTAATATACGGAGAAAAATGCGTTTGTTCTCATTCGTCTAGTAGGTCAAGACACCGCGGGCTCAACGCGGGGACCCTGGTTCGAATCTGGGATGAGGACGGCGTCTCTTTTTCTCCCAAACAAAAATAGCTCTAGTTTGAGCTACTAATACGTTGGTGTCAAATTTATTTGTAGTGAAAGTTATTTTGATTGCACAAATTTTAGTGCATTGTCTGTTGTTTACTTAGTGTCTGGTGTGTAATTAGGGACTGGAAATCGATTAAGATTTGGTCTGGAAACCTGGAAAAGTCGGGGAAGTTTGAAATAGAATTTGAGTTTAAGGCACCCTGTTGAAAAGATAATTGTTTCTATGCTGCATTAAAATCTTTTTTCCTGTTATAAACAGTGTTTTACTTAAAAAAAAAATTTTTTTTTTTTTTTCCTTGCTGAAAAAAGTAACTTTTCTTTTTTTATTATTGGACACACATACATATATGTACACATGCCTCCTTTACTGCAAAGATACTTTTCTATTTATGAAAATATTTTTCTTTCTTCGAATCTTGTTAGGCAAGTATAATTCCTGTATGTCTCATGTTTAATTTTTTGTTGCGAGCTATTTAATATAATGATTATTATAAATAATTACATCAATAATCCAAAAAGGGGACACCTTAAATAATTTTGGGGGTCCTTAATTTTTATTTTGTAAAATGAGTATGACCCCTTTTGATGTACCTTGCCTGAAATGCAAAAGCTTGTGAATACTTTTTTTTTAAACAAAATATGCACAATCAGTATATTTGGATTAGTTTTTATTTAAAATGTAATTTTTTCATGTCGATAATAAAGGGCGTACCTTTAATACTTTCCTATTGTGGAAATAGGGCAACTATCCGACAGCTTTCGCTGGTGGATATTATGGAGTCCCGGCCATGCCTATGAATAATGATATGATGATGGCAGCTAAAACAGAGACGGACTGTGCAACACCACCTGTTCCACCCGAGATGGAAAGTACTCAAGGACAATCAGTGAGCGAGACTGTTAATTTTTTAGCTAGTCAACCACCACCTCCCCCACCTGCAACTCCTCCTGAAGAAGTTAAAGATGACCAATTCAAGAACATGAAGAACAAACGTGAGACTTTGTCGTTATTACTTCTTTCTATTCCTAATATTTTTATCGATTCTTCTCACATTCAAAACTAGCTTTATTGTAATAGAGATCTGCGAACTACGTCCATCCTTGCAAAAACCCATACACAGAATTTTTCACTGTTTTTACATGTATATATATACATTAAACTCATCCATTTTTCCTTTGTTTGGGGGGGGACATTGAACAGAAAAAGATGTTAATTGGCATGTATGCAATTCTATAGCTTATTTGCTGGAACAACAGAATGCCATCGTTAAACAGAAACAATCATTTATTTGAACGACATTATTGAGAGCGATTGCTGTATTTGTATCATACATGTGTTTCAAACTGTCCGGCTCTGATACTAAAATTGTCTGGTGAGTTTTGTAAATCGCACTTGTACGTAGCACTGTTCTAACACGTTTGGGGCCCTTTTATCACTAAATTGTAAATTTTGAAATTCTTGCAATAAAAAAAAAATACTGTTCAAGTACCGATGTCACCACCGCTTCTGTCTAGCTGAAAAACATGACCCCTCCCTTAGCAGTTATCAGCTAGCAGCCAATTTTATCTGGCAGTCAGAATGCCTGAATACGGTACTTTCTGCATCCATGGTATATATTTTCTTTGTTATCAGGAATCGCAGTCTTCTGCTGAAGTTCATCAATATAAAATTTCAGCTGAAAGATGGTTGAACTGCACCAAGGTCTATTTTTCCACCTGTATCAAAATGAGCCTCTCTGTGCCAAATTTCTATATTTTCATACCTAAGATTGTTCCTAGTTATCACTCCAACTCCCAGCCCCCTTCTGTGGTTAACCATGACCACAATCCATAATCTCTTTGTTTTATTAGATTGAATTGACCATGCATGTGCAGTCAGGTCTCAAGACGTTTTCCATTGTACAAAGGTTTATACTGTCCTTAAAAGTGGTTAATTTTTTAGAAAACGATTTTCAGTTCTTTATTTTTGCCAGAAATCCATGAAAAAACCTTAATTTTGTCTTCCCAATCCTCGACATTGCTACAAAAGTTAATGTTTCCCAAAATAAGTTTTATATATATACTGTATATACATACATGCAATAGAACCTCCATATACCAAAATCGATGGTTCTATTAAAAAAATTAGATACATAGAAGTGACCTTCTTTATGCATATGTGTTGTGAACTATATTGTATTATATAATTTATTGTAATTATGTAATATATATATATTATAATTATATAATTTATTATTGTGGCTTCACTTGACAAAGGGAGCAGTTGGCTCCCGAAACGTCGTGTTTTTAAACCTTACGCCAGTGTCGAAATAACTGTTATAATTTATTATTGTATCATATAACTTTATTATAATTTATATAAGAAAAGTGTTTTTGTTTTTAAAAATACACTAATATATAAATCTTACATTTCGATATTGCAGAAGCCCCAGGTTCAGGTAACATTCGCTTTTCATTACCGATATCTTCCAAAGGAAATAAATTTAACGCTTTCCAGAATCGTGGAAACAAGAACCAGAATTATGGACCGATGAGAGTAAATAGCGTTTTTAGTAATCGCCTTTCTCGTCCTGTGTCTCTGCCTGAACAAAAACTTAATGTAGAGTAAGTTTTGCTGTTCATATTTCTTAAAAAAATGAAGTAATTGTCAGTTAAAAATGGTTCAGAAGACATCGTTAAATGAGATGGCATAAAGTGCATCTCGAAAGTTATCACAGAAACTATCTCCCTATGATGTACAGATGTTAACTTGAATGTGTCTTCCTACTTATCCAGCGTTTGGTTCTCTAGGTCAATTGTATATTTTAATTCCATGGAAAAACCATTTATCCTAATGCAACAATGATTCTCAATTGGTGGCCCACGAACCAGATTCGGCTCACAAACAATAAAAACTAGCTGGCTACAAAAGATAAGAAACTGAAAAATTTCTTCCGAGGAGGGGATAATTTTTTTTCTAGAAGGGGCTAAAGCTCTTACCTCAATGCTATTTCATTGAATCATACAATTTCTAGGAGTGAGATAAGTTCCCCTAGGACCCCTCTACCCCCACAAGTTATGTCATTAGAGTGTAACATAATTTCGTTTTCACATCTTCTGGCCCACCGAAAGAAAAAAAAAAAATCGAAAGTGGCCTGCAACGGAAACTAATTGAGAACTACTATGGTACAGCATGATCTTGCTTATCTCTGCAGCATAAAGCACATATTGTATTTGTTCTTGCGATTATCTTTTTTTGTAATCTGCAAGTTTGCATTGAGTTATAATTAAGACAGTAATTTTATCGGGGGGGTACAAAATTTTTCAGCTGATCACAAGGAAAATTTTTTCAAGAAAGAAAAATCCTTCAAGGAAAGAATTTTTTTTAAAAAAAACTAAGGAAGAAGTGTAACATAATAGTTTAAAAAAAGTCCCCGGTTCCCAAACAGTAATACAACTAATTAATATCTTACTAAATAAGCATTATATCATGTAATTGCCTTATCCACAGATGGCATCCCAAAAAAGACCACCTGTGGATATTCATGAACCCTGTATTAGTTTTTATTTACATATATGCTTACTGTGAAATTTAATTGATAAATTACATACAATGAACCATCACGAACAGTACAATGAAATTAATATATCACCTATATGACTAGTAACAGTTTGGTGCCCTCATCCCAAAAAAGAACTAAGAATACCCAGAAGCGTAGATGTATCACTCCCTTTTTTCGAAATGTAAAAGTGTCCATTATTTCGCTTTATATCGTTTTTGTGCACCTTCTCCCACTTCTGCCCATAGAATTACCTTTATCTCTCTGCAGAGATGATCCGTGATTTTGAAAAGGGGGGGGGGGTGTCAAACAGCATTAATTTCTTTGGGTTTCGATAATTAAAACGTCAGCCATTTGAAAAGTCCTGCCCCTCCCCCTTGAATAAGGGCGATTGAGACTAGAAGGTTTTTATATTATAAATTCCTTTTGGCTAATTTTTTTTCTCAAAAAATATTTTATTTTCTTTCTGTCTATATCACAGATATTTAAAAAAATCATGTTTAATAAATAATTATGAAATTTGAAGATTATCTGTTAAGTATACAAGGAAATGATTAATTTGGCCTCTGGAAAATTACATATTAGATTGTGTCTGACGTAATAAATATCATAATCAGTTCAAAATGGAGCTAGTCTATTTGGTAATTAAGAGACTTATGCATGATGACTTCAAATAATTATATGGACACGCTCCCTACACCCAATATCACAACACGGCTTTTGAGTTGATAAACTTTTGACCGATATTTATTTTATGCCATTGACGAAAAGAGTAAATTTTTCGCCAACCGCTATTTGCATTTGTATCAGTAACCTAATCTATGAAGGTGCGCATTTTGTATACGCTGTTATTCCATGCCTTTGATACCTACCTAGTATATGCTACAGGGGGTCCCCTCTCTCCTTATGTGCCAGAAGGGGGGGAAACAGAACTACCTGGCCGGCCGACTAAGGCCGTTGTGAGTCAGGGAGACACGGCCGTTCTGAGGCTTAAAGAGTTAACCCTCCAAGTTACGGTGGAGCAATGCAAAATATCTTGTATATGCATAGTTACCTTTTTCTGCTAAATCTCACCCAACATATTTTTTGATGGTGGCAGTATTTAAATATAAAATTCAAATTTTAATAGACATTAATATGGGGGGGAAAACACAAAATTGTTGAAAAGAAATCCTGAAATTTGTGAAATTGTTGAAAAAGTTGTACTTCGATAAAATTACAGCCCAAGTTAGAATATTAAGTTTATAATTGTGTATGTACATATGTGTGTATTGTCAAATTCATAAAACTTTTTTTTTTATAGCGAAACATCATTCATTAAAGAAAGCAAACCAAAAGGGTAAATATTTTATAATTATTATTCATTTTATATTTTATATAACAGGGTTCCCATGAATGGTGAAAAGTCAGGAAAAACCTTAACTTCCGTTTTGAATAGCTAAATCTCCCATAAATGTGAAACCTTTTTTCTCTGAACCAAATTCATCTGAAAGTTGCCTCTAATAAGTCAGAGAATTTTGCTGGAAGAGGTTAAAGAAAAATTTGGGAATTTTTTCTTTCAATATGAGTGGGAATGCTGTGTATATATAAGACAGCTGTCCTTGTTCCATAAAACGCAAGCAAATATAAATATGAAAGGCATATGCACTATTTTCATGGGCATAATTTCCAGACTATTCTGGCAGTAGTAAAGCATTCACCTAGTGCACCATTATCCTGGGTTGAACTCCTGACAGTGTTTTTTTTTTTTAAAAACTAACTGTAGCCCAGGGGTTATTTCCCTAAACCTTAAGAGATTGGAAAACTGTAGGTCTCGGTGCAGCTTAGCCCTTGTTCAAACTCATGAACACAATCTAGACCAGTGGTCGGCAACCGGCGGTCTGAAGAAAAATCTGGACATTATTTGCATTTTTAATGTTTTATTAATAATAAAACAAAAATAATATTTTAAGAAATTCTAATATTCTGAATGACAATTTTTGCCTTTATATTGCACTAAATTCACAAAATGTACTTGATAGGTTCCTAAACGTTTAAGTACTAATTTCTAACTTTCTGTTAAAATAATTAATTGTAAATTTTTATGTCGATAATGTACTTGAGATAATTATCGGCAATTAGTGAAAAACCTCACTTGCCGCAATGCATTTACCAGGAGAAGCCCTGTATTTATCTTTTAAAAAAAATTGTGTTGTCTGCAGGGTTTAAAATTATAAATTTAGTGCTCCGTGAGGTCTAAAAGGTTGGCGACCGCTGGTCTAGACTAACCAAATGGCTTTGTAAGTAGAGACATTATAAGTGTGAATTTATAAATCTTATCTGCACAGTGCTGCATCAAATTATCTTGCATAACGAAAAGAAGCTGTTTCTGTAGTCTAGCTTTTAACAGGCTCAGGTACATTTTCTTCTGAGAGCGAAAATTCTCGACCTGCAGTGTCTACTTCTCGGGGAGGTGGGTACAAGATTGAATTTCAGAGGGTTCGGCAACGAGTAACAAGTCATTACTCAACCAGTGTGTGTCGAGAAGTGGTATTAAAATTTGGATCTAGTTGCTCATTTTCTATTTTATGCAACAAGTTTAAATCAAATTTATTTCTCTACAAGAATTTTTTAATCTAGTTAGTGCTTAGCTCAAAAGTTAGACTTACCTGCAAGTGTAATATTACTTTCATACAGGATGTGCCAATAAAAATAAAACATTTATTGAGAGTTTGGGGAGCATGGTAAAGGTTGGGAATCCTTGCTCTGGTGTTCAGCTTCTTTAGACAAATATAGCTTCTTGCATCGTAAAACACCAGCTACTTCTCTGAATCTTCTAATAAAAAAAAAATGCAGAAATCGTGAGTGTTATTAAATAAATCAGAATGCCCAGAATAAAGTATGCCTTTATTAAAGTTTTTTTTTAAGAATTAATTATTAATTGTATTTAATATTTCACATATCCATTATATTTATTGATTCAGTGTTCTTTAGCAAAATGGTTTTGATATTTTTAATTTTGCTTTAAAAAATTGTAATTGTGGTGGTGTTTTTTTATGACTATACTGCCCCATATTTATTACTTCATAAAGTACTATATCAGTGTCCAGTTAAAATATTTGATACGTTTTCATAATTGAAGTTGTTGGTGCTATAGGAAGTGATGTTTTTTTTGTTTCAGATTGGATTTCAATGATGGTAGTTGGCCTCCAACATTGCAGTACGTTTTTAACATGTTTATTCATTATGGGCCATCTGTTTTTCAGAACCAAAGTTCAAATGTATTTGTTATGTAACAACTAAGTATACCCATTATTTCATGATGCGCAATACTGATAGTGTGAATATTGCCTCCCTGTTCATACTACTGTCTATCACGAGAACTCCAGATGTTATGCTTGTTCGTTGCCACAGAAACAAACTTTAACCCATTTTCAATTGGGGAGGGGGGGGTGGATACTTGAAAAAATGCATTCTTCACCTTGGTGCCTCTCCTATTGAAAATGGGCATGGGCTTGTTTCTCTCAGTGCAGATGTTCAACAACATGAGTTTTTATAGTAGAGAAGAGAACCCACAGTAGCCAGGTGACTGGAACCATAACCTTTGAACCCTATAGTGGTAATGCATCAATCTATTATGCCATCAATCGTTTGATTCTAATGGTATTTTTAAGTGTCAGGGATCACACACTGTTCCAATTTAAAAATTCAGCTGCAAAATGGCTAAACTGCACCTTTTCGAGCCAAAGTATTTTTATCCTCTGGCTGAAACCAGTTCTTGTGCACCAAGATTTTTGCATCTTATTCTTTTTGTCACTCCAACCTTTAGCCCCTTCTGTGGTTAACAACACCCCCAATCTATCTTTTTTCGTTATTGAATTGACCGCACATATGCTAACCAGTTGAGTCATGCGTTACAGTGTTTTTCTTCCATTCTACGAAGACTCGTACTCTACTTAAAAGTGCATGATTTTTTAGAAAACGGTTTTTGGTTCTAAAGAGCCCTTATCTTTGCCCAAGATCTACAAAAAGTCCTTAATTTTGTTCTGTCGACCTTTAACATTTCTTTGTAGCATGTTTTCGTTTTTCATTACTTCCGATCTTCCAACAGCGTGACGAATAAATATGGAATTCTGACCCTGTGGCTCGTAGTGTGGCTTTTGTGAATGAAGGTAAAATTCACAGATGATAATTCCTTGTAGGGACCTTTCTAGAGCATTTCTTTGGAGCAACAATGGACAGAGTACAATGCCACTCTCTCTCTTTGATGCCACCCAGATTTTGTGTAGCGAATGGCTATAATTTAACACCCCTACTTTGCACACATTATTCAACCATGTCGTTTAAAGAAAAGTGGCATATCCTATCTGTCTTTTAAAATTAAGCTAGCCGCCAAAGAAAAAAAAAAAAATCTTGTTCCGTAAGATCACAGAGTACAGGAGGAAAGGAGACATTTATGATTGCTTTTGGTGCGCGAGATAAAATAGCGATATTTGTATGAACAAATTTATTTTCCGACACTTTTTCCCCCCCAATGTTTTAGTAGGGTAAAAGGTGGCCATTTTAATATTTTAGAATTTCCAATTAAGAAAAAGGATGCTAGGGGTGGTTGCTTTTCTGCGAATGGCAGATCAGCAGAATTCTACTGTAGAAAGTAGGCATAGGAAAAATGTAATAAACATTATTTTGTGATGACTAGAACAATGGTTTTTCATTAAAGCAATGCATGTGTTGAAACATTGCTCTCCATTTGTTTAGAAAGTATGTTGATGATGCTTTTGAGAAATGCAAAACGCAGTTCGACAAAAATCAAGTCGAGATCATTTTGAAAGGAAAACTGCACAAGGCTCTTGCTGACAAGACCTTATGGGAGAAAGATTGGTCCACAGAACCATTGCCAGGGTAAGTTACTACACTGAGTTTACTCACCGTAGTCCATAAGTTGGTCCCTAGTCCTTAAAACACTCTGATTGGCGCAGAATGACCCTTGCTGTCCATGCGTCATAAAAATACAACCAACAACAGCAATGTAGTCCTTAAAAGGTTAAATTCCTTGGAAAACTGTAGATGCTGAAGCAACATGGCCTTTGCTGTCCTTGCCCATTAAACACTGTAATTTGGAAGTTAATGGAAAACCACAGACACTCCCAATAAGTTTGAAATAACTATTTGATAGTGTTAATCTCCCAAAGGTCACATTGGGCAGCAGCCAGGGGTGCAGTCTCGTCATTCGTGAAATCAACTCTGTATTCGGAATTAATGATGAGAGTTGATAATAAGTCAGATGACGGCAACTTCAAACACAGCTTTAATCACTAACAATGATTTGTTTTCGACATTATATACTTTAGTATTTTCTAGAATTTTTTCAATTTAAAAAAAAAAAGTGTTATGTATTTAGTGTGGCTATAAATATAATTTAATATAAACGGAAATTAAATTCATTATAATTGGGGCCATTTTCTTTAATATTGAAATGAAAAAATTTAATACTTTTTACTATCAAAATAATTTATAAAACTCTAGAGTGTATTATACTATAGGCTACTGTGATTTTAAAAAGATATCGTTTATAACAACTGAACGAATTTGCACGGTCCCTTGAAGGTCGTTATAACCGATTTTCACTGTATATATATGAGCCATGACTGCTGATAAAAGCAAAAAATTTTTGAATGATAAATATATAGGATTATTGAAAAAACAACACACTCAAACCGACCAACTTTTATAAAGAAAAAATTCTTGTATGAATTATATAGGACTTAAATGATGAATGTGATGGTGATCCGGGAATGGTGAATCGAAGTTTTAGTCTATTAATATTTTTTAGTGTTCATAGTGAAAGATTAGAGAAGGAAGAAGTAGGTTCTGGATCTGTTCCTATTCCTATGAAGATATGTACCCCTGCGCACATGAAAGCTTTTCGCTCAAGAATACCATCTAAGATGCCACCCAAGTAAGAAACGTCTATTATGTAGAATCTTTTTTTTTTTTTTTTTAATGATTAAGTAAAAGACAAATTTTAATTTTAGGGCTCGTGCAAGATCTCCAATAAAGTCTCGTTTGCCAAATCATTTCATCCCAAGATCACGTTCCAGATCAAGGTCACTTTCACCTCCTAGGCGGGTTATTCGTCGCAGGAGGTACTTGATGACTTTTTATGATTGCACAGAAATAAGCTATACTTTTATTAATGTTCCTACCTATCTAGACTAGTCTCATTTAATTACTTTAAGAGCATCATTGTTAATTCAATTTTATTAATTAAATGGTTATAAGTTAATTTAATTTATGAGACGTTTGTGTTTTCTTTCCCATATTTGGGACCTTTTTTAATTTTCATAAGGTATCTTACTACTTATTAAGGTCTTACTCCAGCCTTTTTCTCATAAAAATTCATATGAATACAATACAAATAGATATAGATGTGTTTGGTTCTGCTATATTAAACTGCCTTATCCCAACTTTCATGTTTTTAAGTCTTCCTTCCTTCATCATCGCCTTATTTGGTGCAGAATGACGCTTTTTGTCCTTGCACCGTAAAAATACAACCAATCAGGCCTGATTAATAAGCTTTGAAGCTTATTATCTTATATAGTCCCCTACGTCTTTTTTCTTTTTAATTGTATTTGTCTTTACATCAAATACTGAAACTTGTATATTGGAAATTTAGAAGCAACTCTTCATCACCGGAGCACAGTTCTGCAAAGAGGCGAAGTCCAGGGACACCAGAGGGAAACAGTAAGCACAAGTGGAGCAATTCAGAGAGTAACGAAAGTAAGTATCACAATACAGCGAGGAACAGTAAGAACAAGTGGAACAGCCCAGAAAGTAGCGATAGCAAGTGGAACAACTCTGAATTCAATAGCAATACATGGAACAATCGTTCCAGCAATAAGAAGAAGAAAAACAAGAAGAAAAACAAACTGCAAAGGTGAGGATTTGAATAACATCATAAAAATCAAGATCGTTGATCATGATATTAATTTTCAGTGTAATGTCATCTAGAATGTTTTAATCTTAATTTACTTTGACTTTCTCTTTTAAATGTAGCGTCTTCGTTATCGACGACGAGTTTGGTAGTGACGACCGCATGCAACGCCGTGCAGCTCGCTTTGAGTCTCCAATTAGGAAAAACAACTCCCTAACCCTAACGATCAACAGTACATCGGTAATTATAATTCATATATAATAAACATATATAAAATGTAATGCAGTGTGTACAGTTTTTTTTTCCCATTAATGACTCAACGGAAAAAGGGGATTGTCTCTTGGAATTGTGTGCTAAATAAGGGCTGACTTCAATGTTTTTGTTAATTACGTTTCACCATTGCAGGTTTAGGAATGTGGGCACATTTGGTAAATGCATCGGTGTGTTTAGAAAACATGGTTATTTATTTGAATTACACCTTGAAATTTAATGGCCTTACAGTACATTTTAGTAATGAAATGTTGGGATATGGTTTGCAGATTATCTTTCTATTTAGTAAAATAATCGCAAAAGAGTTGATTGTTTTGATGTCTTTCACTTTTTCAGAATATATTCTAATTTTTTAAGAAGTTAAAATGGATTGATTTTTATCCCATGAAATAACATACCTACAAATGACATTTAAAGCATCACTGGCTTCTTCGAAACTAGGCGGGGATAATTCTTCCTCTATTTCATATAATTCTTCCTCTATTTCATAATCAGTGTATCTTCTTCCACATGAATCAACTAGATTTTCTTTTACTGTCACATAAATTTGGTCTAAATTTCTTTATTCTGTTACTAAAACATCTTAATCATAGTTATAAAACCCTTCCAATCTCACTCCTGAACCTTCAATGCTATGCCGTGGCACAGTGTGATAACACGTTCGCCTAGTGCGCCGTTAATCCATGTTTGACTCCCAATAGTGCAAAGAATGCTTACTCAGAGATCTCGTAAAAGATCGCACTGCTCACAGTAGTCTGGAGGCCTTAAGGGATTTGGATTCCTCAGAAAAGGTTAAGTCTGGGCTCAGCATGACCATCGTAGTCTTTGAGCCGTAAAACCACAAACAACTGAAACCTTCAGTGAGCTTGTTCCATTCATTGGGTGTGAGGTTATCATTTTCTGCGTCGATTTTCTTATTTCTCCTTTTAAAAATCTGGCCACATAAAGGCAGTTTGGTCTGAGATGAAATTTGACTCCATACTAAATAAACATAGCATGCACATTTCTTCCAAGACTGTCAGCTTCTTAATTTTCTTTCTTTTCCGTAGCTCAGGTTAATAACTTTCGGATTAAAGACTTTGTGATAGTTTTTCACACAGTAAAGAATGCCTAAATCTGATGGTTGTAATTTGCTAATTCAGTTTGCTGGTAAGAAGTGGGCGGTCACATTATTCAGGCCTGGAATATCGAGTTGATCAGCAGATTTTGTGGCCAATCAACAATAGAATATTTGTATTCTCATTGCACATTTTAGCATCTAATTTTCTAATGCAATCGATGAAATTTTTCTATGTCAATCACACTTCAATGTTGTTTGTACAGGTACGTGGCTTTTCGTTTGCACCCTTTTAACTTTACAGGCTTACTTATAATTAGCAGGGCCACTTTTTCCAGTCCATCACTATCAGCCCCCAAGCAGAATGTGCTAAGTGTGACGCACGTCGCAGAACAAACAACTTCACTGCAGAACAATCACTTTTTTGTCTAAAATTAAGTAAATTAAAAAAATTAGTCGGAACAAATGCTTTCTACATTCCTGTAAAAAAAAAAAGGAATTTATGTTCTATGATTTAAAATATATATATATGCAGAGAACATTTTTGATTAGATGTAAGGCTTGTTACCATAGGCATAGAGTTATATGGATCCATGAGGAATCCATCCTGAACCCCCCCACCCCCATTAATTTTCGATTTTACATGTATTGTAATGTATAAACATTCATAATATGTGCTTGGTCCCCCATCCCCTAGTAATTTTGAAAATTACGACTGTGCTTGTCGCAAAACATCCATCTTTGAAGACTATTAGTACATAATAAAACAGTCCCTTTTTTTTTTTACTTCATTTTCCCACCATAACACTTGTCATTCCGGTATGTTAGTGTTTTATTTGCCTGTAAATTTTAAGAGGCCTTTTTCATTGACATTGAAAATGTTCTTTTTATCAAATGCTTTCACAATGGCCTCTACTACTTATCTCCATTCTGTTAGTGTTTTATCACCGACAGCGGCACTTTCTCCTGTTTTCAACCTAAGCCCATGTCTTTTCTTGAATTTTGATGATCAACCACAAGAAACTCGAGGGCCCTGCGGTGGCGCAGTGTGGTAACGCGTTCTCCTATTGCGCGGCTAATCCGGGTTCGACTCCCAGCAGTGCAAAAAGAACGCTTACTCAGAGATCTCATAAAGATCGCACTGCTCACTGTAGTCCGGGGTTTGGTTCCCTAGGCCTTAAGAGGTTCGGATTCCTCGGAAAACAGTAGGTCCCGGCGCAGCATGACCACTGTAGTCTTTGAGCCGTAAAACCAAAAAGCAACCAACCAACAAGAAACTCGAAAATTTTCAACTCCAAAATTAGTTGCCAGGTATGGGGCTTTCTCTTTTAGCAGTACACTGAAATGCTGGATGCTCTTGCCTCATTAAACTATTATAGAAAAGATAGTTAAATTCCTCTGTTGTGGAACAATGCATTTTCAGACATTTATTCCATGACGATCCGCATGTTTGTGCAACCTCTAATAACTTTTTTGTGATTTGCTAAAATGCCTTTAAGAGCAGACTTAGATAGCTGAAGTTGTTTAGCTAACTCTAATTTATTTGCTCTATTCTTAAATAATTTTTACTTTACCCTAAAGCATGTGGTGCTTCCTTTTTGCAGTCATTTCTTAACTAACACGAACCCCTTGCCTTTTATATACAAAGGAAACCTTATCATTTTAGACATCCAATCACCGCACCTGCATTCGACAACAAAAAATGGGATTGTTATTCCAAAACATATTAATACAGTAGAAACTCGATTATCCGGACCTCAGTTATCCTGATCCTCAATTATCCATGCACACAGAGCTCAGATTAATTTTTTTCTTTTTGAAACAAGCTCCCCCATGCGGAAGAGGAAAGAATTGGGGGGGGGACGGCTTTTCCATGACAATCAAAGCCCCTTCCACGTTGCATGTGCCTGCTGGTCGGAAGATTCTTACATAATTTAAAATCTTCAAGGCATCATAATTTTCATACATACAGTATGTTTAATGTACATCAGTAAAGTTGTCATACCATTTTTCAATTTTCTATTTGTTTTTTAATTGTATTTGATCATCCAGATTTTTGCTTATCCGGATCTCCGGTCCCAATTAGTTCCTACCATATTATGGAGCATATGCCGAGACCACAAAATACAATCGTTAAATAGAATGTTATTATTGAGATTTATGCGTTGATGCATTGTTTCTATTACAGTTGTGCCAAATCATTCACTGAATGATGTATCATAAACGAGTAAAGTTGTTTATGAATCGGTCGGTTAATTTATTTCTATGTTAATTTCTGGGACCTCAAAATATGGTCCTTAATTAGAATGACGTTCTTGAGAGAAATCACTGTATTTCTAAAGTTGCTGGCCACAGAAGATAATTAAGCAAGTGTGATTCGATTTTGAGAGGACTTTAGCATAAAGAATAGTATTATCGTCATTATGGATGTTTGGGGCGGGATTTCGAGAGTTGGCGACTGTCTTTGACTCTTTCTGCTCTTCATTGTTATTAGATTGTATTGATTGGTCATTTTATTACGTTGAATAAATAATTTAGATGCCTTTTTTGTTCTTCCCCCCCCCCCGATCCTATAGATTGTCCTTAAGCACAAATTGATAGAACACAGACTTCTGTGGGAATGTCTTTTATTTCCTAATGGTTATTTCTTTTAAATTTTCAGCCTCTTGATGACCCGTTAAACATTGACTGGAGCTCCTTTGAAGTGGTGGGTACCTGCCAAACCATTGAAAAACCTTTTCTTCGTTTAACAACGGTAAGTACTGTGTATAAATTTTTGGGTTTTCATATTTAGCTGAAATGTGAAACTGAAGCTTTGTCACTAATTTGTTAAATGTGTGCTTCAGCATAAACATGGATATCATTTTTCTGTCCTGGAGTTTGAAAATCCATCTTTTGGTAGTTTTTAAAACCAAATTGTGTCTGTTGTGTGTACCTTTCAACTTCTACATCCCATTACACTTATAGGCAGACTTCTCTCATCCCTTTTCGCTTGATATAATATGGACAAAAATACTTCGTTTGCTTAGTGCAGTGGTTCCCAACCCTTTTCAAGCCGCGACCCACTTTTATAGTAGCCAAGTAATAAATAATAATAGTTTCAAACCCCTCTGTCTGCTACCGCCACATTTGCATAATAAAAGCATTTTTAACAGAGTAAAGAAAACACATTAAATATAAAAATATATTACTAAATATTATATATATTAATGTATATTATAGATATAAAGTTAACAACCATTAGTAGAATATTGCAATGTAGCCATGTTGAAATATAAAAGCGTTGGGACCATTTGGTATAAAATTCCTTATAAAAATAATTGCAACTGAAAATAGTTGCAGCGACCCTTAAGAAACCTGTTCGTGAACCCCAGGTTGGAAACCACTAAGCTTAGTGTATGTATTTTTGCACATAAAATAATTATCATAATGAAGTTAAAATGTAGTTCTGATAAAAATTGATTGCTCCCTATAGTCGGCATGCGTTTTTTCTGGAACTAATTTAGCTTAAGTTAAAAACACCATGTCTGAAAAATGCCCCTGCACTTGAAACAACTATGGTATGTGTTGCTGCCCAAGGTTCAGAATCTATGGCATCTTGCACCATAAATGAGTGCAAAAAAAAAGAGTACCACTGATACAAAGGGGGATTTGGAGTTCAGACGATAAGAGTACGGTTAGAAGATTAAAGTTTGTAGAAAAGTAAAAAAAAATAGCAGAATGATCATTCTTAAAATGTGCGAGTTAACACACTCCCTTCTTCCATTCACTACACACCTATACATGGCTATGTACGGCCTGCAGTGGTACAAATGTAAAGCATTCATCTCTCATACTGTTACCCCAGATTCGATTCCAGCGGTAAAATAAACCACATGCCATTTTCTATTCACTGTAGGTCCCAACACAAAGGTGCCATATGCTTTTAGTTAAATGGTTCATTTTAATGACTTATGATAAAAACGTGTGCATAATGTATATGTTTTTTTTTTTAAAGGCTGTGGACCCTTCTAAAATCAGGCCCGTGCCTGTGTTAATTGAAGCATTGGACATGGTGAAGAAACATTGGGTTGAGAAGCAAGATTATGACTTTGCCTGTGATCAGTTAAAATCTATTAGACAGGATTTAGTGGTAATATTCTATTTTATTCCCGCAGCATGAAAACTCTTTAAGTAATGTGTGTTTGGGTGCTGTGACGCCATCGTTTTTGATCATAACAAGATCCTGGGTTTGACTTGTGTTGACGTAAAGTATATGAGGTTCTGCACTACCCCATAGTTCAGCGTTTAATTCCGTGGGACATTGGTTCCTAATGAGCTATGTATTATTGATTCCATACTTTTCAAAAGCTAAGCTTCTGACCCCTTTTGTAAATTTTTACATCTTTATGATCGTTTACTTGCGCCAAACAATTTTTTGGGTAAGATGTGGAGTAACTTTTAATCTCAAATAAACAAAAAACAGATAAAATGTGTGAAAGAGGACAGTGGCTAGGTAAGGTAAAAAGGCATTTAATTTTACTAACATGCATTACAAATGAATTATGGCATGTCTGACAGCAACTAAACCTACATGCAATGAGAGAAATCATGTCTTATTTTATCCCCAAGCAATACATTCCATATCCAATTTAACATATTTCATATTTTTAGTCTCAAATCTAGCTTGGGGTTGTCCAACCTTTTTGGACAGTAGGCCGCCAAGATTTTTCACGGATCTCACAGGCCAGCGGTTTCAGATAGTTTTATTTTTTTTTAAAGTTGGGGCAACTCCAAAGTTTCTTCTGGTTATTTGTTTATTCATTTGCAATATGGAATGGGATCACCCATGATTTTCCCTTATTTCTAAAAAAAATTTAACGTTTTTGTTTCGTAATTTTATTATTCCAAACAGTTGAGCAGGTCCGTATGTTGGACAACCCTGATCTTGCTGATTTCTCTTTTCGTTCATATTACAGAATTTTGGAAATATTTGTTCAAAAAGATAATGAAAATTAAAGAGGAAGTAGATGCTTAAGGCAGAGTTCCCGTGAACCTGGAAGTATTCCTAGAAGTCGGTGGGGGGGAGATGAAAGTTTTGCTATGGAAACAAGCCTTTGTCCATTGTCACTAAAGGATGTTTCCATGCGAATGCATGTTCAATCAAGCGTCCCCTCCATTGAAATCAACCTGTTGTTTGCACAACAATGGCTAAGTCACAGATGCAGCGATGGGGAGTTCTTATGGCTGGAAGTGTGTGTGTGTGCTTAAATTGTTCAGTATGTTGATTTATTAAATGCGTATTTTTTTCTTGCTAGGTTCAATGTATCAGGGATAGCTTCACCATTCAGGCTTATGAAACACATGCAAGAATAGCAATGGAACAGGTAATTATTCCTATGATTACTAAATATACAGGCTATTATTGGGAATATGAATATGTCTTAACATGCATGGTGGTAGAAAGGAAACCCGTTTGTCTGTAGGGCTAAAAACGTGGCCTGGATCGTGTTGATACAGAGTATTTGATATTTTTCTACGAATCTATATTCCTAGATATATATATATATCCATGATTCCCGAACAGAGGTTCTGGTCTTATGGAAAACTGTAGGTTTTGGTTCAATATTATATCATTTATCCTTATGCCATAAAAAATGAAAAAGCGATTGAAATTTCCTTATTAGTGTTAAGTTTTTCATTGAGCAGGCAATGCAGAATTAGATTGATGATGGAACCAGTGTTCATTGTAGGCTTATTTCGCAGGGCTGAGTGCACTGCCTGCCTTTGTAAAAAAAAATGCACCCTGACATGCACCTCGTAATTAACCTTTGTGTCCTACTGGAAATCTACCATTTTCCCCCGAAAAGCACCACTAAAAATGTATCTTTGGGTCTGTACATCTTGCCTATTTATAATGAACGATTTTTTAGGCCTGTCTAATTTTATATATTTTATTCTTATATATTAAATAATTTTATATATTTTTCCTATATTTTAAATGTCACCTTATATAATTGGGTTTGGTCCCTTGAGGTTCACTGCAGCTGATTAGTCAAGTCTCGTTTCCCATTGAGAAAAACTAAAATGGTTTGTTAAAAATAAGTTTTAATTAATAATCTAGTCAGTGTTAATTGGTATTAATTAAAATGCATGTCAAGATTTTTCAATAAAGTGCCCCTTTTTCATCAATTCAAAGCGTCTTGCCTTTTTCTGATCCTAGAGTGGACACTGGTGGAAGTATTCTGTATACGCGATCTTGTTTTACAACAGACCCTTTAAAGCACTAACTTTAAGTAACTAGCATTTGTCACCCAATTCGACTAAAATAAATAATTGAGATTATTAAGTCAGAGCTGAAGCAATCATTCAATATTAAGTTGACAGCAATTGGAAAATCCTACTAGGAGAACGGAATGAAAACTGTTTCATTTTACATAGCTTGTTCTTTTAAAACTTGAACTTGAAATTTTTTAAAGTTCATAATAAAATTGTAATCTATTAACATTTCATTTCAGCGTGATCACACTGAGTTTAATCAGTGTCAAAGTCAACTGAGGGTACTGCACGAGGAGCTCAAAGAGGGGAATCGTCAGGAATTTATTGGCTATCACATCCTCTACAACATTCATGTTAACAATACCAGAGGTTAAGACTTTTTCATGATTAACAGTAGTTAAAATTTTCTTCTGAGATAAATTTCTGTGTTGTAATAACCGTTATTTTTACAGTGGTGTGAGATTTAAGGATGCAAGATTTCGGAAGTCAACTGCTCCCTTTGTCAGTTAAAAGCAGAATAAGTGATTAACTCTGTCTTCACTTGACAAAGAGAGCAGTTAAAAAAGGGAAATGCTGTTTTCTTAAACCTTATGCTAATCTCAAAATAAGTTATGGAATTCCTTGGTGAAACTACATACTGGTTTTCTTACCTTATTATATGGCACATGTTTTTATAAAGTAGATTGTCAGATATTAAGAATTATAGACATATATATACATCTATTAGAACATGGAATAAGCACCCATGTCTGCTGGAATTTTCACATACCAATACGAGTATGGCTAAGACGAGCAATCTGCACGTTCAGTTTGGTTCACTATTTAACTACATTAAGAGTTTCATGCTTTTTACGAGCATAAAAATCGAATCTCGGCAAATGAGAAAAGTATCTATCCACTTTAATGCACTATTTTTTCGTCTTTTCCAACGAAAACGGAAGAAATGTGAAACTAGTAATTGCTTCTGTAGCATTGCCTGGCAATAATGTCTACCCGTAGGTAGAGCCATAAATTCCCTCACCCCACAAAACGAACCCATTGTAGGGAGTACAGTTTATATGGTCAGCTTTAACTCTGAATCACTTCTTTAGAAGCTTTCGTTTTGGCTCCAGTTCTTTAGTAACTGAGTGCAAAAGAAGAAAAATCTATGAATTAAATTTTTATATTTTTCGAGTTCATAATGACAAGTATAAAAAGAGAAGCATTAACAGTTAGTGAAAAAGTAGTCATCATTAATGAGTTGCAGCATGGAGAGAAAAATTCTGCAGTATGCGAAAAATATGGACTGTCCTCATCTACATTATTGACACTTCGGAAAATAGGGAAGCCATTCTATCTAATATTGAAAAAAAAAAAAATCTTGTGAACACAAAAAATTAAAAATGTGAGAAAAAGAAGACATTGACAAAGCTTTGTTGTGCTGGTTTAAAAGTGGCCACTCATGGTCGTTCCATCTCTCCAAACAGAATGCCGTCACTCCAAAAATGTCTCGTGTGAAAACTTGTCTAGGTTTAAATTGAGCGGAATGGCGCGATGGATATGCAGCAGGCTTGAAATCCATCGTTCCATTCTGCCATTCCTCCTCGTCCCATAAGTGGAAAAAACCCATCCAGTAGTTGGAGACAAGTGGAACAATGACACCATCGTCAGTGGCGAATCGTGAAGTGTGTATGGACTAGTAGATGTTGAGCCTTCGTCTAGTAAAGACGTCTTCGACTGTGGGGAATTTACCTAGCGAATTTACTGGATTTGTAAGTGTTAATTAGTTAAATTGTTCCTATCGGATTACATTACAATATAGCTCTAAGAAATTTCAGTTCTTCATAACTCATGTCATTTACTAAAAATCTGAGAGTTGCTGCCAGTCTTTCATGAGGACTGATACTTTGTCTCATATTCGTGTCTTTCTTCTTTATTAAAGAAGTTACCAGGTTGAGTAGGTGGAAATAAGTTTGCTCGTCCGTCTGGAGGTAATGCCTCCAATCCTGGGGTTTCAGTGTTAATTCGTTCATTAAGTTTACATGGCTAAGAATGGGTCTGTTTAATTTTCACCTATAATAATCATTGTTTCACCTACTTCCTTTTTTGGCCTTCTACTCTTGATGTATAGGCAAACTGCTGTTGAAAGTAAAAAATCCATCCATTGATATAGAGGAACACTGCATTAAGCACAGAAGTAGACTCAAGAAATGCATGGAATGCACTGATGGAGCATCCTTGAATGACCCCCTATCCCCATATTTTAGGTTGCTCCAAATTGAAGGGAGTGACGCCACGCCAACCCATGTGGAACAACCGTGAGTGGCCAGCTTAAAAGTTGTGTGTACAGTGGAACTTTGATTATCCATCTCCGCATTTCCCATGTTTTTCGAACCGACAAAAACCATCACCCATGCTGAAGCAGAATGTAATCTTTGCAAGTGCACTGACTGGTTGAACAGTAGTTAAAATAGTGTTTTCATTGTCTGCTTCGAAAAAGTCACAGAACATAGTAACCGAAAAGCATGCAGGTGGTAGCAAACAAAAAAATAAAAGCTGCATTTTCAACCAATAAAATAATTTTACTTTGGGCATGTAATGTTTTATATTAGGTGTTTCATTAAATGAAATTCTCTTAATTAAATTAACTTCTTGTGTGCCTTCAGCAGAACACAATGTAGTACGATAAAAAGATATACTATATTGTACTATGAAATTTCCCAATTTCTCACTTAACCGTTTTTCAATTACCAGTAAGGTTCTGTGTCAGATAATCCACGGTTTATTGTATTTGGTACTTGTTTCCTTTTGAGTTTCTGGTACTTGGCTAATACAAAGAATTTTATATATTCTTACCTTATCATAACAGAGTTAGGCTGTATAGATAATGTACTTTCAAAATTCACTTATAAATGCTTTAGAGACTGATCATTGGAATCAGAACCTGGTGGTCTACACTATCCTTTTTCTAGATACATATGTAACCTTTAAAATTATATTTTATAACCTTATACACATGTAAATTCCAGCAGATGATGGCATAAGATTTCCTACGTTATAACGGATATATATATGTGTTGTTTCTCCCCTTGTGTGCATATATATAAATTGTAATGAGATAAATGTTGAGTGTAGACTGTGGTTCGGTGGATTTTAGTAACTTCTACACCCACAGTGGAGAAAAAATCCATAAAAAGGTGAGGGATATTACATTGTGAATTAGCTTTGTCTTGGAATTTATTTGTATTTGACTGTGAAATGGAGTGTCCATTAAAGAGGGTTTTACTGTGTCTATAATGTGCCTGCAGTTGCAACATTTTATATTATTATTTATTTTAATTAGTCTCACGATATTACAACCTTGTGTGCTTTTGGACCCTCGTTCAGATCTCGAATAAAAGTGATGTTTTGTATGTCATGTCATTTGACTCAGAATGACCTTCACGTTGTCCTTTCGCCCATGGGCGTAGAGAGTTTCAAATTATTGGGGGAGGGCTTGGGAGGGCTCCAATAATTACCAAGTAATTTATTAAATATTAAGTAACATAATTCATAATTAACCAATAATTTTATTAATGCATATGTACAAAACACACATTAGGATTTATTTATAAGCTCGCATTTAGGGAGGAAAATATAAACTTTGTTTAGTATAATGATTGATTAAATACAGAATACAATTTAATCATGTAACAAAACAAAACTTTTCGGACCATGGATTTACTGAATAAAATGATTGATTTTTTTTTTTTAATTTAAAAAAAAAAAAAAAAAAGTGATCAAGGATTTTTAACAGGAAGGCCCGAACCTGAGAGGAAATAAACATTCCACCTTTGAAACCACCAAAAAATTTCTGAGGCGTCTCATCCCTTTCCAGAATATATTGTAAAATGTTCTATTATAGCAAGAAATTACATTGATGAATGAATATATATATATATTTTTCAAGAAAAATCTCTCTGCCTCTTTCTAAATGGGTTTATAAAAACTGTAGCCAACGTTTTGATTACATGTCTTTCAAAACCATCAAAGAATTTCTGAGACGTCTCATCCAGTTTACAATATATTGTAAAATATTCTATTATAAATCGATAGATTACATTGATGAATGAATATATATATATTTTTATTTTTTTTTTCAAGAAAAATCTCTCTACCTCTTTCTCTAAAACTGGCTGGCGCAGTATAGCCCAGATGCTCTTGCGCCATAAAAAAGCCAAACAATCAATAAATCTAAAACGCTCTATATAGATTCCACCTTTTAAAAACTGTCTAGATGGGGAAAAATTGTTTTGATACATCTCTTTCAAAACTAAAGGTTCAAGTTCCTACTGAATTATCTTTCATGTAGCTTTTTAACCGCATGAGAAAGAACAACATCAAAACTCAATAAATTGTATCAAAGAAAATTAAAAAAATATATCATCTATAATTCATATTTTTTATCTAATTACGATAAAAATAAAACTATGTGTGATTTATTTATATATAATTTTCCTTTTTAATTGATTAATTAAAATTATTGAATTTAAATGTAGTGAAAAGTTAAAAAAAAAATAATAGTTTTTATGTGCCTTTGTGCTTAATCTGCAGAATAGGCAGCTTAACAACATAAGTAATAATTTATATAAAATATTTAAAAAAATGATAAAAGAAATATAAATTTAAACAGAAATAAGTTAACAATACACACAAACAAAGAATTAACCTCTTATGTATAACATGAACTGGATAGTAATAAATAAGACCCGGATTTCGTGCATAAAATTTATCCCAAATAATATGCAAATATGCTCAAAATTATTACAAAATATGATGCAAGTGCATAGAAATTTGGACCCTACTCATAAGCGATGTTTCGAAATGTATAAAATAACAATTTATTGAAACAGTGCAAATGTTCTTGAAATTATTGCATAACATATATACTGAAATGCATAAAAAATATCACTTTGTTACGTCCTTGAATATGATTATGCACAAAATTAATACAAAATACACACCGAAATGTATGAAGTACGTACGGAGATATGTGAGCTCCTTATTAAATTATCCATAAAGGAAATGCTTGTAGCTAAAACAAAATTAATAATGGGTTTAAAAAATCGAATTTTACTCGCTGCAATAAGATCCGTGTTTCCACTCCAAAATATTTAACTGAACTAAATTCCTTAAACAACTGAAATATTTTACTAAAAGTGGTAGATATATATATTCATATCCCACGATACACGTTTTAAGATTTTTCACCTTCATTTTTAGCTTGTCTTTCTATCTGTAGAAATACCGACAGGGTGAAAAAGAAAAATGACCCACTCAGTACCACAGTTGGTCTTGGGCTATAATAGCTTTCCTTGAGGCGTTTCCTTTACACAGGACCCACACTGATGCGCTATATTTCGGTATATCTTCAAAAGAAATATTTAGTGGTGGCAGCTTGACCGGTAACTGCAGAAAGACATGCCCCAGGCCCTCCAACAAAATAAAGATAAGAGCTTAACAACGGACAAAGTTTCAAACTGATCCGTAACCACATCCTCTCAAGCAAAAAGTCATTTTGTGGCGAAAATACTATATCTCCGATCTTTAACAAAGGTGAAATCAATAACATTCCTTAAAATATTCGTGAAATCTAATAAAAGTTACTCGGGGCGTCTCTAGGTTTTTTCATTTACTCGTACGAGTAACAATAGATTCTGCCACTAATATTTTTCATATAGAGGTTAGTCTTTCAACCCCTCAGTCACATGGGCGTGTTTGAGGTTCAAAGTACAGTAAAATTCTAATTATTTGCACTAATTGGGATTGAGATAGATCCGGGTGATTTGGTTAATGTTAAAAGGAGCAAGTGACCATTACTGGTGGAGTGACCTCTTGTGCTAGGCTTGCCCTATGGGCTTGAAGTTTTGATTTCTTGTTAGAGTGTAGATATAGCTTACTAACCCACCTGGCCAGTGTGATAATATGTGCATATAAATGTAAAAGATATTATTTTATGTAAGTCATTTAAATCTCTTGTCTTTAAATTTTTAAAGGTTGACTAAATGATACCCTTCAATCATGGAGTTTGCATCCAGATTTTAAATTATTTTTGCAATTTTAATGTGATATTTGTTTTAGAATTTGACAAAAGTGGTCTTAAATACTTTTCTTTTCTTTCAGAAATTAAAAACATTCTGGCAAATCTGTCGTTCGAAGACAAGCAGGATGAAGTGATAAAACATGCTCTTGAAATAAATAGAGCCTGGACTGTAAATAATTTTCACGTTTTCTTTAAGCTTTATAGGGTTTCACCGAAGATGTCCTCTTTCATCATCGACTGGTTCTTAGAGAAGGCGAGGAAGACTGCTCTAAAAATCCTTGTCAAGTCGTACGTGATAAATTTTGTATTTTTACCTCTTTTTTTATATATATATATATATAACACTTTCCCTTTATGAAAAATCATGAAAAGATGGTATTCTGTATGTCATATGAACAATATTAAGATTTCAAAATGAAATGTTTTGTATGTCTTCAATACCATCTCTTGCTTCGGTCAGCTGCCTGGATTGCATCCAGTGGGGTAAGTTTTCATCTTGAGCTTGAGTGCTGCAAGTGAATGTTTAAACGTCTATATGAAGTCACACTGTTAAAATATGACTAGTACAATTTAAAGCTTGAATCGCTGTACATTGGTGATGATGATGCACTTAACTGGCTGTCAAATCCTGGTTTAATTCCAACAAGTGCCGGTGTAGTTTTTTTTTTAACTGCATTCTGGAGTATGATTCCCCTAGTCAAAAGCTGTTGGGATTCCTTGAAGAATTGTAGCGTCCTTGTGCCCATAAAAGGAAGCAAACGAGACAATTGGAAAACCTTAGTATGGAATCTTGCTGATGCTGAACATCCCCATCTCTCTCTCCCTCTAACCAATCTGTATTCCAGGATTTGATTCCTTAAATCCATATCCAAAAGAGGGGAATCTTATGGACTGGTCCCCCCCCCGTCCCAGAAACTAGATTTTTAATGGGACTTAGCTATATCATTGCATGCTGTGATTGTATGTCAGTACATGCTATAACAAAATTTACCCCCTCCTCCAAATTATATCCTGGCTACGGCCTTGCTTAGACCACACAGTTTCGCATTTCTTGGAATGTTATAGATCCTGGTACAACATTATCTTTACTATTCTTTCATTATAGAGCATGATTAAAGTTGCAATTTCATTGCGAGATACATATTTAATATGCATCGTGCTATAGGGGCTAATTAAGCTTCAATCTTGAGGTGCCCGTAAATTAACCAGGGTGTCTATGGGTCTGGAAAAGTCAGGAAAATTTAAAATACAAAGATTTAAGTCGGGGGAAAATTCATTGTTATAATAAATAGCTTATTAAAATAATTTTCCTGAACTGTGCTTTTCGTACCACATTGCATACTGAAAATTTTGAAAAACTTATACTTTTAACTGGCCTTAGGATGTAAGATATTATTACCCTTTGCAGGGAGAACACACGGTGTGTTGATCATTAATTTGGCAGTTGTGTTATCCCTGCGCAGGGCAATAATGTGTTGCATCCTAATATACGGAGAAAGAGAGCGTTGTAACAATCCTCGTTCGTCTAGCGATCAAGACACTCCAGGTTTAACGGAGAGACCCTGGTTTGAATCGCTGATGGGAATGGCATATCTTTTTCTCTTAAAATAAAAAACGCTCTAGTTTGAGCTAATAATATGTGGGTGCTGAGAATTATTGTATTTTAACTAAACTTCTTCCAAAAATTACCCTTTTGCACCAAAACTAATATAATTTATATAAAATTATTAAGCCCATATATTTCTCAGAAAATGTTTGCCAAATATGTAACTAAAACTTCGGGGCGGGGAATGGTGTTTTTAAGTAAATTTTCTAATCTGTAAAGGATTTTGATCATACAAATCTCTTTTCCTTTAAATAGTCTATATTCATACACACTTTAAATGGAATGGAAGATGAAGCATCAGCTTTGCAATTATATAGTTAAATGCTTTTATAATAAATACAAAAAGGGCTGGATGAAAGTGTTATAAATATTTAATTAATGCAAGTTTTTAGTGTAAAGAAATACATTTTTTAATACAGCTTTTGAATTTGTAAATTTGCTGATTGAGTCATAAATGGTCTTGCCGTTTGTGTTAATGGATTTTATAGCCTTAAAACTTATTTTGATTACGCAAATTTTAATCCATTGTGTGTTGTTTATTGTAATTAGGGACTGAAAATCAATTAAGATTTGGTCTGGAAAAGTCAAGGAAGTTTGAAACGGAATTTGGGCAGACAACCTGATTAACTTAATTTTAAAGCATTTAACAACCTTTCGATTACGTAGAAGTAACGCGGGATTTTATCTTTCTGAAATCACGAATTTGACTACCTGTAGTTTCGTAGAAATCTCACTGTTTGTTATTAAGCTATTGTCCCCTGGATTTAATTCCTCGTGCCACTGGGGATAAGCTTCCTCGGAAAACCACGTGACTTGACTTGTGTCATAATAACAAAGTATGTAGCCAAAAGTGGTAGATTTGTATGAGAATTTCTAGTTGCTATAATCATATTTTGCTTATATGCATTGCTCATGAATAAAATGAATTAACTGCCATGTACATCTAGTGTCTGTGACATAGGTGACAATTGGGATCGCATACCTCAATCGCATATGCTCAATGAGCTTACTGGACCAGGTTCAAATTTGTCCCATTAACTTGCTATCTTACCTTTAGATGTAAAAATTAAAAGGTTGTATCCTTATCATATTTATTTGAAAAATATGTCACTAACTAAACTTGAGGATGTGGGATATTACCCTTATATATAACACAATTGCCAAATAATGGTCAGCGCACAAAGCCACCAGTGCAAAAAAATTTTTTTTTGCAAGTTTTCGTGGGGGAATTTATTATACAATAATTTAATGTATAATAAATTTATATAATATAAATTATTGTATAATAAATTCCCCCACGAAAACTCACAAAAAACTTGCCCCGGTGGCTTTGTGTGTTGACCATTATTTGGCAATTGTGTTATCCCTGAGAAGGGTAATAATATCTCATATACGGGGAAGGAAAGTGTTGTTCCTGTCCCCGTTTGTCTAGCAGTTAAGACACTCCGGGCTAAACGGAGGGACCCTGGTTCGAATCCAGGGTGTGAATTGCGTCTCTTTTTCTCCAAAAACAAAAATCTCTAACTTGAACTATTTACACATCAGTGGCAAAAATTATTGTGTAACTAAACTTAGTTTACAATTAAAAATTCTAATCGCATATTGGCTTTTTCAATCTCATCTGATGTTATTTTATCTTGTTATTTCACTATTACTATATTTTTAACATTGTAATTTTAATTCACTTTGGCATTATAACCGAATGTACGTCTCACCTTGCTTGGCGCAGAATGGCCATTGCTGTCCTTGCGCCATAAAAATACAACCAACCTACCAAAAGTCCAAATCTGGATAAAGTGTGCTTGTTCCTAAATTTAATGGGGTGAAATATGATATAATAAATAATGGTGGTTCCTAATTATTAATATGAAAGCCTTAAGTGTGTGTATTATTTTATTACTATCATCGTGCATGCCTGTTAATTTATATATTTACAGAAAGTCTGGTTGTTTATATGCGTATCATGCAGAATCGATTCATGATTTGCTTAGGTACTTAATTTTTAATTACTTTATCCTGGGTGCCACTCTTCCATTCTGAGGATGGAAATCCATGTTTTGAAGCTTTGAAAAACCTGTCCATATAGTTGAATTTTTTGTTTTACACCCCCTTTTTTTTTTTTTTTTTTTTTAAGTGTACTTGAATTTCAGACTTGACGTAAGCACCCTAGTAGCACCCATGCTTTATGTACTTAATTTTTTTTTAATCCTCAAGCCATTTTTCTAATACAGCTAAATTTTGTCATTAATTGTATGCACAATAATTTTACACAGTACCACGCAGATAAGATTTATGGTAATATATAAAAGTACTAGTTTTGACGTAAGTTTCTGATCGACTTGGTTGTCTTTCGTTGGAAATACGAAAGGAAATATTGAAGATATCATTGCATGACCACTGTGTTGCCAATTGTGGATGAATAATGTGAAAATTTTATTAGACACTTCTAAGCTTGACTAAACCTGGGGGTAGATTTTTGTTCGTCAACTAGGGTAGAATTCTACGGAATGCTTGCAAGAAAATCTAATTTGTGTGTCGACCTTGGTTGGCTGATAATTCTTGGTTATTTGAATTCGAACTTTGTGTCCAACAATGAACTGTGCCTTCTCTGTGTATTTACAACGTTCCTTCGATCTGCAAGGCTTATTTTGTCTTGCCAGTGTAAGGCAAGTTACATTCACAAAAAAATTTGGTAGGCACCCCAACGTTTTAAAATCGAGATGTTGTCCTTGAGTTTTGTTGTATGGGGAAAGGTTTACTCTGGAACTGACTTTTATAAGAATTTTGGAAAGAATGAAAGGACCATGGTTCTCGAGAATTCAAAATTAGATGGCTTAGAATGTGTGGTGCTTAGAACAGGTTTAGTAAGTAATTGGTTTGGTATTGAAATGTTGGAAGTTTGATGCATGGCTTTTTTGTGTGTGTGTGTTTTTTACATGTGAAACTTCTACTGCATTATGCAATACAGTATTGCATATGTTATTTTTTATACTTAATAATTCAGTTCTTTACATGCAGGAGTTTTTATTATAGACACCCACAAATAGCCTAGTAACTGGCTGAAGTAAAAAAGCAAAAATTAGAGGAGACCCATTTTTAGTTCGTTTACGGTGCAGTGTACATATGTTAATGACTACTTTAATCATTCAAACGTTACGACTGAATTTAACGAAGTAGTTTTGGTCTATTTGTTGTAATGAAAACGTCTAGTATTGTCCTGTGAATTTTTGAGACAATACATTTAGTAATGGTTGATGGCATTCTAACTTTAAATGGCTTCAATAGATCTGCCAAAATTTATCTTATTTAGGCTAATTTAGCTACTTGTGACCATTAGTAACAACCATTGGTGAAATTAGAGAGTGAGTGGAATTTTAATGCATTTCGTTAATTGACAAATATAAATGAATGAAAACATGATAAACTTCAGGTTTGGGCAGAAGTTTAGTAAAATATGGAAAGTCAATAATTTTTTACTATGGAAGAAGCTTTAAAATAATTTTTAAGTGGGGAGGGGACTAAATATAACGGTGTTTGACTGTATCTTTTCAAGTTACAGTACGTGCAGACAATAGGGTGATTTTCCTCCCCCCAAATGTAGTAAAAATGCTGTCCCAATTTATGTCAATTCTTTTCGTAGTATTCAGCCAGTACAGAAACTGTTTTTAGTTCGCAGTGCGCTGGTTTTTATGGAAACATATATTCTTCCACATTCTCTTTTTTCACATATGATATATCAAGTAATTTTTTTTTCTTATTAATAGGTAAGTATATTAATACTTGATACCCAGTGTCCAATCATGTGATGCATTATAATATTTCAAAAGTTTATTTGGTTTTTTGTTTAAATGCCCATTCTAAATATTCCCGAAATCTAATATCGTTTTCCGTTGTGACTTTTGCCTAACTTTGTGCATAATCATTTTGCATTTACAGGATAAAAAAGAGGAAGGTAAGTTCTCATAGAGAGTAATTTCATTAATGCACTTTGTCTAATAGTTGTGCCATTTATGTTTTTTCTTGTCTCCCATAGATACCGTCAATCTTTACCAATCGCATTTGTGGCCACAGAATTAGGCTTCCCTTCCGAAAAGGAATGCCTACCCTTTATCGAGGAGGCCCAGTGCGTTTTATCAGCCGACAGGTCCTCCATCCTTTGTAAGGAAAGCATGATTAGTATTGCAGCTAAGGATTGCTAATTACTTTGCCCTGCTATGCCATAAGAAATATTTCAGCTTTCTGTTTCTATTCTGAATTCGTGATTTATTTCAGAGAAACATGATTCCAGGACTTATTCGTTATTTTTCATGTTTGTCTTATTTTCTGCTGTGAACTGTTCAGTGTAAAAAAAAATGGTTTCCGTCAATGAAATGCCGACTCCACATCAAGTTTAGGTACCAGTCATGCAAGGCTTGTGTTCCAACCTAAACCCAATAAGGTAGGAATGAGAAATTACACCAAAAATTCATTCGGTGTAAGTCCATTAAGCATAAAAGCAAGTTGTAGAAGAATTCAGCCAATCTGCACAAGTTATAGAATGGGTAAAGCTATTCCGGAAAAGAAGATTCAAGTCAACAAAGGAGGTAAAAGAAAGCTGCTATGGTCACTACACCTGAAAGTTACAGGAAGCGTTCATCATCATAGAGAGGACTTTATTCCAAAGATGTCAGTGTTCATTTGGTAATCCAGAACATTTTAAGTGTATCATCTGGACTTGAGCTGCTGCTATGATTTCTACGGAGTTTCTGCCTTTTTCCTTTGAAATAATTTGTATTTCCTGTGGCATAGCTTGGCATAGTATTACTAGCATCCACCTTAGACTCTGAATTCATTTAACCTGCAAAAAATCTCTCCTGTTAGCACTTCATTTCTTCCTCCGCAGTAAAGTGATCTCTATGAGGAGAAATTTCATATGCAGATTGCGTTCTCAACAACACAGTGCAGTTTGCTAACCATTTTACTGCAAACTGCATCGTTACAAATTCATTATCTTTTCTAACAAGATGGTTAAAAAAAAAAAAAAATTTAAAATTTCGATAATGGCAAGGTGAAGCAGGGTTTGATTTTTGCCGTGCCACTCCAACTTTATCCAAGCGACGTTTGTTTTGTCTTTTCTGTTTTTAATGAATTTGTGTTTCATGTGCTGTTTTCGAAATTTTGTTTTGTACTTGAATAGCGCTCTGAGTTTCCCCCTTATAGAATTACCATGGGAAGTGTTCATAAATGTTAATTTATTTTCGGTGCGCTAAAGTTTGGCACTTTAGAGA
>QLNU02015003.1:127856906-127928425 GCA_006491805.2 Dysdera silvatica | reverse complement strand
TCACTTTTAATTTTTTTATAGCACCTACCATTGTATTACCAATCTTGGCATTGCTAATAGTTTGCCATATTTTTAGATTTATTCTTTTGGCATAACTCTGTTTTACGGTTCAACTTTTATATTTTGTTGGAAGAAGCTTATTCCTCATGCTTTTTAACAATAGTTTCAAATTCAGACTTACTTAAAGATCTCCATGAAGAAACCTGCATTATTAAATGTGCTCAGAAAAGTTGACGATCAGGATTTGAATTCATTTAGAATGAAAATATCACTGTTTAGAAAAAATTGGTACATGACGTAGATAGAGTATAGTGGCCGAAACTTGTGAAAGAAGACAGGGGGCCTAAGACCCTTAAAGTTGTTTTGATATCAGCTTTTTCTCGGGTCTCCTGCCGGGCCACAATTCATGTTGTTGGTCCACTACACTGTTATATAATTAATCGTGCATCTTGGCGAAATAAATATTGATTGATTGGTTGCTCATTAAATGTTTTACATATTTTAACCATTTGCATAAATTTTAACCAGCAATGTTCATCAGCTTTTAACCAAAATAATTTTACCCTTCATGACATTTTATCTGATATTGGCTTTTTAAATCTCATCTGACTTTTTTATGTTTTTTTGCTTTTTTGTATATTCAATGTTTTTAACATTATAATATTAATATTTGATATTAAAACCGTATGTACGGTCTCACCTTGCTTGGCGCAGAATGACCATTGTTGTCCTTGCGCCATAAAAATACAACTAGCCAACCATGATTGGTTGTTCACTAGTTACAACCATGTCCTTTGAACACCTTTGGCCATGTTCAAGAGCAAATAATCTTGACCATGCTGCAAATGTATGCCTGTTTATTGTCATGGAATTTTATCATGGAATGAAGACTGATCGTGAAGATTTTCCAATCTGCATATGTTGCCAATTTCCTTTCGTGGACTGCAGAGTTGGGGTTAGTGAAGAAAGCAATGCGCATAATGTTGAAAATTTCCGTAAGGCATATGGAAAGGTATATGATTGGAATAATTCGCAGAGATTTCATGAACTGCATGGTAACATAAATATAATATGTGTATTTGTTATGCAGAAAATCAGGGTTTGAATCTTGCTGATACCGAACACTTGCCCTTTTTTTCTATTTTTAACAAGCTGTATTCCGGGATTTCATTTCACTATTAATAGAGATTTGACTACCTCGCAAAACTGTGGGTGTCGGTGCAGTTTGATCTTAGCTATCATTGTACCATAAAACAGGAATGAATAAAACAAAGCATCCAAAACATTTAAAGTGGAGGAAATATTTTCTTATTGTATTATCTGTCTCTAATTATATTATAATATTTACTGTATGTGTACTTGAAATGTTAAAAAAAATATGTTTTATATGTTTCTAGAGACTTCGAACATTTTTCATTAATTCAAAAATATCGTCTTGGAGGTGGGTTTTTTTTTGTGTATGTGTGTTAGCTACTTGTTTGGAATTGCAGGGTCCCCCACGCAACCTGGAATTGTTGGGGAATTTTAAATCACCCCTAAAGGTCAGGGAAAAATGAGATTTTTTGGTCAAACCTGGAAAACTCAGGGAAAAAATCTCAACTTCTCTTTTGGATAGCTAAATCTCTCACGAACGTGAAACCATTTTCTCTGCACCTGAAGTTTAGTTGAAAATTGCGTGCAGTTGATCAGAGAATTGTGTTGGGGAAGTCGGGGAATTTTTTCTTCCAATGTGAGTAGGAACCGTGTAATTGTGTTATTTGAAAATTATAAATTGTGTTAAAAAAAATTTAATTTTAGGTCTTTCCTTGACAATCCAAGATATCGGCGTTCCAGAAATCACTCTCCATGGACCCCCTGATATCGTAAGCATAGGTGACATGACTTGTTCACTAATTTGGTAGAATTCTAGTTATCTGTATTACAGTTGTCCATATTTTGTAATTGTGTCATGCAGATCTTAGCTTTTATTTCATTAATGCCTTCAGTCAGTAAAAAATTGAAGTGTAAAACTTCAATAGGATATAATCCTTCAACATCTTTTTTTACTCTTGCAATCTTGTATGTGTACTGTATAAAAAAATTTTTTAAAGAGAACTTATATTTATTACTACTTTTTAAGGTTTTACTATTTTAAAGAAAAAATCCTTATTTTTCCCTAGGTGTTGGTTTTGCTTTATATGTATTGTCACTCACAATGCATGTTGGTTTCACACTGCATCCATATTTATTCCTTTTGTGGCAAAGTTGGAAGCTATGCATGTTGATATTTGACGGATTAGATGTATAAAATGGTTTTATCCAGGGCTGTCCTGAAGAAAATTATTGAGAGTATGCGGTGCTGTCTTAATTAAAGAATATTGTAATTGCGGGGTTACTCAGGGTTCATACGGATCATGGAAATCCTGGAAAGTCATGGAATTTTATTTTGCATTTTCTATGACTGGGAAAGTCATGGAATTTTTAAAAAATCATGGAAAAGGCATGAAATATTTGTTCGGTATCAATTTTACCGTAAACTCTGAAGTTCTACATTAAAAGTGCTGCCTGTGGTGCATCGTGAGATCGAATCATCATTTTACGGCACCAAAGTGTCTTCTAATGCACGTGACCACGTAACTCACAAAACGCAGGGAGGGAGTATCCGTCTGTTCTTGGTTCCAAGTGGAATCAGCCGCTGCTTGTGGCCTACCTCGCTCCACGTATTACCCCATGCAGAGATGTTAACTTGTATGGATTTTAACTCCACCTTACTATTTTACGGTCAATGCGGACAAAATTACGGAAAACCTCATTCAAGATTCTCACATGCAATTTTCTACTGGCCCCTCTAAAATTTATGGTTTTTTTGTAAAAAAAAAAAAAGAAGCCACACTTTGCAGATGGCCTGCTCGTTCTATGTTTGGACGCAACGCTTGTCCTCTTATTTCTCTATTATTCTTGGCCTATATATATTAATCCTCTATATATTCTTGCCCTCTTGTTTCTCTTATTTTTTACGTCCAGCTTTGTATGTGAAACTTGCTTCAAATTTGGATTAAAACAACGAAATGAAATGCAGCCATGATTGTGGAACAGCTGGAAAAATAATAAAATCGGCAAATAAAAACTTCATCGGCAAGTGTGTCGCGATATGTAGTAAGGAATGGCTGTTTTACAAAGCATCAAAAGTTTTTAAATTTTTATGTGAACTCGCAGTTTTACCATATTTTGAATAACTTTTTACTGGCAGCATTTTATTAAAAGGTCCGAAAAATTTCCTCATCATACTTTAAAAAATAGCGTGCGATTTACACCGAGATTTTGCTACGTTATGTTTTGGAGTATTTCCCCCGTCTGCTTTCGTTATCTACACATGCAGAGGCTTGCAGATTAATTTAAAAGTAAATTTAACTAATCAATATATTTAATTAATTTACGTAATTTATAATTCTATTCTGTGAAAAAACGCCACCAGGTGCCTGTTTCTAGAATTTAAAAAAAATTGACTTAAAAAACGATTTTAACGTTAATTAACGAGTGTTGACTTTTTTATGCGCGATTTTGTCCTTGATGTGCCACTTATCGGCAAAATTGTGAATTTTTTAAATGAGCTTAATTAACGACTGTTGACAATTTTTTAGTATTTTTCCATCAAAATAGAGGAATTTTGCCCTGATACAGCACTAACTGGCGGGGTACGAAATTAGCGGTATCTAGTCATATTTTGCACCTATAAATTTCCATACATGTCTGCAGTGGAAAAAGGGCATTTTTTTTTTTTTTTGACAAAAGCTAATTTACATATTTCAACAATTTTAGCTTCTCAAGAATCTGGAAGAGGTTTCAAAATTACAAAAAACGAAACAAAGAACTTGATATTTACGAAATTTTACTTTTTCAATGAAGCATGTGACTTTTCATCTTTATCATACTCATTCTCATTCATTTGATTAAACTAATTTTTATCTACTACAAAACTTATATGAAAATTAATTTTCCTGTACAAAATGGAATTCTGGTGTTTATCTTCTGCAAAACTGGTGCAAAAGCTTTTCTTTTCTATAAAACTTTTACCCCAAAAAATTTTTTTTTACAAAACCGATACCAAAAGCCATTTTTCCTGCTATGAAACTGATACAAAAGGTCATTTTTCCTGCTACAAACCTGATACGAATGGTAGTGGTGAGAATGTGACCACTGCGTAAGTGCATAAACATGCATGATTATTCACATTATCAGGAATATTTTCATGTTGTTTCAAGTGGGGGGGGGGTGCACAAACTGCTCTATGTAAGGCAGGTGCTTTACTTATAAAAAAAGCTTTTTGCAGGAAATAAAAGAGCATTGGTTTACTGAAAACTGCTGAAAATTCTTGACTTTTTTACTGATGACTACTTTCTCAGGTTGACATCTCTGCACGTGATCATAAACTTCGGATTCGGGCACTTTGTCTCACACGTGTGGCGTAGTAACCGCCCGGTATTTTTCAAACCCCAAGTTAAGAAAATAGCTGAAATATTTAGAATCTGATGGTTTAGAACTCGAAAAATCTACAGACAATTTTGCAGTTAAATCAGAAACTAACCGTGACTTCACATCAATTTCAAAATCAAATAGTTTGTATAGAATTGTGTCCAAAAACAAGGTTCAAATTTTTAATGTGCAAATGCAAATTGATGAAAAGTTGCAAAACTAAAAGATGCCTAGTACAAACGTTAGTGTGTGAATATTTTGTTAGAACAATGTGTGCATACATTACAAGGTGTAAGCAATAATCTTCAATCTAACTTCATTGTTTATTCTAATATAGGATAATGGATAATAATTTGATTTTGGTCATTATTTTATATATTTTGCAGTGGAATACATGTCAAAATTAATATTTCATTTTTATTTGTGAATTTAATTTAATACTGGGAGTCAAAATTATATTTCAAGTGAACATGAATTGTTTCTACGGCCCCGAAATGTTTTTAGTTTATAGTCATGTAATTTTTTTTTTTACCCAGAGAGAATCAACCCTAGTTACTGGACTTGGTGACCTCACAGCGCCGAGCTGACTGTCATTTGACTGGTCGTCTATCCAAGCCCAAGGTGGCAGTTGCCACTGTCATCAGTTTTTCATTCCTTTCTTTTCCTGGTCATACGACGGATATTATTTTCAGGCTTGGGGAGGAGGGGTTCAGCGGGTTTCGTCATTTGTTTTCATTCAAGTTTGTAAATGACTAGCAAAAAAAAAGACTGGTGAACTTCATTGAAAGTTGCCCAAAAACTAGCAAATACAAAAACTTTCTTGAGACTTGAGAGCGTGTGGCGCGTACTTGGTATTTTTCAAAATTTCTTGAGAGTACAATGCGCACACATCGCATACCCTTTTGGAAACAGCCCTGGTTTTATCAAAACATAACCAGATATTGTTGATATACTATATCCATATACTGATTGTGATTTGGGCAGCACCTGTATTTCAGAGCAGTGGAATTTTATTGTATCTAACTAAAATATCACTAATAAGTTGAAATGATTTCTCTTATGATTGTCAACAAGAACATTAAAGATTTTTAAATGCATTGAATTATCGAATTTAAATGCATTCAATTATCGAATTTAAATGCGCATATGTAGAAACATTTTCGTTCTTTGCAGGAGAATTTATATAGCTATTCAAAGGGTTTCATCATGACGAAAAATTTAACTGTGGGTAAGTAAATTTTATTTGGTTAAAATTCTACTTGCATATTTATTTTTTTAGTGTAGTTGAATCTCCATATATTGAAGTTTAAAGTTCCATACATTTATATATATATATATAAATGGTTTTTCTATGTAATAAACAGTGATGTATGATCACAGGGTTTACCAAAACTTCGATATATGGAAGTTCAAAATATGCAAGTTTTAGTGTATATGCCATGCTATTTGCTCCCTTTTACCCTTGGCTACACTAACACTGTAAACTCACTAAGTAGACTTCGACACTTTATAAGTAGATTTAGTAATAGAGTAGACTTGGGCAGTGACTTGTTATTACTGTTTAATGGTATATTGCCATATTATTAGGTATTTTTATCTTTGTTGTTAATACACATAGTGCTGGATTAAGATTTTTATGGGCCCTGGACACGAAGAATAGAATGGACTCCTGAAGAGAATGTGTCCCACATGATATTTAGTCAGTAAATCATGAGATTTCTTTGAAGTTTATCTAAAATATTCAGATTTATCGATAATGAAAATTTCTTGGATATATCTGTAAATAAACAAGATTAAAATAACACTTTATCATAATGCCAGATCCTTTCTGGAGCCGCCCAACATCACAGAGCCCTGGCCTACTTGGTCTACATGTAAATCCATCACTGGATGCGCATATATACCATTATTATATTGAATGTTGTCTAGTGGTATATATATATAAAGTTGGGGGAAAAAAAACGTATGTACGGTCTCATCGTGTGTGGCACAGCATGACCCTTGTTATCCTTGTGCTATAAAAATACAACCAACCAACCAAAGTCGTGGGAAAAAGTAGTTCCAAAAAGGAAATACCGAGCAAGAAATAATGAATTTTAAATACAACAAGCGTGTGTGTCTATGTAATCTAGGTGTGCCAGATCATTCGCTGAACGAATCAATGAACCATTTTACTCATCTATCATCCGGGCCGTCCTTAGCTAATACAGGGCCCAGGGCAAAACATATTTCGGGAGCCCATACATGTACGAGTAAGTAAAAAAAAAAAAAGTATGACAACTAGATGGCACGAAATGCGAGAGCTGAAGCAAAAATATTTTTGGGGAAATTTTTAATATTACAAAAATTTTAAAATTTGGGAATTACATGTCATGGAGCCCCAAGAAGCGGGGTATGCACCCTGCTCACCCCTGCTTAAGTATGGCCCTGTCTACCATAAATGGGCGAACTCATTGAACGATTTGACGCACTGCTAATATATAACCTTAAGCATGTAACAAATAAAACCATGTGTAGGATATATAGCTGCTTGTCCAGGGAATACAAGACAATATCATCGATACATCAGGCTAATAGGATGGACAATAATGCTTTTTTTGTTTTAATATAAATTTTCCTTTATCTGTAATTTTATTTTTGATTTAAAAGCTTTTTGTTAATTAAGCTCTCAAGTGCATTTTTTCTTTCACCGAATGGTGCAAGTTTGTTCTTGTTAAACTGAACAAGATAAATTTTATATAATAAGAATTTTCTTTGTTCATTGGCATATATTTTATCTTCCATCACTTGAATTGAATTTCCCAATGAGCTTGGTCATGTGCAAGCCCGTATCCAGAGGGGGGGTGATCTTAGGGACTTGTCCCCCCAAAACTAAATTTTTAATGGGACTTGGCTACGGCCTTGCATGCTTTGATTGTATCGATACATGCTGTAAATTTTTTTGTCCCCCCCCCCCAATTAAAACCCAGCTACAGTCTTGGTAATGTGTATAGTTTAGACGTTATATTAGATCTTTGGTCTAATCTCAGAAAACCAATAGCACATTCTGGGGCAATATGTGCTGTGTATGGTCGACAATCGAATACTCCCTTCCCTCCCACACCCACCTTAGTGGTGGTTACGCTGTCTGAGTGTCCTGTCTAGGATTGTAATGCTGCCTCTGGTGGCCATCTTTTTCAATCCCCTCCCCTTGCCCAATCTACACTACAGGCTGTGATTATAAAATAATCAGTCTTCTTTTTAACTGAATGTATTTTTTTTCCAGAGAAAAGGGATTATTCAGATGCTTCATTTGTGGATGATTGTATGGAAGTTGAATACATTCCTATTTTTAGTTCCTCGGCGTCTTTGGAAATTTGCCGAAAAAATGGGGTGGATTTACTTGCTGACAAAGATATAGATCACCGTGAGTATTGATGCTTTAATGCCTTTATTGAGTTGACTACTTAACAAGCTTAGTTACATTTTTTTTAATAAATAATTTATTTATTTATTTTTTTATCCTATAGCCAATAAAAAACAGAGAGTTGAAACTGAGCACTCTTCTCAATTCAGTGTAGCAGTTGCTTATATTTGTAAGGTAATTTGTATAATTTATATGTAGTAATACATAATTTTTCATACATAATTACCTTTCTTTTAGTTCACGTCTTTATCTTTGAAATGAAACTCTTTTCCACATTTTTCTGACTTGTGAGTTTTATATTCTTTATGTAAAGAAATCGGCTGTGATATCTACAACCATGGTTTTTGAATTCATATGGTGATGCAGGAATAATGCAGCTGTTTATTGTATATAAAAATCGTATTTGAATTCCACGGGTGCTGCATGCCATTTTTGTCTTACCATTCCGTGTTATGAGGTTTGTTTCTTTTAGCAACAGAGGCTTGGGTCCATTGGAATACTATGACCTAGTGTAGCATGACCTTGGCTGCCCTTATGTGATAAAACACAAAATAAGTATTGCTTTTGAGCTTAGTTATTGGCATATACTGATAACCAAGCTCCAAATCAAAGAAGGCAGTTATTCGAAATATCATTTCCAGTAAACTAAGTCATGCTTGAACATATTGAGGCTTGGAACTCGTCATAAGTTGTTGGCTTTGATTTTGATGGGCTTCCTTGCAGTCTTGGCACAGGGTAACAAAAACATTTTTTGATGTTGTGATGAAGCGATCAAAGTTAGTCTTTTCTTTCTCATTACAGTATTTTATTCAGGATAAGAATATTCAATTATACCTTACGTTGTTCAGGAATAGTTTTTTTTCCTGACTCTCCTTCAGCACACTTCTTAATATTGTATTGATTTTGATCTTTAACTGTATTTGTGTACTGAAAACTAAATGAAATGAAAATAGGTCTTGGGTAGTAAAAAATGCATGTGGAAGGACTCGTAATTTTTTTTTATGCATAGAAACACCTTTTCTACGTCATGAATGGGGAACTTCAAGTCAAGGAGTTCACCAAAACTTCGATATATAGAAGATTTACTGTATTTGAATTATAAAACACAACAATAGGGTTAAAAATTCAGAAGGGAAAACCCTTACAGACCATACATCTGCTGATGCCCTTAAAAATGCTGTCATCTAACTGACCATGCAAGAAAGCAACTCGGAAAAAGAACATGTTGTAGAAGTCACTCTACATATTCCATTTCCAGTCATGGGATGTAAAGCTTTAAAACAAACGGCCAGTTGCGCTTACATTCAAAACCACATAATCTTGTTAATTGTATGCTGGTGTTTAATTCTCGATAACTGACCTTAAAGAAACCTAAATGAAACAAACCTCTTGCACTTGATTAAATTTTTAGGCAAATTTAACAAACGTTGTTGTCAAATATTTTCTGTATTTATGGAATGGTATCTTGATTTTTTTAATGCACATATAATTTTTTCAACTTAGGGTCATAGCAAGCCTGGACATCTTGAACACAAAAAATGCCTGGAGCAAGGTGTTCCTCCGTAAGTGTTACTTTACCACACAGTATTTGTTGCTTTACATATTCCGTAATTATAGGTGTGCTGTTTATGAACCGAATTTGCCAATTTTTCAGCGGACCATTATTTGGAGAGTTGAAAAATGGAAAAGACGTCACACTGCCTTCAGGAAAAGTAGTAAGTAATTTATTATATATGTTTTCTTCTCTTCTCGGCCCTGCGGTGGCGCAGTGTGGTAACGCGTTCTCCTATTGCGCGGCTAATCCGGGTTCGACTCCCAGCAGTGCAAAAAGAACGCTTACTCAGAGATCTCATAAAGATCGCACTGCTCACTGTAGTCCGGGGTTTGGTTCCCTAGGCCTTAAGAGGTTCGGATTCCTCGGAAAACAGTAGGTCCCGGCGCAGCATGACCACTGTAGTCTTTGAGCCGTAAAACCAAAAAACAAACAATTCTTCTCTTCTCGAAATTTGGTGCAGTGTGACCTTTGCCGTCCTTGCACTATAAAAATTAAATCAAATTTATCTACTCTGTAAGAAAATTGAGCATAATAATAGTTGATAACAAGTGGTGAATATTACCATGTTTTCCATGGAAGTTGATGTTCTTTAGTTGCTGTGCGCAATTGCATTTCTTTTCATATGATTCTTCTTTTTATTATTGCTAGTGCATGTTTTAGAACAACAGCTTACACCTTACACAAATAACTTTCTAAAATCTGATAAAGGATAGTGGTAAAAATGTGTGTAAATTTTATGTGGTAAACTAAACCGTTCTTGAAATTGCAATATCCCTACCATAATAGTGTAGTGAAAGCTG
Organism: Dysdera silvatica; assembly: GCA_006491805.2. NCBI lineage: Eukaryota > Metazoa > Arthropoda > Arachnida > Araneae > Dysderidae > Dysdera > Dysdera silvatica. The sequence continues at coordinate 127,918,212 of QLNU02015003.1, read as the reverse complement.
TCCTGTGGTTTTTTAGGTCTTTAATTTGATTTTGAAGGAAGGGAATTGACATGCTTTGAACTATCCTTGACAACATAATATGGTCACCTTTATATGATGATGTAACATTTTTTTTTTTGACAACATAGAGTGGTCATTCCTGTGATGATATAGTGTGGTAGAAACCAATGTAGTATGTTCAAAGGGATCTAAGTAATCTCAGATGGACAAGAACAATTCATGCATAGGGTTACATTTAAAAACAAAACCTTATTTTTTAATGAATTTCAATATCCCAGCAGTGGTGCAGTGTATTAACACATTCGCCTAGTTTGCTGTTAACCCAGATTCGACTCCTAACAGTGCAAAGAACGCTTACTCAGAGATCTCAGAAAGATCGCACTGCACACTTTGGTCTGGGGTTTGGTTCCCTATGCCTTAAGAGGTTTGAATTCCTCAGAAAACTGTTGGTCCAAGGGCTTCTGATTCCTCGGAAAATTGTAGGACCAGAGGTTCGGATTCCTCGGAAAACAGTAGGTTCCAGCGCAGCATGACCATTATAGTCCTTGAGCTGTAAAACCACAAACATACAAATGAATTTCAATTAAAAATTTCTCTCAAATCACATATTTTCACTTTGCAATGAAACAATACCAGTGCATTCCACACTACTCCGGTTTCACTCATCTGGACAATGGTAAACAAGTCCCTCTCATTTGAAGAAGAGCTCCAAAGAGCCCATAGTCCTCGAGAGATTTCCATGGAGAAAAAGAAGCATATTATTGAGGGTGTTTTTTGTGTGTGTGTGTGCATGTGTGTTTTATGGTATGTGGATAGCTAAGATCATGATGCACTAGAACCTAAAGTTTTTCAAGGTACTGTATCCACCTGTTGCCGAAGAAATAAGCCCTCAGTCTAGAGTTATTTAAAAAAAATAAGTAATCGGTCCCATCAGGGATACATATTCACCTATGTGCACATTATTATTTCAGATACTCTCAAAAGACGTGATATCCGAAGAAGAAAAGTGCCCCATTTTTATAGGTAATCTTAATGAAACAATACAAAGTTTCACCAGGAGATTCTTTAACAGACAGTTATTTCAACACACAGGTTTAAAAGCACCTTAAACCTTACACCAGTATCAAAATAACTGTTTGTTATAGGTAATCTTGGTTACATTTCTCAGTTCAAAATTTTAGTAATTCACTATGTAAGATTTTGATTACTTTTTTCACATGGGATATGTTTATTATGGAAACTTAATTAAAATGAATCTTTAAGATTTTGTGTTTTAGTTCTAGAGTGTCCATCTGAAGATCACATTGCCTCACTCCTAAATGAAAAGAAGTTCAGAAATTATCAGTTAAATGGGTTAAATGAATCTGCCGCTCTTGTTGTACATTTTTCGCCCTCAAATGTCCTGAAAGACACCCGATATCAGGAGTGGATTTCAAGGTATGCATTTTCATTTTCTTTCCCCCTGAAACACAAATTTTAATTGTCATTTCCTTGCTTTAAACAGATGGGAGTTTGTGATAATTTAGGTTAAAAAACATATATATTTGAAATGTGCACAAGTGTTCATTTGAAAGTCATTTATACAAGTTTTTATTTCTTCAACAGAGATGAAAATATGATATGATGTGCGCTATTAGCTTTTAACGCTCGATAATAGATATAATAAATTATATATTAATAATAGATATATTAAAGGTATGTTATATATAAAAGATATGATTATTTGATATCTATATAAGAAGATAACGGAAATGTCTCCGTAGTGAAGCCTTCCAATTTCTACAACATTAATACATGTCTCTGCAGCGGAGCCTTTCAAGCGTTAATCATGATTCAGATTCTTGTATTTCAGATATAGATTGACGAGCTTAGCCCTGTGCTATGACCTCTAGGTCATCTCTCTCATGACCTCTAGCTCCGAGAGGTGATGTGTTCATCTGTAATACGGTTGTCCAACCTTTTTGGGCAGCGGGCCATTTGAAAATTTTGTACAGATCTCATTGGCCAACAATTTCAGCGAGTTTCATGTAAAAAGAAAATAAATAATGGACATTATAATTGGACATCAAAAATTTTCACAGTAATTTATTGTGGTTGTCCATGCTATTCCGGTATCTCAATGTTCCACAGTGTCCATGCTGTTCTAAAAAAAATTATTTCAAATAGTTGTCGGTGGGCTGGATTGTTGCCCACAGGTCATATGTTGGACAACCCTGATCTATAATGCTGTTAACCTAAGTTCAATTTCAGTAGTAGTATCATTGGACATAGGCCATTGTTTTTCCTGCCCACTGTAATCCTACAATTCCTAAAGCAGGGTTCCCATACATCTGGAGAATCTGGAATTATTAGGGAATTTGAAATCGTACTTAGAAGTCAGGGGGAAATGAGATTTTTTGGTCTAACCTGAAAAGTCAGGGAAAACTTCAACTTCTGTTTTGAATAACTAAATCCCCCATGAATGCAAAGTCATTTTTCGTACAACCGAAGTTCAGTTGCAAGTTGCTTGCGATTGGTAAGGGAATTTTGCCAGAAAAGTCGGGAGAAAATCTGGAAAAGTTAGAGAATTTTTTTCTGCCCGGTAACAGATATTCAGATTTCTTGGAAAACTGTATTTTAATGCAGCATGAGACTTCAGTTGTCCTTACATTATAAAATGTAAAAGCACATTCAGTTTGTGGTTCTGTTAATTAAATACAGTGTTTTGCATATTGCACATACATTTGGTGTGTATCATTTCAAAATTCTCTTGTTATTTTTACAGGTTTCCTGATAGTACCTGCCACCTTTTTTTAAATGAAAAGTGTTCCAGTTCAAACAGCGCTGCCATTCATAGGGTCCAGCACATGTTAAATTTAATACATCCAAGAATATTTAGTTTATTACATGAAACTGAGGTTGGTATTAACATAATGTTTTCGATTGCTATCTCATGCTAACTTGTCTAAACACGAGTTCAGACTGAAAATATTTTCTTACAACTTCTGTGACTTGTAAAATGTTGTTTTTTTCATGTGAAGTCAAATAAGGCATGGACTGTGTGGTGGTATAGTTATGACATATTGGTGTATTGTTCAGAAAATTTGAGGCTGAATCTCTGTTAGTACTTGAATGTATGTCATTTTTCTGCTAATCTGCATCTCTGGCTACTCGGACAATAGAAATGTGGATTTTTCCGAAAACTTGAAAAAAGTCCTAGTGCAGCTAAATCTTAACTGACCATGTGTCCTAAATCACGAAACATTCATCGTGGAGACTTTTAAACATTTTTAATTCATTTTGTGCTATTGTACTCAAACTTAAATTTTAGTAAATTACGTTTATTTGTGCAAAAATACAAATGTATTAAAGTTTGTCACTCCCAAGAAGTTGTTGATTCTGTCTTTCAGATGACCTTACAAATGTTGGATATAAATTTGGGTGTATTATGTTAGATTTTTTGATATTTTTAAATGGAAGTTCAGTTTTGGAATGCATATAAAGGTTCAGAATATTATTATGGATTGTATGGTTTTTTTTTAAGTGCACACATTTATATCAGTGTTAAAACTAATAACGTTTATTAATCTTGTACTGCCATTGTTTTCTAGGCTTCACCAGATCTTTGCATATATAATAAGCCAAACATGTTCCTGACGAACCCTCTAGATAGATATTTTCTCAGACCACACAATGGCTTTGATAGGTAAATTATTGCATTTGTTTTAAAGATGTGTAATAAATCATTAATTTTCTATATCACAAGTATCATCAGGGTGATTCAAAAGTTATTGTGATTTTCTTATCAATAGTTGGTCATCAAGCATGTGCAAACAGGGCTGGATTACGGTTTTTGTGGGGCCATAGAAAAAAAAAATCTTGACCCCTTTAGCATGAATTAAGTCTTTCTAGTTATTTATAATTATAAAAGAGAAACCCTTTTTATTATATGAATCCTTTCTTAAATTAAAATTTACCGAAAACAAGATATACATATGTACTTCCAAAAATTAAAATTTACCGAAAACAAGATATACATATGTACTTCCAAAAATTAAACGATAGTATGAAACATTTATAATGCACAGATTATAAAATTTATATTAGAAATCCTTTTTCTGTGCTCTTTTTTCCAACAAAATTATCATTTTTTCCTTTATATTTTTAGAGCATGTTTTGTTGTGCATAATAAAGCTAGACAATTTCATTTTGACTGACTTAATGAATTTCATAAATTTTTACTTTTAACATTGAAAATGATCTTTCTTTAGTTGCATTTAAAGTGGCATTCAGTCTTTACCGCGCAACGCCCCGCGGTAGCAGAGCCTAGATGTTTGTCTTTTGTGCCAATGCTATAACCCAATCTTGTGTGCTGAAAATATTACTAAACAGTCGTGGGCTGAGGTATTCCCAACTCATTTGGACTAGTTGCTCATGTACAGATTTGACTCTACAACTGGGCTTACAGCTTCAAATTTTATCACTAAAAGAACAAAATTTTGGTTTCGGCAATTTAAATATAGCCTGTAAAACAAAGCTTATAATGGGAAACTATCAGATATTGCTTCTTTACTTTCCACATTATGAATTTCCTTTACTGCATCTGCAGCGATTAATTTTTTTTAATAGGAGAAATTTCTCGTTTGTCGCTTTTAATGGTAAAAATTTGTTCAACAAGTCATGGCAGTGTGTTGCTGTTGATACCAACTAAGTAATGCAAGTTTTCCAGTCATTAATTGTTTGTATTCACATAATGTTATACATAGGGCTCGACAAATTATGGTGAATTATGCTTTGCCAGACAAAAATGGTACTCACCTGCCTTAATAAGAAAATTTAGGTACCTAGCAGGAAAAAGAGTTTTTCCATTTGCCACATGCAAAAATCCAGTTATCAGTGGCAACTAGATTTGTTGCAAACCCTGTTTATGCACATTGACTAATTGCCTGACCCTGGAAATTTTTCAAAACAAAATGTCAGAAAATCTTTTCAATCAGTCTCATTATTTATATATACAGTATATACACAAGGCCTGTAGCTAGGATTAAGGGGCAACTGGGGCCACAATCCTGCTGGCCCTGACTTGGCTATAGACCTGATACACACGCACATAGGTAGTTTCCACTTTAGTAATTCTCGGCTTTACGAATTTTTTTTAAAGAATATGTCAAAAAATCTATTTTATGAGAGTAATTACTTTAAATCAAAATAATATATGTATAATTTTTTTTTCCGTATTATTATTGTTTAGAAGTGCAACTGTTAAAATAGAACCCAATGTATACATACAAGAAGCCCAAAATACACCGAATTTTGAAGACAGTCTTCGAGAACTGCATGAAAAGATCAAGAACATTCCCAATATTGATGGTAATGATTTCCAATATTCGCATGTATAAAATGTAGTTCTTAAAATCTGTGTTCTGTTTCAAAATAATAAAATACAATTTATGTTTGGACCCAAAAGTCATAACAGTTGAATCTGTCTCTTTCTCTCTGTGTGTGTGTGTGTGTGTGTGTGTGTTTCCCAATTCATGCCTGGTTCTTATGATCCAAAATAAGTTCTGGTATAACTTTTAGAAAGTGGTGTTTCACTCAATCATCGTGATTAAATCCACCACATCTTCCTTAATTACTTTAACTCCTTAAGTGATGCTTATTTTTCAAGAAAACCATGTAAAAATTAGCTTTTTTTTATTTAACAAATAAAAATGTTAACAAATTTGTAAATGAGATATGACGACAAAAAGTAACTAAATCAATGCTTTCGCACTATTTATTATATAGCTTCTAAAACATTTTAAAGCCTGGCAATATCACGGGAGCAACAAATATGGATCAATACCGCAGCCTGTCATACTGACGGGAGCGATACTTAGGTTAAGCACCCCGTAGTAGTAAACGTATGTATGAGAAAAGAGTCGTGTAGGGCTATTCTTGGTGGCTTAGTAATCCAAGGATCACTGGTTCGAGTCCAACCTCAGTGTGTGTGTGGCAAATTCCCCTTTTCTTTTACTTGGTTATTTTGAGTCAAAATAAGTTATAATATGAACCTATAAAATCAATGCCAGGCTTAACTGGTTAATTCATCCATATCCCTCCTTAATCACTAATCCATTTTCAGTAAGTGAAAAGTCATTTACTTCTGTCCTTTTTTCTATTTCTTTCCACACAGGTGAAGAATATCCGGAAGTTGTTTTTCTGGGTACTGGTTCGTGTATTCCCAGTAAAGTTCGAAATGTGTCTTGTATCTTGATCAACATAAGGTTTGTTGTTTTTCACATTATTAAGAAACTCATTCCTGGCCGCTTAATGATGCATCCCCTTAATTATCTGTCACTTTGCCCCTTGCAAATGCATAAATTGGCATACATTGAAGACAAGGAAATGCTTTTTGCCCTCAGCTTCCTCAAGTTAACTGAGTAATCGGCATAATAGAGATATTATGTGTCTCTGTATATACAGTGTTGTTGAAATTATACTTCCCCAACCCAGGGGTCTGTGTAGGGCATTATACAGTTCATAATGATGCTGAATTTGAACTACAGAAAGACACTAATAGGTGACACTGCTGTGCAACAAGGTTGCAGACTATTGTCAGTAGACCTAATCCTTTACGAATCTCCATAACTAAAAGTCACATGGGGTGAGATCAGGCAAGCGAGGTGGCCGAGCTGTTGCAAAATCATGGCTGATCACCCTTGCATTAGTGAATGTTTGCCACAACACCTGCTGAATGTCACAATGAATAGGGAAAAATGCACTGTCGGTCATAAAAATCGTGTCCTGGATGTGATGACAGTACTTTCAGTTCTAGGATCAGAAACGCTGTCAACATGTCCCATACCTGTTGGGGTCGCCTCTTCGAAAAAAAAGTCCTAATGATGAAGGTTGTGATGAAACCACACCATATTGTCACTTTTACTTAGTGCAATGGCACTTGATAAGTTGCACTTGAGTTTCCTGTTGCCCAAATGCGGTAGTTGTATTCACTTATCCATTCAAGTGAAAATTTACTTTATTCGTGGCCAAGCAACATCAACAACACATTAATTTTGAGCACCAGCATGTTATGTATTTGTGCATATTCATGCTCAGCACAGGATGTGTATACAATGTCAATTTCAGGGTCATATGTATTGTTTTTTATCTGATTATTTTATAAATGACCAGGGACTATTTATTTTTTTCTACATGTATTCCATATTTTGTTAGAATTAAACTTAACACATATTAAAGAAAATTGTGAGTCGTAGATAATTTTAATATGGATTTTGAGTTTATTTTAATCATGAAATTTGAGTGCGACTTTCAGTTGTGAATTTTTTTGATTGCTATTTTTTATTAACAAAATGCAATTAATAAATATAATTTGTTAAATTTTTATTTTTTCATGAATTATGATCAGTGTCATGCTTTTTATAGTATAGACTGCAGTATCATTCTGGACTGTGGCGAGGGGAGCTATAACCAGTTGCTGCGGAATTACGGTCAGGAAGAAACAAAGTCATTACTACGGAGGATATCTTGCATTTTTATTTCCCACGTGCATGCAGATCATCATTTGGTAACTTTGATTTTATTCTTGCTTTAATTTCTTCCAATAATGGTGATATTTATGCTTATATATTCATTGACAAAAGAAATAAAGCACCATGAAGGGGTTGTTGGAATTGAAGGAAACTTTATATGTATGAAGATAATGTTGGTGTACGCAAGTGATTACGGTATTAGGGCAAAAGGATTACTTTATTGAAGAAAACTGTAGAAGGGTTACTTCAGTACCTTGTTGGTCTGTCTCTAGCCTGAATACAAAGATAAGATACAGTCGGGTGTGGAGGCATACTGGTTCTGTATGGTATTCATGTGTCTTGAGATGTTGCAACCGGATCTCTAAATCCTGCACACTCATAGGCTACCGAAGCTAGCGTTTCAGCTTGCCCCATAAATGCTCGATGGGCGATAAATCTGCAGGCCAGGGAATTGTATCAACCTACTGGAGGCATTCTTGTGAAATCTTTGCTGTGTGAGGCTGAGCATTATCCTGCTGAAAAATACCTTTTGGAAGCCTTTGCATAGGTGCCAACACATGCAGCAACGCAATGTTCTGCACATATCTCTGAGCTATTAGCGTCCTTACTAAGGATGGTCAGCCTTCGTATGTGATGGCGCCCCAGATCGTCACTCTAGCATTTGGGGCAACATGTCACTCCGCAGCAAAAGTTGGGTTAAAGTGCTCACGACATGCCCTCCATACTCGAACACGACCCTCCTTGGAGCCCAAAGAAAACCTGGATTCATCACTAAAGACAATATGGTTATTGTTCGTAGCAATCCAGATTTCTCATTCATGATGCCACTTCAAACGCAGATGACGGTGACTGGCTGTGAATGGCAGGACATGTAATGGGCACCATGACACCAAACGTCCTTCTGCTAAGTGCCCGGAAACGATTTGGGCAGACACAGGAATTGGTAATGAAGGTGCCACCTGTCTCTGAATAGTGTACAATAAAAAGTTGCTGTTGGAGCTGCTTATTGACAGATCAAACACTCCTTTGTACTAATGGTCAGCTCCAGAGCCTGTTCACTAAGTTTGTGTGCCCTCACTTAACCACTACTTCCAACACCTCATAATAACTAGGTCAGAATGGCTTTCATGGCAGAAAATTCTTCGCAACATGCATTCCACTTCTCTTCAGTCCAATGATGCATCCCCCCCTTTCAAAGTCTGTTAACTGGCTAAAGCGTCTTCAACCGTGTCGTAGAAACATATCTAGTAGTCAACAGCATCGCAAGCAATGATTAACAATTGGAAACAGAAATACTGTGTATAAACCTAGTGCCTGAGTACCTTTTTGTAGTGGAACGGAGGTAACACTGTTGTGACCTCTTTGATAGCAAAACCCAGTATCCAATCGTACTACAATTGTAATTATTTGTGTATCTCCCTGAGATAGAACTGACATTTTTATCTGGTTGCGTTATTTCTTTTGTCAGTGAGTGAGTGTATTTTATGTTAATTTTATCTCTACGTTTGCATAATATATACTGATGATATAATTGATCCTGCATTCACAACTACATTGAAACCTCTTATTAGCAGTCACTCTCCAGATAAAAAAACTTTGACCATAAACGAGGGTGACCATGAAATAGGTGGGGTCACTTTGAAATAGCCTAAATATTGCATTTCTATCATCTAAATACTTCATTTCGAAACTTGCGCGTTTTTAGGCACATAAGACAAGTTTAAAATAACGAATATAACCATTTGTTGACTATAACAAGTAAATTTACAACAAAACGTTAAATATTAAAATTTATTTGTCTTGGAAAAAAATTTATTAATAGCTGTTTGTTGGGTTTTACTTACCAGTCCTTCTCCTTCAAAATGTATTTTTAATTGCGAGATTAAATTCACCATTTTATTGTCGTTACGCTTACAGAAGCTGTGTGGTAGTCGAGTAAACAATAATAATAAATTTGAACTGTGATAGTTTTGTGTTGATAATTATTAGTTTCATGTGCAGTATATCACTCTATGATTTATTTGTTATCAAAGTCTTTGTTAAGCATTAGTCAACCACAGCAGTAGTGAATCCAAGTCAAGTCAATTGCTATCCTTTGTTAATGAGAGGGAAAATTCTCCTTAGCTCTTATCCTGTTTATCCTTAGTTTCTTGTTGTGAGAAACACTGTGAAGGTCGAAGTTCAATTTTGTTCGTTTTTTGTCCCCACAGGGATACTGGTTTAATGGAATGAATCATGAAAACAGTGTCCACTTAGGTATTTGAGAGTGGCCACTAAGCAATGGTACATGCATACATTATTCTAAATTAGTTTCTGCCGGGGACTTATTACTTACTTACTTATCTGACTTTAAAAGCAGGGTTATTGTATCTGAGAAGTGTCGGTTAAGAGAGGTTTCACTGTATTTCAATTATGCATGGCAATGTCATTTCTTGATTATATGTTCCTAATATTTTGCTCTTTTTAGGGTCTTTTTACGATACTGAAAGAGAGAGAAGCTGCCTTTCATCAATCCAATGTAAATTACACCTCAGTTGTCATCATAGCTCCAGAGCTAATTGGAGGTTGGCTGCAAGATTATGATCGGAACTTTGAATCAATCTCATCTTTATACAGGTTGACGATTTATTTTTAATTATAGGATTATTTCCACGAAGACTTTACCACATTGGTATAACTAGCCTCAAGGTCTAAAGAGGTCTTTAGCCACTAGATATTTTTATATTTTTCCCTAGGCGTTTTGTTGAGTCAGAATTTTTTCTAAAGGACATTCAGCACCCCCTCCCCCTTTCCCGCTATGCCTGTGAATCACTGAATGTACACCATTGTGCATTTTATAATCTTTTAATATTTTGTCAACGGTCAAAATATATATAAAAAAATGCACTTATAATAATTAACAAAAATTTCTATGACTTTGGAAGTATATATTGCTTCTTTTTTTTAAAAAAAAATAAATAAATATAAAAACACATTTTTAACAGTTTGTATGTTTCCAATGGAAATGTACAATTCCAGCATGTACCTAGTGCTTTTTTTTTTGCCTGCAAATCTGAAATACAGAGTTTTATTGCTTTTATTCGGTTCAGCTGTTTTTGCAATGCTCCACACCCCAAATAAAGTCCAGAATACACAACCACAAAGATTTCTTCTTTCCGCCTTTAACTTATTGGTCTCTGTTTCAGTTTCTCATCTGAATCCTTTGGTTTTATTCTAGTTGTATTTGGACTAATGTTAAAGCTCAAACTGCACCAATATGCGAATTTGCTGTAGTATGTATACACACTGATACTTAAAATTAAAACGGCGGATATAAAAAGTTCCGTGCTGTATTTCACTGATGTCTTTCACACAGGCCAGTGGTTTGAAAACAAGTGTGATACATTCAACCAGATTGTAAATTAATTTTGATTGACTTGATAATAATTTTAATTGACTTGATAATAATTTTAAAACTTGAAATTAATTTTGCTGTATTTTTCCTTTAACTAGAATTTTAAATTTATTACCTTAATTTTGGCATTGATGCATATAAGCATGTTTTGGCCATCGGCATATTTTGTCCTAGTTATTGAGTTGCACTGAAACGATGAATTTTCTTTTTTACGGCAATAAACTCCTTTATGCTTTTGACTTTTCCGTTGGTCTGTGTTCTGAGCCCAGTAAGCTTAGATATGTATACATATTACATGGTTCAGAGGTCACATCAACCAATCTGTCCCATTCCAGATTTCCCATAATGAGAGTTTGGGGTAGAAGATATATGCAAGTGCAGATTAAAAATCAAAATAAGCATTACCATAGAGCTCTAATTAACCAAAATAAAGGGGATGGGAGGTGGATCCTTTTTCAGATAAGCGAAATTTTAAATAACCTGAGAATTCAATTTTCAGCATAGTGGTTCAAGAAAGCAATACTTATTCAAAAACGCACTTCAGTTATGACGTCACACGTTTTCTTACAGGGTCATTTGCTCAACCTTCCCCCCACCCCCCTCCACACCTCCAAGACCAGATGCTGTGTATAGTTATTTCCATAGCAGCTATTAAATTTTGTAAGACCTAACAATTGGAGACGTGGTTATTTCGATTTGAAGAGTGGAGTTTATAGAAAAAGTGTTTAAAACTGTCTATTTATGTGTTAACTATCAATGTAAAGTTTACAAAATTAATGGGGGTGGGGCTCTGACCCCACGGGTCCATATAACTCTATACATATGATGTTAGCTACATCATACAAGTCACTATTCAATGGAACTTTACCAGAACTATACTGATCTGATACGTCTATCGAGACGCGCTCTTAAAGCCCTTGTGACCCCGAAATTTTCACTTTTATACCACAAGGTCACATGTAGTCATCGTAACCTTCATGGTGGGTGAAAATGGATGGAATCAATACCACTCAGCTTTTCGCTTGTACATTTTGTCGTAGTTATTATGTTCTTGACTAGCATTTGTGTTGGTTTCTTTCTTAAGATTTAGAGTACTCTAGGAAACAAACATGAACATTTTTAGCCAAAAATATTGAACGGGTGTCTACTTTAAATAATATATATATATATACACACACACATACAGCAGTCCATTTTGTTTAACCAGGGTTTTATTGCATAAATTAATTTCTCAGATGACTCTGTTTTATGTAAAGTATGTAATCAAAAACCTCTGACATTTTGTAAAAAAAATGGATATGTATTATGTTGAGTTGCGATTTTTGGTCACAATTTTTGACATGTAATTTTTTCTTTAACTGTAGGTTCATTGAGAATAATTGTTTACGAAAGGATTATCATTTTTTACCAGAAGATGTAAAAATGTGCCTTTCTGAGTCTTGCGAGTCATTTGAGGTTTGTGACGCAATTTATTCATGATTAGAAGATATTTAACTGTTTAAACTAATACTTTTTAAAACTAGTCTTATTTTACTTTTGAATCAAATTGTCCCACTTCCGTAATTGCTTGCAGTTTTATTGCCGCCATTCCCTTAGTGGGAGTGTCTCCGTAGCTTTATTGTCAAATTAACATGAGTCAGATTTACTCCATCAGAGTCAGGTTTATACCTACAGATGTTTATGCTTTCCTGCATGATCTATTTTGATTGGAGCTGAACAAATGCTGGTAAAGAAGAAAAATCTCAAAATCAGCAACTCACGCCTCTTGCAGTTGCCTAGTGAGTATTGCTGTTAATCAACGTATATCACAAAGCTTCAATGAAATAAGTGATTTATCATGGTTCCCACATTCCTTTAAGAAGTCCTTGAATTTTTCTCAAAAACTTTTCAAGTTTCGGCAAAGAAAAGAAAAAAGTGCTATTTTGCCTTATTTCGAGAACGAAGACAGTAATGCTTTGGACATGCCCCCTTCCTTCCCCGCCCACTGAGTGCAGCTGATACAAGGGACGCGAAAAAAAAGGTAGCATTTGCTGGTAGTGTGCCGAGTTGATAAGGAGCAACGTAAATAAACACTCTAATTTCAGTGTTATGCTTATAATGTCTTGCATTTTTAATTATGTATATTGCGACTGAAAATGTGAAGTCCTTGAAAAGTCCTTGAATTTCATCAGGACAAAAGAGTGGGAACCATGTTTATTGTGTTTATAGAAACAACTTTAATTCCATTTCACTACCAACAGGAGTCGATAAGCAATCACACACCTGTAAGTCATTTAGTTGGTTCTCCCATTAGTTGATCCACCATCTTCGTGCATTCTTAGTAAGTCTTCAACTATGTGAAAATATATCATGGTTCAGAGCTCACATTGAGCTGTGCCCTCTATCACAGATAACCCTTAAGACATACAACGTACTAAGCAACAAAACAACTATTTAGCTTTTAATCTAGTACAGCCTATTTTCTTCCTGTGTAGTGGAAGCAGATTATATCTCTAGGGTGTCATGCCAAAAGAGTGTATTTACATTTCTATTGTAAATATGACCTTCTGGCATTAAACCTTCTATATGTGGATTTCAGAAACAATTCTACATTTAGTTATATTTAAAAAATATATATATTCTTATTTCCTAATAGATTACTACAGTTCCTGTTAATCATTGCCCTAATGCCTTCGGCATTGTTCTTCAGTGTCCATCGAAATGGAAAGTTGTTTATTCTGGCGACACAACACCTTGCCAAAACTTAGTGGATGCAGGTAATAAAATTATGACCCCCTATTATCCTTGTACTTTAAAACTCGCATACACAAGCAAACATATTACGTTTTCATGATATTTCTAGGGATTATCCTTTTTTTATGTCTTGGTGATCATATGATTCAATGTCTCAAATATATGCACATCATTATGTGATTGCAATGAAATACCCATACTGCTTGCTGTTGTGCATATTGCTACATGCATATATCTTATGCTGAAGTTGAGAAATGTAATGGTGTTTAATCTGTTAAAAGCATGAAATTAGTTCATAAACCTGTGTTATTCAGAATTCTTACTGGAGATCTTAATTTACCATTGGACGTAGATATAGGAAAGAATTTTGACCTTTTCACCACTATATTTTCATTGGAAATTTGTAAAAAAAAAAAAAGAAGAAGAAAAGGCACAAGTAAATTAAACTGGAGTTTTCTATAATCTTCAATTAAATTAAAGTTCTTTGTGGAAATAACCTTGCCATCATAATTGAATAAGCTTGCTATTATTCTAATTTGGCAAAACACCAAACTAGAAAAGGCAAGTGTATTCTATTGGTCACCACTCTGCATTGATGAGGCTAGCAAAAAATAGTGCAGGCTTCAAGTATATTGTATTTTTAAACGTTTTGCTAGTAATAACAATTACGGTATTTTCCTAAATCACTTTGTATTGTGTATTGGTATGATTTTACTAGTGTGTGTGTGTGTGGGGTCCTTTTGAAAGTGATTGTGAAGGAAAAAATATTAATGTTTCTAATTAAATCTGACACTCCACATTTAAGGTTTCGTACTAGAACTTCCCCCCCATAATAGTCGGAGAAAGGAAAATTTGCTTTGTACTGAGGCTGGGTTTGAATAGTTAAAGAACTGGAATGGTAAGCCAAATGTCACTGATTTAACTCCAGCAACTCTGGCTGGGAAATAAATTCCATTACGAACTTTAAAAATAAAATATATTGAAAACTGTATAAGGTGGAAACTTGCTCAACACGGAATTTTTTTACGGTCCCTTCAAAAGTCAATGGTAGTTAACATTATCTAACACAGAAACTGTCTAACGCGGAAGCGGAAAGCACTATTTAGTCCCGTTAAAGAGAAAAACCTGCATAAAGCGGAAAATCGCTGGCAGGAAGAAAATTTTCTCAGCAGAAAAAGGAAAGAGGGTTGTAATACAATGCAAATAGCAAAGTGGAGGCTGGCGAACAAAAGAGATTTTACAGATATAGAATGCCCTTGTCCGCATAGATGCAGCCGGTGGGGGGAGGTTGCTTAACCCCATCATCAATAATTTTGTACTTATATTTAACATAGGAATATATGTTGTAGCTCTGTAACCCCTCCCATTAAGCCTACAACCCCCCCTTATGAACTCTTTGCCTACGCTTGTCTGACCACAATTTTGCACACCACCAACCCACCATAGGCATACCCAGGACGTTCATAAGGGGAGGGTTACAGGCTTACAATGGGAGGGGGGGGGATTACAGAGCTGCAACTCCATTGTATTTACATGTATACTATACACAATTTCATCGCAATGGGGGTTACAACCATAATCGCGACCACCCCCCCCTTGCGTATGACAACGCCACCCACTTCTTAAATAAAAACGTTCATTATTAACCAGAACGAAAAGTCACTCATGTAGACTTTATCAATTCATGGATAAACCCACCGCAAGGAAGAGTATCTTTATACAAGGGAATCATTATCTTTACAAGGGAGGTACTTTATCGTTACAATTTAAGCTTACATAATAGACTCTTTGTATGGTATAAGCATGTATAGTTTGCATGAAATTTTGCATCATATTGATCGTAATTACTAAACCCACAAAATAGTGCAAAAATTAAAATTAATAAAAATAAAATGCAGTGATAAAATAAATATTTTTATCAAAAGGAAAATAAATATAGTCTTAAAGTTCGCAAGATAAGACAAAGAAAAAAAATAGCATATGCAGTCATCTCTTACCACTGAATTTAACTATGTATGTTTTTATTTTGTATGTAACCTCCGTAAGATGGAAACCTGCATAGTATGGCATTTTTTTTTTTTGCAGTCCTGTGAGTTTCCACCTTTAACAGGTTTCACGGTATTAGATATAATCACAATGGCATAGCTTTACTGAACTTTTCCTTTTCCAATTTTAAACAGTTGGCATTATTAAAAATGAAACAAAGGCATTTTTATGTAGTGATATGTTTCCATTTTGTCTTATTGGGTAAAAGGTCTAATTGGGAATATTTTTCTTCAGCATAATTTATTTCATTACTGATTGGAAAAGGGAAATCATTATTTATATTTCTAGGCTATGCGTGTAGTCTTCTCATCCATGAAGCAACCATGGAAGATGACCTATAAGATGAAGCTGCTATTAAAATGCATAGGTAGGTTTTAAAAAAAACAAAAACATAATGTAATAAAATTTAAAGAATAAACATGTAAAAAGTCAATACTTTAAGAGTCGAAAAATTGTGTTTTCCCTGGAATTCGACCACTCTTGATTCGTATTCAGTACCTTTAAAATTAAAATTTTTGAAAAAACTTAGAAAAAGTGGATGGAATTAAATATAAAATTTTTTTATATAGAATACTCCATTTAACAAAATGAGTATGAAATGTTTTAAAATAGTGCTCATGTTGTCTCATCATTTGTTGAAAATTTAAGGTGCTATCCATTTTCAATTGCAACTGATGGAAGCAACGATGTTGATTCAAAGCTGTATTCAATAGTGGTAACTTTCTTCGATCCTTTATGTGAAAAAATTGTGAATTGTCTTTTATCTATGCCATCTTTGAAAGAAGATGCTACTGGGTTAAATATTGGAAATCTTCTGGTAAGTGGATATTGAAATTATGGGCTATTCCTTTCACCTTATTAACTTAGCAGCTGAAAAGAGTGCTGCATGTTTGCCATTTAAAATCGATGAAATTTTGGTAGACATTTACTATTACTTACAAAAGAGTTCGAAAAGAAAAGATAGGTTGAAAATTCTTCAAGAATTTCATGAGACTGATATAAAAAAGGTACTAAAACACGTTAGCACTCGTTGGTTGTCTGTTGGAAAGTGCTTAGAGCGTATAATCCAGCAGTGGCAACCTTTGATCAGTTTTTTTAAGGAAGAGGCCATGAAAAGGAATCAAATCACCCCACTTTCTTTCTTTACTATTCCCTCTATCAAAGTTTCGGTTGAAAATGCAGATAAAGTGAAAGAACGTAACAGCAAAAAAGCATCGCAGAAATTAAAAAGGAAAGCTCAAAATTATGTGGATATTTCTAAGAAACAAAAAACTGAAAACTCCATGTCTCGTGAAGAAAGGTTGTTTTATTTTCTGTCGGAAGATATCAATAAGGCTTTCTGTTTATTTTTATCTTATACTGTGCCTATATTTTAAAAAGCAAATGCTCAACTTCAGTCTGCGGAACCGTATATTCATATGCTAAAATCTGTTCTCTTAAAATTGTACAGAGAAATGCTAGTGAAATTTGTAAAACCAAGCGTCACAAAATTATGTAGTGATATTTTGAAAGTCCACTATCATGAGAGGAGTAATCAAAAAGATGATGTTGATATCTTAATTGGAAATGGAACACTGAAAGTAATCCAAGATTTTAACATCCATGATAAAAATGAATTTTATGAAAACGTCAGAAGCTATTTCATAGCAGCATGTGACTACATGCACAATAAATTTCCTTTTGAGTTAGAAGTGTTACATCATGCAGAGGTTACACAAATATCGAATTTTGAAAATGCATCATTTTCCAGCTTAAAATATTTTACAGAAAAATTTCCTGTTCTTTTGTTCAATAATACAGAAGATGAAGCTGTTGATGCTTTACAAACAGAATTCAGCGAGTTCCAGGCTTTTAAAGTTCCACAAACTGTGAGTAATGAAGGTAGCATTGATGCACAATGGGCAGCCATAGGTAAAATAAAAAATGATACTTGTGAATTAAAATTTAAACGACTTTCTCAGGTTATGCTGTCAATACTTACGATCCCTCACAGTAATGCAGCATGCGAGAGAGTCTTCAGTCAAGTGAAGAAAATTAGAACTGACTTCAGGTCAACCATGTCTGATGACACATTAGAAAATTTACTAATAGTTAAATGCAGACAACATGTGAAATGTTACGAGAATGTATTTGACAAAAAATTTCTCGAAAATGCAAAATCTTGCCTTTAATACAGTTTAATCCTCTATTATTATTAATTTAATAAATACTTAATTTCCTCATTGTGCCCTTTTTTCATAAATTATGTATGATTTTGTTTAATTAAAAAATGGTGGCCTGCCCACGCATGCACAATTGATTACAGATTTTTCACTTCTAGAAGTTGGCACCTATGTATAATGTATATTGTTTCATTTTTATTTTATATTTTCCAAAGGTACATAATTCCACTTTCCGCATCTGGCAACATATATTTTGTATAATTATAATTTTACTTTTTATATTTGGCAACAGTGTGTGTAATTGTTTTCCGAATTCTAAAACCAAATCTGTCTTCAACTTACCATCAAAGTTTGCACACATGCTTCGAAGGCTCTGCCAAAAGAGCGTACAAAATTCTTTTAACATTATATTTAATTTAATTATCTTTTGGCGAACTATTCTAAATATTTAATGTTTTAATAAATATTATTTGAATTCAATGGAGTTACTACATTTCTTCAATACATATATCTGCAACATCACCGCATAATACATTTACATACAACTAAGCTCACCTAAGATTCACACTCAAATTAGCAGGCCCACAAGTCGAGGACATGATCACTGGAACCTGAAGTGATGCATCTACCATCTCTTAGCTTAATTATAATGGGCATTGTGTATAAAACATGTTTCTCGACGTGTGGCTCTTCCTCATGCATCCTTCAAGTTTTAGCTCCTTACCCACCAGACTTGTCACAACCTCTAAAAGGAGTTGGCCCCCTGATAAAGCCTTAAAATTATATTTCTTCGCCAGCAGATGGGATCTTAAAGTTAGTTGCCTTGTTGTCGCTCATCATGTCATTACTACAGAAAAAAACAAAGGGCTAACCAGCTCTGTACTTCATCGGTGCTATATCACCCAGAGATGAATAAATAAAGTCCTCTTTTGCCAAACACAATTCTAGTTGATCCCACCCACTTCCCCCCCTTTTTTTTTTAAATAAGTTGGATAATTAACTAAAGACTTAAAAAGGCAATCTGTGTGAATTTACATTCAGTATTCCCATGGTTACAATTGCAACCTTTTGTGCTGACAAGATTCCTTTCAAATTACATAGAATTTGGTCATGTATTGTAATTCATAGGTTATATTAAACTCTTTATTCCATCCCAGAAGCCTATCGCATAACTTTGAGACATAAAACTTTTTTTTTTAGCACAACAAGTCAAGCAATTGAAATAGCGGATAAAATGGCGGCAAAATACACCATCTTAACGCATTTCAGTCAGCGTTATGCCAAAGTGCCAATCTTCAGCGAAAGGTTTCACAGCCATATTGGATGCGCATTTGATAACATGAAGGTAAGATATTGGTCATCTATTCTCAGGAACAGAATATTTTTTCTCTTATTCTGAGCTAGTATTATGGTATAATTTTGATTTTGAAAACTTTTTAAACTCAAAAGGTCATAACATTTATTACTGTGTCTTGTATGCACTATTTCTCAAAGTGCTCTATGCCATTGGTGCTCAAAGTTAAAAGATAATCTTCAAAATTCGGACACAAAACAGAGTGCTTTCTGTTTAAAAGCGTACGAGTGGAGTACAACCATTAGTTTAAAGCTTAGCACAGATTGTACAGCTGGAAAGAGGGGGAAGCACAGGTGGCAAGACGTTTCATGTAAAATTCTTGAAACTTTAATACTGCATATGATTGCCGCTAACAGTTACACAGCTCTTAGAGCGATCTCTCGTAGTGGTTGGTAGAAACTTTCAACCTTTCAATCCCCTAATATGATATAATTTGCATAGTAATTATGTTTCCTTCTGTATATATTGTAAAGGCACACAATGACCCTTGCTGTCCTTGTGCCATAAAAATGCAACCAACCAACCAACTATATATCGTAAAATTAGGGTCATCACAAGTGAGGGGGGGGGGATTTAATGGTTAATAGTCCCTCGTCATCAGTATAATTAGTTGCAGAATAAAATTCTTCGTAAAAGCAGGATTTTGTTTCTATCACCTCACCTGCACCTTTTGAAATCTTATCCACAGGCCTGTGTTCAAAATATATATGGTTTTATAGATTATCATTTAATTCTGAGAACGAGTGTCTATTGAATATGCAAATGAGGCAAAGTCGCGTTATAGTGACCGTGAAGGGAAGTCTGCTGCAGAGACCTAATATCTCAAGGACATTATATCGAATTTGTGGTAAATTAGCATTATCTCTACAGGATATCCACAGGGGTCTCAGTAGGTCATTGCAATGAATCACTATATTATGGGTTGCCATAACCCAAGTCTACTGTTTTAAATTCACCGTTTACTTCTGTTTTTGTAAATGTGGTCTTAATTATACTCAGCCTAACATAAGGATGTAATTTCGTTGAAACATAATTGAAATGCAGTAGAACTCTGATTTTATAAACTTATCCAACATGGGTTGTTTTACTTTTTTTATTTTTTAATAGACATTTGTGTGGCGTTTTTAGTGAAATTGGCCTCATTTGTTTTCTAGTGTGCTCCACAGCAGTTAATATCTTAACACATGGCACGGTGTGGTAACGTGTTCGCTTAGTGCGTCGTTAACCTGGGTTCGACGCCCGATGGTGCAAAGAACACTTACTCAGAGATCTCATAAAGATTGCACTGCTCACTGTAGTCCAGGGTTTGGTTCCCTAGACCTTAAGAGGTTCAGATTCCTCGGAAAACCATAAGTCCAAGTGGTTTGGATTCCTTGGTAAATCATAGGTCCAAGAGGTTTGGATTCCTCGGTAAACCGTAGGTGCAAGGGGTTTGGATTCCTCGGAAAACAGTAGGTCCTGGCACAGCATGATCACTGTAGTCTTTGAGCCATAAAACCATAAACAAACAAAATCTTAACACATGCATATGCTAGGATATTTTTCACTATCAATATTATAGTAGTTTGACTCTTTAAGGATTCTGTATCGTTGAAAAACCGGGCATATTTGAGGCTTCGCGTTGGGCTCAAAAATAATGGACTCACCCATAGCTCATCTGCTTACCTCTACTGATTTCCAGTTATTTGTTTATAATGACCATCATGTGGGACACAAACAACCGCAAACTGATAATAACAAGTCTGGTTCCAATTTCAAAATAAATGGTGGTTATACAAATAACAAGACTTTGTCCTTATTTATTTCCATGAGTCAGTCAGCAAACCAGCATAGCACACAATATCTCTGTATCCCCCTTCATACCCCCTGTTGCTTTATAAAGGGCGTTTTACAATAAAGAAATCGTTCATCATTACTGGTGGTATTTCCAGTTTTTAAAAATGACATCCGCACCTCGCCCGCTTGGGCACTTAAAATCCTTAACTGTAAGATAAAATCTCAGGCAGACTGGGCACTTAAATGTCTTAAAGGATTAATAGCATCTAATGGAATGCGGGTTCAGATAAATGTGCAGTTTCTTTGCACCTTGACATTAAAATTCGAGTTTCCGAATTATTTTTATGAATTACTTCCTTCCAAGCCACCCTCCCCCTTTTTTTAGCTTGTAAAGCAAGAACTTGTTTCCTGTAAATACAACATAATAAATATGTTTTACATTTTTAATAATTTTTCTCATTTAAAACATTATTAATGTAAAATAAAAGATAATACAACCACATTTAGTGAACTCATAGACAATTACTTCTATACGAGTATAATACAATACAATGCATATAATACAATAACATTACATCCATACAATGCAAAATTATACCTAAACTGTAGCAAAGAAATGTATGTTACAGACACAGAAATGCCTATTTAAAACTTGTTTAATCAGTATCCCCAATGTTTAAATATGATTCATCCATTAAATGTTTCACCCACAACATTCAGCATTTGTTGAGGTCCACGTTGTATTTTGTTCGTTAGGGGCAGACGTTGTCCCAGTTAGTACTGCAACTACTTCGATAAAAAAACTGTGATAGTAGTTTATTCGAGCCTTATCATTATAAATTTTCTGGTAACAGACATGAGCATATTTTAAATCCTTAGCAACTTGTATAATTTTTCCAGAATTGAAATTTTGTAACTCGGCAATTTCAGTTACCTTTTTAATAAGCTGAAATGCTTCATCATAACTTTTAAGAATGTATGAGTGAATAGAAATTTCTTAGTTGAAAGATTTTTGTCTGAAATAACTTTAACACAGTCTGAATAGATTTTTGTATATATTACTTAAAAAAATTAATAAAGTGAGAACTGATGGTACTCAATTTGCTTATATCGATATGCCATTTTATATTTTTTTTCAGTATATATATTACAGTAAATGTGATTAATCCGGTGCTTATGTATAATTACCGGTGATTATTCATAATCACCACTAAACTTGGTAAATGTGATAAATTATTGAATATTTATCAAATTTACCGGTTAATTTATAAAATCCCCAACTCGTAATTGGGAATGCAATAAATTCGGATTATTTTGTGGAGTAATGAGGTTTTAATTTCAAAAAATGAATATTTTCAAATAACACAAAAATTTCCGTGTTAAGAATTAGAAGAACGTTATGATGGCTATTAAAGCTTACAATAATATTTCAATTTAAAAAATTAAATAAAAGTGGCGCTTTTGTACTTTACTTTCATTAGATATATTAGAATTATTATTAGATATATTAGAATTATTATTAGATATATTAGAATTATTATTAGATATATTAGATAATTTATATATTAGCAATGGCATAGGTCATGACAGAAGCCCTGCTTCGCAAACTGAACGAATTTTGGTAAAGTTATGGACTTTTATCACATTCGCCATTATGAGTTGGGGATTTTATAACCTAACCGGTAAATTTGACAAATAGTCAATAATTTATCACATATACTAAGTTTAGTGGTGATTATGAACAATCAGAGGTAATTATACATAATCACCAGTTTATTACATTTACTGTGACATATATATTGGTAATTTATTGAAAAAATGACTTAAAAATCGTTATTTCTTCCAGGTTCGACCATGTGATCTTCCCATCATCTGCCTCTTTATTCCAGCTCTTCAAAATTTATTTGCTGAACATGTAGAAAAACTACAAAAGAAAGGCCATAAACGAAAAGAGAAACAGCAGCAAATATGTAACAAAAACGATGCTTTGCAAACAATAAATGCATAACTGTATTCCTTTTGAGTCTTATTTTTACTTTATAATAACAACACGATCATTCTTAACAGTCATTCCATTATTAGATGAGAAATGAAGCTAGATATTCTTTAAAATAACCGTTATTTCAGCACTAATGTAAGGTTTAAAAACACGACGTTTCGGGAGCCAACTGCTCCCTTTGTCAAGTGAAGGCAGAATGAAGAGTTCGTGAAAGTCCTAAGCTTATATACCCGCATGTTGGTACATAAACTTAAAACGTGATAAATTAGTAGACTCTTTCTGCAATTGTAGGAGACTTACAGCTTGAGGAGTCATACTATTATCATCTCAAAGCCTCTACTTCATACTATTTTGCACTAAATTGTCTTCCTTTCCTCTTGTATCATTCAGCTGACTGCTTTGGCAATCATCCTGATGATTTGCTTGCGAGATTTGAATTTCCATAACACTTTTAGCATTAGGACCGATTTAAACAATCTGATTGGCTAACGATGCCATCACTTATAGGTTTGCTACGCAATTTTGGCCGCCAATGTAACAGGCACCAAAAGATCAACCACTTCAGAATTCACACTTGTCATTTCTGTAAATCACATTTGAATCTTGAGATAATTTTAGGACAACGATTTTCATTAATACATCCAATTTATTTTTAATATTACCATGAGTTGATTTTTTTCTTTAATTTAAATTTAAAGTGTAATAAATAGTTAGAAATCTTTAAAACAAAGCAACATTTTTGAAATATTGTGCTGCTAGCTTATATTTTTATAGAAAAATCATCTTTTGCCTCAATTTTTGAGTAGATGGCGGCTGAAATTTTAAAGAAAAAATAGATCTTACCGAGGGCGTTTAGTAGTAACCATAAGTAATAAAAAACAATTTTCGGATCTCCTTTGCTTCTTGGAATTGCCTTCCTTGATTGAAATTGAAAATTTCCGAGTTGTTTTATGTGTGGGGTGTTGGGGGATACATATTTGGCATTTTACTTTTTTTTTTTTAGCTCATCTCTGTCTTTATTTTAACATAAAAAAATCGTTCGTCATCGTTATTTAAAAAATAATGTTGCTTTTTAGCATGATTTAAATTCTCAGTTAGTATAAAAAATATTAATTTTATCTATTTACAAAGTTAATGGGTGATTTCGCCAAAAAGACACCAATTCTTTTTGTCGGGATTTAGATTAGATTATACTTTTGGCAAAGCTAACCTGGTATACTGACAAGGCGCAGAGCAGTATGATTTCGCCAGTGCAATATAGTTCGCCCTTTCTTACGTTAAGAGAGTTAATAGAAGATACATTTCGTACATAAAACATTAAAATTATGCTAAAATACATAAAACATAGGCATGTTTGTGTAATTAAAATCGGGTATTTATTAAATTTAGGAAAAAGACTCATTATAACTAGCGCTGACGTCATTCAAGTAACTGACCGCTCCAAAGACTGTTCGCTTGGAGGAATTTTGGCAACCGCGTTTTTCTGCATTCCAAATTAGGCGATAAATAGCCTAATAATATGTCATTTTTCGCCAATTTGCAGCTGAATATTCGTTGCGCGGGAGTAAATAGGTCACCGTAGCCTTAATAGTGTTCCAGGTTAGCTTTGCACCCATGGAGTGTAGTGTGTGTGTGTGTGGGGGGTTGGCAAGGATGCCCGCCGGGTGGGGCACTATAATCCCAGACAGATTTTAACTTCAAGTAATCTTGACAGCCAATCGGTGAAAGGAAATTGTCGATCCTTACTGGTATACAGAAACGTGGCGTAAAGCCCGTCCGCACAAAGCCAGAAACCGGTCCGCGAGGAAAAAGTGGAGCCCAGACCCAAAATAGCGAGCATAAACATCAATTCGGCGGCCTAATCAATGTTCCATTCACTCCGCCAAAGCGAGAAGGAACCAAGACCCAGACCAAACAGAAAGACATCCGCACGCCACCAGAGCTGAGACCGAACTCGTTCGATTTTGAATCAATCAATCAATTGTGCAGGGGAGTTGGGAAGGGTGGCCGCCGGAGGCGGCGCTGTAATCCCAGTTTCGATCTTGGAACACACCTAAACATCACCACCTCAGCTAATCAGTTCTAAAGCTAAAAATTGTTAAGAAATACTGGTATAGGAAAAATTGCGGCCAACCTTTCCATTTAATTTTTCGACTGCACACAAAATAACAACATGTTATAGAAATTCACTATGTGTTCCTGTGTTGTTCTTGCTATCCTTTGTCATTGCTTTGTCTTGCTATCCTTTGTCAACACAGTACTTCTCTATGTACTGTGATCTCTCCTTTATCTCGCTGAATTCATAATAAATCATAGTCTGCGGTAACAGCGTTAAATTTTGCGACTACTTTTTCCAATGTTATGAATCTGTTTTCTACAATTAACAAAAAATTTATATAGTACAGAAATTCAAATCTCTCAACTGTTCCTGCCCAATTAGAGATCCCGGTTAAAGAGTGCGGATTACATTAGCAGAATCCAGCTTTTTGTGCCTTGTTGAATCTGCGTGGGATATTGGCTCCGTGGGGTTATGTTGGTAATTTTTACCTTTGCTCTCATCCACAGCCCCTGGACATTGTTTCTGGCCTCAGAAGTGAATACATTCATTTTTCCCGGTTGACATGAGTTGAGAGATGCTCTAGTCTCTATTTTTTTACATTTATTTTGGTGAAAAGCAATCTAGAGTTTTATTCTCCTTCTGCGCTCTTTCTCCACATGGGTTTCCCGTATTTTTGGGCATACGGATTTCATCCACTGTCCATCTTTCTCGTACCATCGATTTGCTCAATAGCCCGGCAGTCAGTCATGTGACTTCATGCACCAATCAAGGCCAACGAGATCTAGTTGGCCTTGCACCAATATTATTTTCCTTGAAAATGGCAACACTATTTCGCTCACATTTTACGTTACTATGGTTACAGTTCTTTTAAACAATTTCAAAGTAATAAGAATACTTCGCGCACATGTTAGGTTACTATGATTACATCCCTTTTTAAATAACTTCTAAATGACGATAACCGAATGAATGCGTAAGGGTGAAGAAATATAAGTAAAGAATAATATACGTAGGAATCATTTTAGTATATGAATTGAAACATTTTGGAAGTGTCATTTCTCAGGACTGAGACAATTATACATTAAATATGGCTGATGACTCCACTTTAGAGAAAATATCAAGTCTTCAAGATGCTGCTTCGAAATGCACTACGATGCTAAAAAGCCAAGATAGAATGATACGGAAAAATGCTTTAACCAAGCTGAAAAAGATTATTCAGGATTGCCAAGCTGTTGTACCCAAAGATGTTATGTCGGAAATATTTTACAAGTTTTATGAGCTTCTGTTAACAGCTCTTAATGATCCAGTAGAGAAGTGCCGTGAAATTTCTTGTGAAATATTGAATACTTGTATGAAAAGTATTTTGGTTCGTGAGGAGGATTTGGCATTAATAATCGAAACTCTATTAATTTGTCTAACATCCCCAGACGAAAGAGAGCCATCCGAGGAAATAAGGTTGTTAGAAGTTCAAATTCTTCATAGTTTAATATCTATGTGTGATAATGAGCTCGTAAAGCATATGACTGACATTGTACGCATTCTTAGCACATGCATTGTCGATCCTCATCCTGAAGTGAAACGCTTGAGCTGCAAATGTGCTACTGATCTTTCTTATACACTTCGTGCACATTTTCACATGATATCGAGCTCCTTAATAAATCCTTTGCTACTAACTCTTACACACCAACATTTTAAAACTCGGGTTATGTGCATAACTGCTATAGGTAAGTGATATGTGTTGAGGTTTTTAATGCTGCAATTACGAAAAAACCAATGCATGAATTTATTTTTGAAATAAACTTAATATTCTAAGCAATAATTTTAATTCATTAATCAATCAATCATTAAATTAATAAAATAATGTAATGCTACACAAAATACATAACTGTTTTTGTAAGTAGAGATAAAGCAACGTTGTGCTTCAGTAATTATGCTTGTTACTTTTGATCTCACTTTAGTTCAATCCCCAGTATGCTTGTTTGTATACAAATGTATGGTGGTTCTGAGGCCACATTAAATCACTGGTCTCATCTTGAATGACCTATAGTCAGGGATTTATATACACGCCCCTCCAGATTTTTAGATACATACCCCTTAATGAAATCTTTCCATCTTCCACCCCCCCCTCTTCCATTGAGTATATCTACTAACACGTAAACGTCCCACCCTGAAAAAAAAAAAAAATACACACTTTACGCAGATATCTGAAAAGATCATTATGACTGGCGTCTTGCAAGGCACATTTAATTTTTGAAAACAGAACAGGAAATTTCAATGAAAATCAGCCAAAAGTTACCCAAAATCATTTGAGTTAGCTATAAATCACTATTATAAATATACTTGCATATAATAAAGGTGTTTTGAGATATAGAGGTTCTTATATACAGTAGATACTGGTTTGATTGAAGGTATTTTCTTAATACATAATAATAAGTATAGGTATTTAAAGAAAACATATTTCATGCACCTTAACGAAAATAATCTGTTAATAGTTTTTCTCACTTGGCTTATCTCTTACATTGCACATCTGCTTATCATTCACCTCCCTCTCCAGCATGCCCATTAGTAGTAGTAAAGTGGAGAAGTGTATGGGGGGGGGGAGGGATTAGGAAGTGTGGCCGTCAAAGGCACTACTGTAATCCCAGACCCCCATTGTCCGGTGGGGGGATTGTACAAGGGTTTCATTGGTAAGGGTGGCCGTCAAAGGCGCTACTGTAATCCCAGACCCTCATTGTCCAAAGTGCCCAGTTTCTACTGAATTGGCCAATGGGAATCACAGTCCCTTTGGAAATTTTCAAGAAATTCACGACCTGCATCTGTTATGTTTCCATCCTACCACCCACATGACTGTTGTTATGCAAGAAATGTTTTTCAGCTGTTTTCGAATTCCTAATCAACATTTTAGTCTGCAATTTGAGCTAAGGAGATTTTGGGAGAAAATTATTTGAGATAAACATGGGAAATATGCATTAAATTTCAGCTAAAAATGAAGGGTAGTGTATAAATTTCAAGATATATAAAGGTTTTCGAGGTTGACAGATTCTATTATATATTAGTTAATAATACATAATACCCTATTAATTAATATGTAGTTCATTCAACATATTACAGTAGGTTTACTCTATGTTGTTTCTCAACATTAGGCTCAGTAATTCAGTATGGAAATAATGCTGGTGTCACTGATGTAGTTAGTCATCTCGCTCAACGGCTGTTTGACTATTCACCTCCTGTACGTTTGGCAGTGGTTCAAGTTATTGGAACGTGGCTGGCTGAGCTTCCGGATCGCTATTCCTTTTTTCCTCGGTTATTGCCCTTGCTACTCTCTGCATTATCAGACGAGGTTCCTGACGTAAGGTATATAGGACATAAACCAAAAACTGATTTTTTGAAAAATATTAATTTTCTTAATGTTTTAGTCCATTAATTGTAAGGAATAATGTATTTAACGAAACAATACAGAGTTTCACCAGGAGATTCCATAACAAACAGTTATTTCGACACTGGCGTAAGGTTTAAAAACACGACGTTTCAGGAGCCGTGTTTTTAAACTTTATGTCAGTGTCGAAATAACTGTTTGTTATAATGTATTTAAGTTGTAAAAATTGTGATAATCAAATAGGTTTGCAAAATTACGCCAGAACTGAATTTTAATGTTATCCTTGAGTATGATTTAAGCATAGACCGTAAGTAATGTTTTATGATGAATGCTTAAAGCAGTGTTCATTCTGGGATCAAAAAAAAGGAAAGGGCATTCTGGATTGAAAAAAACGGAACTTAAAATTTTTTAGGGTACTTTATCAAAAAGCCTTCGCATACTTTAATGCTAATTGACACTGAATAGATTACTAATTAAACCTTTTTGTAACAAACTATTTTATTTATTTTTTCTCAATGGAAAACAGGACTTAACTAACCACTGCATTTAAACTACAGTTGAACCGCTCTATAGCAAACCTCAAGGGACCAAACTTTTGATTCGCTATATCCGAGGTTTCATTATATTCAATGACATTATAAGTATAGGAAATTGGACGGGGCCAAACAAAAAAAGTTTGTTATATACAGAGGTTCGTTATAAGTTAGTGAAACATTTAAAACCAAAGTTATATTTTTTGGGAAAAAGGCAGATTTTTCCATTAGGACGCAAACATTTATTATGTGGTGCATTACATTTATTATGTCATGACACAATTTTTTTTATGAGTGCAGGTAGGCAGGGCACCATGTATTTTCATAAAAGGGCAGGCAGGACCAGAGGTGTAGCTAGGGGAGGTTTTGGGGTTGTAACCTCTATTGCAATGAAATTTTGTATATTTAACATAGGAATATGTGAGTTGTAGCTCTGTAACCCCTCCCATTTAGCCTATATATATAAATCCTCCCCTACAAACTTTCTGCCTACGCCACTGGGCAGGACTCTAGCCTAGAATGAACACTGCTTAAAGTACTCAATAAACTGACATGGAATTGCAGCGAAAGATTGAGATGCAGTTTTATTATTTTTTATAATCTTCTGTGCTACTGATGATTATTATATGAATGTAAGTTATAAGGAATATGTAGGTCACTCATTACTAAAGAGCTTTTTAATGTAAGATATTATTACCCTTCACAGGGATAACACAATTGCCAAATATTCGTCAACACACAAAGCCACCATGAGACTGTTGTGAGTTTTTCGTGGGGGATTTTTTATTACAAATAAATTTGACACCAACGTATTAGTAGCTCAAACTAGAGCTATTTTTGTTTGGGAGAAAAAGAGACGCCGTCCTCATTCTGGATTCGAACCAGGGTCCCCGCGTTGAGCCCGCGGTGTCTTGACCTACTAGACGAACGAGGACAAGAACAAACGCAGTTTTCTTCGTATATGAGGATGTAAGATATTATTACCCTTCACAGGGATAACACAATTGCCAAATAATGGTCAACACACAAAGCCACCGGGGCGAGTTTTTTGTGAGTTTTTCGTGGGGGATTTTTTATTACTAATAAATTTGACACCCACGTATTATTATTCGAATTCATGCAAAAGGCCACACATATAGGCCCAAAAGGTAATACATGGGCTTAAGGTCGCAGGTTGCCCCGCCCCTGTCCTGTACTGAAAAAAGCTCTAGATTTAGCCTAAATGTGGGTGTCAAAATTATTAACTATAATATAATTCCCTGTGGAAAATCATAAAAATTTGCCCTGGTGGTTTTGTGTGTTGACCATTGTTTGCCAATTGCATTAGCCCTGAGAGGGATAAAAATATTTTACAACCTTATATATGGAAAAGGAGAGCGTTGTTCCTGTCCTTGTTGGCCTAGGGGTTAAGGCATTCTGGGCTCAACGGAGGGACCCTATTTTCACTCTATAACGGGGACGATGTCTCTGTTTCTCCCACACTAAAAAAGCTCTGGATTGAGCTTAAATGCCGATATCAAAATTATTAACCATGACTATATTATGAACTATGCATGCTACTAGATTATGTTATATAAATTAGGTATGTCATTAGGTTATGCTACATAAACTATGAATGCCATTACAGTGTATAATGAGCTATGCATGTCGTTAATAAAATAATGTACTAAAGAAAAGAGATTAAGGACTTTATTTCCTCTCTCTCTACTATATCTACTTAATCTGAAATTTCTATATGTTGTGCTTTCTAGTAGTTGAATGGTTAAGCTCATGGATTTTGAGATTACTGACTAAATTTACGGTGAAGTCTTGAAATATAAAATTAAAATATTTAGTTACTGCTAGAACAGAAGTACTAAAGTTCTAGTAACCAAGATGTTACTTTTATTATTATTAATAGTTATATACAAATAATTTTAGAGAAAAGGCTGAAGAACTATGGAAGAAAGCAGGAGAAATTTACTTGGAGGAGAACGAGAAGACTTATAAAGATCAAGTGGACTTTCCGAAGCCAATGCCCCCTGACTATCCCAGTATAATTCATTTTTTGTAACCTATATTATACTAGTATAGTATGTATGAACATTAATATTTACATTGGTGCTAAAAGTGAAAGGGTTTGCATCTGTATTTATATTGTAATTCTGCTTATTTAAATGTACAATGGTGTTTATACAGGTAAAACATTTTTTTTTTATTAGTATTTTCTGACACTTTTTTGCCTTGGGTATGTTACTAAAGGTACACTTTGCTTGTAAAATAGAATATATTTGATGACATACCCTTCCAAATAAGGGGCCAGGTATGTTATTTTAAAAATGACCCTTCATGAAGATCCAAAAATTACATGCATAGTTTATTAATAAATGTTTTTTGTTAAAATCGAACTTATTCCTATGTGTAGTGCAGATTTATACATTGCATTACGTTGATGCTAAGTTATATTAATTGCACTTCTAATAATATTACATATCGCACACTCACGATGAAAGTGTTAGAACTCAAAATTTGGTGAAAATGAGTTAATGTTACAACCAGATGTAGAAAACAGTGCTGCATCTTGCCATGCAAAACGTTAGGTCATAAGTTATTTGGGTTTCTGCTAGTTGGCACATGTCATTAGATGAACACAACATCCCTCAATTCAACCAGAAACAGTTTTTTGTTTTTTGAAAATTGGGATTTTTTGAGTTGTAACACTTTTTTTTCAAGGGTGCAGAGGCGTAGCCAGGTGAAGTTTTGGGGGTTGTAACCCCCCATTGCAATGAAATTTTGTATATTTAACATAGGAATATATGAGTTGTAGCTCTGTAACCCCTCCCCTTATGAACTTTCTGCCTACGCCACTGCAAGGATGCGATATGTTGTAAGATGATTTGACACAGCACTACCCAGATAATATTACTACTAAGTAAAGAGAATATTATAACTATCATTGCACATCATCACTGTTCATATAACCACAAATTCAAATTCAACCAACCCATAATTATCTGTCAACCGATATCAATACATGAATTAGATATTTTAGAAGCATTCCATATCAATAAGAACTATTCTGTGATAATCAATGAACCAAAATCTACACCCACTTTCAGTCAAGCTTGGAAATGTCTAATAAAATTTTCACATTAATTATTCATCCACAACTGTCAACATAATAGTTAGGGAATATTGTCATCTCCAATTTTCTAATGTATATATATTTTTTTTCGTTTTATATTCCTGATGAAAGATGGCTAATTCTCTTAGAAACGTACATTGAAATAAAAATTTTCAACCTCACTTATGTTTATTATTGTCTACTTATAAATATCACAAATGTTGTTTATAAATATATCTTCATAAATATTGTACTCAGGCCTGTAGCCAGGATGAAGGCACAAAGCAAAGATCATATGGGGCACATAACACTGGGAGATCGTTCTATATATATATACATATGAATAGCTTGATTGGGCAACTGGGGCTATGCCCCTGCTGGGCTACAGGCCTAATTGTGCTATTAACCTACATTTGTGTGTTTTGTATGTATATTGTATTACATTATAAGTTGTGGATTATTTTATATATATTTAATATTTTGATTTTTACTTATTATATATATACACACACACAATAAACATATATATTCATGCTTCCTGCAATTTGCCACAGATGTATGGTTTTAGATTTAGAATTACATGTAATAATAACAACAGTTTTATTTTTGGAGAAATCATGAACATTTGTATAGAGATAGTAGTAGTGATATTTATTATTAAGATAATGTAGCTATATTTAGTGATACATAGTTCATGTCCACCCGGGCAATAATGCATAAAGACAAAGTCTAACGAGGCCCATGCTGCTTGAGAGAATATGAATTGTGAATAAATTGCATACAAATTTATTACTATTCGGCACTATATTAATATTAGTACCTTTTGCTTTGATTTCACAAACTAGGAATTTTCATTAATAATTTCCAAATACAATAATTACTAATTTTCATCAATAATTCATATTTTTGCTCATTTTAATAATTTGTTTCTTTTTAAACAGATTTTGGTGTTCTATTGCATATTACATAATAACGATATTTTCTTAAATTTGATATTTTAGCTTCTCGCCCACCTTTGGGTTGCCGTTTTCTGGTTCAAAAATATTTGTGCAGCATATTACCTGCTTTGTTGAATGACATTGATAACTGGGTTCCCGAAACCCGGATTAAATCATCTCAACTGTTATATATTCTACTTCTTCATTGTGAAGAAAACGCCACAATTAAACTGCAACAATTTATTCAAGGAATTATCCTTTCTGCAAAAGATGAGGAAAAGCATTCTGCCGAAATGGTATACAGTTATATGTGCATATGATAGTTTTATGTATTAAAATAGTGATTATGAAAAGATGCTGAATAATTATATTTATGTGATATGTGGAAGAATAATTCTAAATGTATAACTGAGTTATTGTAAATCTGATGTGCATTGAAAAATTATTCATACTGTTTTTGGAAGCATTGCAGTGATAATGTCCTTCCATGCCATAGCCTTGGATTTGACGTCTATTAATGTGGCAGAATACATGCTATTTTACTACGGATCTGTAGTCCATGGTTTGCTTCTCCAAGCGACATGGGTTTTCATCCTTTGGAAAACAACCGTAGGTTCTGGTGCAGTATAGCCTTAGCTGCCCTTGCGCAGTGAAACACATGCTTTTTCGAAGTGTTTTGGAAATTATGGGATGAAAAACTAATGTCCTTTAAACGCATATTTATTAATATTCTTGCGTAGTAGTTTTTAATCTATGGTAGATAACTCCCTCCGAGATTACCCCACCTGGTCTTTGGAATGTATTTGATTAATTTAAAAGGTATTTAAAAAAACTTAAATAATATCGCTTGATGAAATCTTGCCATGATCTAAAATAGTGGTTCCCAAATTCTGGAAATGGGGGAAAATTTTGTAATTATTTGAAATTACATACAGTAGTGTAGCTTGGGGCGGCAATTAACCTTTAAAAAACAATGACAGGCACAACAATTACTACAATGAGAGTCACTCAGCCCGGGCAGCAATATACCTAGCTACGCCACTGATTATGTATGATATATTAGTATGCATTTATACTAAGAATACATGGCATCATCATCATATTCAACTATTATCTATCCACTGCTGGGTGGAGGTCGCTGCATGTGCCCTTCATACCAGTCTATTTTGTATAATTAATTTTCATATCATGTCAACCCATAATACAAAATAAATATATAACTAAATGCAGCTTTAAAAATTACGAAATTAAAAATGTACTTCTTTCTTCCCCCGAGTCCATTCAGAGTAGGTGGATCATAAATATTTGTCATTCGAAAAAGCGTTTCGCGTTTGTGAAAAGTTTAGTGAAGACGGATTTACAGAATTATTTAAATAATTTTACTTTTTAATTTAAATTTAAAGACTTAAACTTACTTTACTAAACTTTTTAAACTTAAACTTTTTAAATTTAAATTACTTAGACTTTTTAAATAAAAAGTTGGTTCCTTCAGAAATATGAATGAAAAATTGTAAAAAATTAAAAATGTACTGCAGAAGAAGAATTAAATATGTAGGCTAAATACTGCCTGCCATGAGAACTCCTTCAGCCACTAAGTCTGTCTATTGTTGTGGACATGAACCTTAGTCCATTTTCCATAGTGAACGCGTGAAAAAATATGCATTCGGATTCTAACCTCTGGACCTACAATATTCCAAGGAATCAGAAATTCAAATCTCTTAAGGCCTAGGGAACCAAATATTGGACTACAGTGAGCAGCACGATCTTTATGAGATCTCTGAGTAAGCGTTCTTTGCACTGTTGGGAGTCGAACCCGGATTAACGGCACACTAGGCGAACGCGTTACCACACTGCGCCACCGCAGGGCCCTTTAGGTTATTTACTGCATACTGTCAAATAATTGCTGTATCATTAGTTTAGTTAGCATGTATTCACAAAAAGTTTCAATGTTTCTATATTGCTCAAGTACCATCACATGCAATGAACTGATCTTCATTGCATGGCATTTATGTGTGTATATTGAAGGGCTTCTGCTCATTCATGTATATTTATGAGTAGGAATATATTGACATTATTTAAAATACTGTATGCAATAAGTTTATTTTTGTTATATGAATATCATATAGGCCATCCAGACAGCTGAGCTGTTGGGTTATTTCATTGAACCAAAATTGTGGTGTGACAACGTATTGCCACTCGTTTCAGCGAAACCTGATAGCAGTCACTTGGGCATTTTAGCAGCTCTGATTAGAGGCTATGGACAAAAGCCAATTGGGGAATCTTTCACAGCCATTTGTGGTACATTAGCAGATAACTTTGTATGCAGAACAAGAAAGGTGATTATGTGTATTCCCTAATGTCCTTATATAGACAGTTGAGGTAATAATTTAATATTGGAAGCATAAAGGCATAGGCAACGACGGCATAAAAATATTTGGGGGCAATATGCCAGTAGAAGGCATTTTGTTTGAAATTGGAGGGGGACATGGAACCCTAATACCAACATTGGGGGGAATGGGTCCCCCCCGCTAATGGCGTCTGTGGTTAAAGGCATGGAATAATGTTACGATGCTCATTGTAAATGGTCTCTGCTATTCTTAGAAATACAATATATCCAATCACTTCAGTATTTGCATCCATCATATTTGTATTCTTGGTGAATTATTTGTCACTTCTTGTGACATGTCCGGTCTATTTTCATTTTAGATTTTTTTTTTATCTTCAGCAATGCCATTTTCATTATCTTTGTTTGCTCTAACAAGACAATATAAGGCATTGTTTGCTCTACTAACCCAATATTTCACTTTCCATATTTCCTGTTTACACTTCTTGGTACTCCTTTGGGTCGTTTGCAATTTTATGTACAGGATAAAGGCATGTAAAGGATATGAATGCTGTATAAGTTCACATAACACTATGCAGTTTGACAGACTACTTTATATAAGTTAGCATATATGAGGCGTTGAAGACAACACTGGTATGTCACAAAATGAAATTTTTTAGTCAAGTCCATCCTCTGGCGTTGCCTTGTTACCTGCAACACTGCTACATATCCATAGTGTAATTAATTGGCTACAGGTTGGCACCATGTTATTGTTGGCAAAACTGGCAGTTCATTGAACGCAAATCCTTTCTTATCTCATTTTAAGCAAAAATGGACTTGTATCATTGTTGTTTTCAAGTCCTCATATTATGCATGCTGACATAGATATTTTGTAACTTGACATCCAAATGAAAAATTAGACTAATGTTGCAAAAACACTTAAAATTACGTCACTAATGTCGTGCAAATTTACAATTTCAGGCTGAAAGTCAAGCAAATCTGTTGTTATGCATTGAATCTTTACTCATGTTGCCCGATTCCACTGAATCAGTTTATCCATTGTTTGTGGTTCTAACTTCGGTTTCAGGACTCACAACCAACAATTTAATCCTCGAAAAGGTATAAAATAAATTCTCAAAATAAAAGTTCTTCGATTAGTAATTGAGATTTAAATTAGTAATGAAGCGCTTGTATAATGTATGTGTCTCTAATTTTCAGGCAGAAGAACTTTTGTTGTTACTGTGTAAAAGCACATCAGTGGAGACCGCGTTAGAAATTTCTCAGAATCATTTGCTGACCTCTTTGCAACAGTTGATTGAAACCAGTGAATTGTGGAATTTTTTGAGCCCTGAAGTTTACATCTTTATATATTTAGTTAACAAAGGTCTTATATATATATATAATAATATACAGTGAATGCTATTTATAATGGTATTCAAGAGATCGGGAAGAGATATTGTTATAGGACACTAAGATATAAGATAAGATTGAACATGATACACTTTACATCTGTTGGGACTAAGGGAAGACACAGGTGGGAGGTCACAGGGGTCATGACCCCCAAAATATATTTTTTCACTGTAAAAAATTCCAACTTTCATGATAAATGATGTTATTCCAAGACCCTGGCAAATTCTGTCCTTAACCCCCCAAATGAAAGTCTGTGTCTGCCCCTGGTCGGGACCAAGGGAAAATATCGTTACAGACAGATTTCACTGTATATATTTATATATTATCCAAATATTAACAAAACAATGCAGTTTCACCAGGAGTTTCCATAACAAACAGTTATTTCGACACTGGCGTAAGGCAGAATCCATTTTCACTTGACAAAGGGAGCAGTTGGCTCCCGAAACGTCGTGTTTTTAAACCTTACGCCAGTGTCAAAATAACTGTTTGGTATCTAAATATTTTTTATTTATTAATAATACTGATAAGGTGCTTCTTCAAGGAGTTGTCCTATGCTCATGTTATCAAATTTTTGGCTTTTTTTATTATGTACAAAAGCAAACTCCCCTCATCCCACCCCCCAAAAAAAACAGCATCTGTCAATAATATGGTGCCACATTATAATTACTATAATCAACAGTACCATTATAATGGACATTATAAGAGTTAATTTTGTAAAATTGCATATTTGGTGTAAAAGATAACTTCGGAATCCAATGAAAACGTTGTCAGTATTTTTTTATTTTTAAAGCATTGAAAAAAAAAGTTTTATTGATTGGCTTAAGCATAATTAACGGTTCTCTATGGCTGTAAAAAAACAAAAAAACACCAGGGGTTTTGTGGAGTCCCTGATAAATAGCAAAATCTTTGGTATTGTAAAAGCCAAATAAAATTTGTATCAAATTTATATGTACCATATATATTTTTAACCTTCCACAGTGATTATATAAGGGGGCAGCAACTTTTTAGAGGTATTGGGCCAAACTAATGTTGCAGGATCATTCAGATGCTAACCAAACTGTGAATGTTTTACTCCATCCAATTATTAATGCAAATTAAATAGGTACTTATCATGTTCCTGGTGCATTAAAATAACCTTTTCCTTGAAAATACTATTGTACAATGTACACCGCACCAAATGTACCAATGTCTTAATAATTTGGGGAAAAAAAAATTCTTTTTAGAAAAAAAAAAACTACGCCACCAGAATTTTTTATCCCGATTTTCTTTATGCTAATGTACTTAGTTGAATGTTAGAATTTTTTTTTTTTTTGTTGGTTATGAAATTTTAGTATGAATAATTAAAATGCTTTAATGCTATTCTTTAAGGATGCATCATTGAGAAAGTAGCGACATTGGTGATTCCCGTACTTATTCATCATTTACAAAATCACAAGGATCTGAAACTTCGCAGCGAGTTTCTCTTACTTGTTACAGTCTTGTTGAGGAAACTTCCCTTACAAAGCAATGAAGTTAAATCGCATATTTACAGGCTTGTGAATGATGGAATATTTCCAAACCTAGAATGGTCAGCTGGTCGAACAGCTGCTGCCCTGAGAGCAATTGCTGTTGCCAACATGTGGGAAGTAATTAAAGTCAAACGATTGGATGATCATATGGTAATGTAAAAAGAAATTGCAGTGAAACCTGTCTAAAGCGGAAACTCACGGGACCGGAAAAAAATTTCTGTAGTGTGCAGGTATAAAGCAAAATACATACATAGTTAAATTTAGTAGTAAGAGATGACTGCATATGCTATTTTTTTTTTGTCTTGTCTTGCAAACTTAAGACTATTTTCCTTTTGATAAAAATATTTTATCACTACATTTTATTTTTATTAATTTTTGCACTATTTTGTGGTTTTAGTAGTTACAATAAATATGGTGAAAAATTTCATGCTAACCATACATGCCTATTCTATATGAAGAGTCGATTACGTAAGCTAAATTGTAACGATAAAGTACCTCCCTTGTAAAGATAAGGATTCCCTTGTATATAATCTCCCTTGCGGTAGGTTTATCCATGAATTGATAAAGTCGATATGAGTGACTTTTCGTTCTTGTTAATAATGTAGTTTTCATTTAAGAAGAGGTGGGGGGGGGGCACGGGCATATACAAGGGGGATTGATTATGGTTGTAACCCCCCATGCGATGAAATTGTTTATAGTATACATGTAAATACAATGGAGTTGTAGCTCTGTAACCCCCCATTGTAAGCCTGTAACCCTCTCCTTATGAACTTTCTGGGTATGCCTATGGTGGGTGGGTGGTGTGCAAAATGGTGGTCATACAAGCATGTGCGTAGGCAGAAAGTTCATAAGTGGGGTGTTATAGGCTCAATGGGAGGAGTTAACAGAGTTATAACTCATATATTTCTATGTTAAATATATAAAATTTCATTGCGATGGGAGGGGGTTACACCCTTCCCCTGGCTGCACCTATATGGACAAGGGTATTCTATATCTGTAAAATGTCTTCCGTTCGTCATCCCCCATTTTGCTATCGGCATTGTATTACAACCCTCTTTCCCTTTTCCGCTGAGAATTTTTTTTTTCTGTTAACGATTTTCTGCTTTATGCAGGTTTTCTCTTTGACGGGACTAAATAGTGCTTTCCGTTTCCACGTTAAACAGTTTCCATTTTAGCTAACGTTAACTTTCATTAACTTTTGAAGGGACGGCAAAGAAATTCCGTTTTGAGCAAGTTTCCGCTTTGTGCAGGTTCCGCCTTAGACAGTTTTCACTGTATTTTATTTCTGTGGTCAATTCTAAAATTTCATAATTTGTAGAATGCTTTCATAGCTTGTAAAACTAAATTTTAATACGTACATAAATTTATTATAAGCTTACCTGTAAAACCTACGATTTTTTTTGTCAATTTTATACACACAGTGAAATCTTGTTAATGCGGATCTATCTCCATGGGTTGCTGATTTTTATCCATACAAATGGAAGTCTGCACTAAGTGGTGGGGGGGCATGATGCAAGATAGACAGGTGAACAAACTCCATGAAATCATCATACTCTTGTCATTTTCAACTAGATGGTATTCATGACTGCGGGCCTATTCCACGATACATGATAATGTGCATCGTACCATAATCACTGAATATTTCAGCTCCATGAGCATAATTCTCATTTTCGAATTTAAACTCAACTATTAAACGTTGAATAAAATATTTGAATGTTCACTGTAGCAAAATTTAATATGTATGTGAAATTTGAAAACCTTTTTTTAAACTTCTGCAATGGATAAAGTTCTAAAAAAAAGTTCCTAAAAATAATAAATAAAAAACGTATTAAAGAATATTAAAATAGCCAAAGATAATGATCAGTTGAACACTGATAATATTTCACTCCTTAGTAATACACCACAAAGGGAGGGGGCGCCATATGACCTAAACCCGTTTCTGAAAATCTAACGTGTGTATATATAGGCATATACATAAAAAAATAAATTGAATAATGTAATTTATATATTATACAAGTATTGCCTAGCTTGAGATTATTACAATTATTAAAACTGCTGAAAATGTGGCTAACGTTTTGTATACGAAAAGCAAATAATGGAATTTTTCCGAAACTAACATACACAAAATTCAATTTCTCAATAATAAAAAATTTTACGAAATGAACAAAAGCAAATAGTTCACTTTTTATCACTGCGTCATCCAAACACTGTTTTTTACACGCATAGTCTTTTTGCGTAAGTATACGATCTTTACGAGCGATTGACTTCCTACATTTTTCAATTATTTTTTCGTCTTTGGGAATTTTAAATAAAGCTACAGATCAATCATCCGATTTGTAACCTGAAGTGGAACTTTTTTCCCCCCATTTTTATTTTTAAAGCACAATTCATGAGTGGAAAACAAAAACAAGTTAAAACATAAGGAAATACCAGAAAAAAGTTAATTATAATAAATAGCAAGCAATTTAAACAAGACAAAACAGCACTAAAAATATAAACAGAAGGGTATAACTAGAAAGTTTCGCTTCTTAGGCCCGCAGTTGGTAGCATTATCTATCGATACAAATATTAGCATGATATTTATTGAATCACCACTGCCGCGATTCTTTATCACAATCAGTAGCTGAAGCTTCAGGTTATTCACCAATAACTTATATGGTAATGCGGTATACAAAGTATATGAATAAATTACTAAAACAAAATAGTGAATTATGAACAAGTAGTCTGGAAGAATTTACAATGAAACAAAAAAATTAGTCCTTACATATAGTGAAACCTCATCTGTTTTAACCGAATGCAGTATAAAAAATCCAAAAGAATTTGTGAGGTTGCTTTTAAGAAAGCCCTATGGTGGCACAGTGTGGTAATGAGTTCACCAGTGTGCCGTTAACTCGGGTTTGACTCCCAACTGTGCAAAGAACACTTATTCAGAGATCTCATAACGATGACACTGTTCACTGTAGTTTAGGGTTCTGATTCCTTGGAAAATTGTAAGTCCAGAGGTTCGGATTCCTCGGAAAACAGTAGGTCCCGGCGCAGCATGACCATTGTAGTCTTTGAGCCGTAAAACCACAAACAAAAGCTTTTGAGAAATATGTGACCACACCCGGGGTAGAAAATCATTATCTGATACCTATTGAAAAAGGCTTTTTTTTTTTTCACGCACAAGATTTGTTATCTGTATTATCCAATGAGCTGTATAGATTAAGTGAAGCCTTTAATATTTACTGTTTGTTACATATGCCCCAGACAAGGGGGGGGGGAAGAGAATTTGTCTACACTAACAAGAGGCCTGTCTTAAGCTGTATTAATGAGATTTCATCATCTTAATATTGTATATCTTAATTACAAATTTATTTCATTTTTTTTTTAAATTTTCACAGACTTGTAACATTTTTTTTTAAACTTTAAAAATAAAAACAATGCAAAAGTAAATTATAAACTGTTTTCTGTACTGTTCATTGAAATTATATGCACTTCAATAATTTTTAATGTTTAAAAGCTAATAAATTATAAATTTATGTTGCTTTATTACAAAATCATTTAAAAAGTGGCATTTATTTTAGTTGCAGTCCATTGGTGATAAGCTCCTCCCAATACTAAATTCCTTAGCAGATGATGATTTGGTAACCAATCGTCTTTTGGCCTGCAGAATTTTGGAAAAAGTTCTTCCATCACTGAGTCTTTCCATCGACGAACTGATGATTCATAAAACTTGCTACGAGTTTCTTCGCTGTTTGGATGATGAGTCAGATGACATTCGAATAGCAGCCACAAAAGTATTTTCCACTTATTTTAATTCATTCCCGCCCGAGTATAATTGGACACCATGGAAGGGCTATTTGCAGCATATGTACAAAAACATTATTATTCATATGGATGACAAGAAAGAGGAAGTTCAAGTGGCAGTGTTTGGTAATTTTTTACTCTTTGATTATATACTATTAAAGGCAGGATTCTTTATCACAATCTGGAGAACATTCCAGAAAAGAATGTTCTAAATTAATTTGTCTATTATACATACACAGGGTTTGATGATTAGATTCACATTCCAGTTCATTAATCCTAAATTATTTAAGTCAATAACGAAAGCTCAAGTAACCATTAATAACAGGAAGATGGGAATATGCATATATCCAACAGCTGTCCTCTTCCAAGAATACTGGCACTCGACCGAGCTTTGCTGCATTGTGGTGGTCTCTCCATAAGAGGGTGACAATGAGTCCGCCTTAACGCAGAAATAGTTAATAGTTAAATATGCAGAAGTCTTTTTTAAAAACAGTGTACATTAACCATTAAACCTCCCCAAAATTTGTGTAATCATGAATTAGAACTAAATGTTCATTGTTTTCTAGAACTGCTGAAGGACTCTTCTCATGCATTGCCCGAAGTCTTGCTTCATGAAATCGAATCAGTGAGATATGTGATGGCAGCATCAGATTTATGCACAGAACTTATTCAACATGTTAAAGACAAAAATACGTTATACAGTAAAAGTCAAATTTAATGGCTATTATGTTAGTAAATGTTTGTTTTTCTTTCTGAACCATATTTATGTTTTGAATAAATAATTTTTCACGTTGATGTGATTTATTGTCTGAATGAAAACACAGTACTGGCTGTTCAAATGTTGAACATTAAAATGTCTGAGGAAACCAACACAACACTCCTGTAAAAATTCAAGAAATATGCAGTTTATACCATTTACAGTATTTATTTTTTTTTAGTTGAAGTCCATTTCAAAATTTTGTACTGCTCATGATATTGAAATGGGATAACTTATTTAGCGTAACCTCTAGGCTACCACATATTTACAAGTATTTTATCCTGATCAACCAAGTGACCTTTTGCAATAATTTTGAAAATACATGTACAAAATCATTTTATTTCAATTACAGAGATACATAGTTCTCATATGTATATAAAAACACAACCTTTATATGTTATTTAAAAAGAAAATAACCATTTAAAGGCTACTGCAACAAAAAATAGTTTAAATTCACAGATAATTAGTTAAGAAAAGTAATTAATCAGGGTGATGGATCATAAATTTACAATGAACATGTAACCAGTATTGTGTACATCAACAGGCAGAAAAGTGATTATCTAACCTGACAGATTCGCACAAAACTAAAATTAACATGTATCTCAAAGTTTCATTCTTCCACTTAAAAATACGTACATATATTCGCTGAATAATTTAGCTCATTATTAAATATTGCACA
The DNA here is from genome assembly GCA_006491805.2 of Dysdera silvatica. Taxonomy (NCBI): domain Eukaryota; kingdom Metazoa; phylum Arthropoda; class Arachnida; order Araneae; family Dysderidae; genus Dysdera; species Dysdera silvatica. Next base: position 127,874,765 of record QLNU02015003.1, on the reverse strand, counting down.
GAATCATTTAGTAAGATTCAGCGAACTTAATAAAAAGTGCACAGAATTGTTTAGTAAGATTCAGTGAACTTAATAAAAAAAAAAAATGCTCAATCATTTAGTAAGTTTCAGTGAACTTAATAAAAAGTGCACAGAATTGTTTAGTAAGATTCAGTGAACTTAGTAAAAAAAAAATGCTCAGGATCATTTAGTAAGATTCAGCGAACTTAATAAAAAGTGCACAGAATTGTTTAGTAAAATTCAGTGAACTTAATAAAAAATGCTCAGAATTGTTTAGTAAGATTCAGTGAACTTATTAAAAAGTGCACAGAACTGTTTAGTAAGATTCAGTAACTTAATAAAAAATGCTCAGAATCATTTAGCAAAATTAAGTGAATTTATTAAAAAGTGCACAGAACTGTTTAGTTCTTAGTGAACTTATAAAACTGTGTATAGAATCATTTGGTGAGTTATTCAGTGAACAATTCACTAAAAGGTGCACAGAAACGTTTAGCGCGTCATTCAATGATCAATATACAGAATGGTGTATAGAATCATAGTTAACGACTTTTCTCCACTTCCATTTCTACTCCTTTTTTTGACTAAAATAAATTATTAAAAATGTCCGTTTAATTTTGGCACAGTGACCAACCGCTTGCTTCAAATATGCTTTAAACTACTACACTAGTAACAAATGTGTGCTGTACAGGTGACACAGAAAAATTTTCATAATTATGTTTAAATTTAATTTCATGGAATTAAAAATTAGTAGACAAAAACTAAAAATTTTGCATACATTTGAAATGCACATATGTAAAAAAAACAAGAATATTGCTTTATAGAAGGTTTGTATACTGTTTTAGGCATTTTCTTTAGAATGTAAGAATCTGCTTTCAACCTATCCCATCTCCTTTTTTAAATACAGAAGCAAGCGCCCAAAGAGGATCTCTCAGACTGAAAATCGATACACAAAATACCCGAAAATAATGCATAAAATAAAGGCTACAAATGTACGTCTCAATACACACAAGTAGACTCGATACACACCACTTATTATACATTATGTCAGGAGAATGCTAAATAAAGAATATAATTTTACATCAACAATTCTTGACTATCGAATATATTATTCCATGGTTATTGACTAGTTAAAATATTAATTGGTGTATAGATGCCATATCAAGCTACTAAAACAATCAATAAATCTACTCTTTAGTACTTGGTCTTTTTACATATAAAATCTTGATGTGCCTATTTTCCAAATCTGTAATTTTACTGATCCCAGTTTCGATAATTATCATTTTAAGAAGTTGAACTTTCATGAAAAATCGTATTTATTTAAAAATATATTTGGCATTATTAAAATTTATAAAGATTGAACGAAGCTCCATTTTCCTGGTCTTGTGGATTGGTGTCTCAATTCACTTATATATATTTTATCGATGAACAACTATTAGTAAGTCGGTCATTCATTTGCTTGTTATGACGTATTGAACATTCAATCAATAATACATGTGGTAAAAAAATATAACTCCATGACTGTTATCATGCAACCATTTAAAACAAGTTCATTCGCAACACTATTTACAATTATTGTACAAAAGTGAGCTAGCTACATTCTGACGAAAGTCAATCTTCGATTACATCTTGTTTGATGCACAGCGAAGTCAATCTTCAGTTGCGTCTTCTTTGATCAAGGACCAATATTCACGTTTATTTCCAGTTGCATTCTAACATCGAGTACCATAAAGCACACAGTTAAAAATACTGGCAGTCTGATACGAGACTCCCAGGCAAGTTCAAAGAAAAAAGATAAGATGTGGGAGAGGCTTCGTAGTGCAGTCATTTCAGAATGAGTTTCATAACTATAAATACAGAAGTAAGAAAATTCAAATATTAGCAAAATACATTCACTAAAAGTACAGGGTGATTCTAAATTACAGCCAGGGATTCCAACATCTAATCATTTTCAAACCAGACACAAAACTGTCTACAGGATATGGAAGTATAACTCAAAGTGTTATGACTAGAGATTGGAAGTTTAGGCACTAAAAATGGCAAAAGAAGACACTTAAAATTATGGAAAGAGACATTTAAATCAATACAAAATATGGGAGACAAACGAATAAGGGCAATTAAAAAATCATAGTCTAAAGACTGGCTATAGAAATCTAATGCATATATTTCCCCATACTAGTGGTTTCCAACCTTAAAGCCGTGACCCACTTTTATAGTAGCCAAGTAACCCCTTTGTCCGCCACTGCCACATTTGCATAATGAAAGCAATTTTAACAGGGAAAAGAAAAGATTAAATATAAAATTATATTAGTTACATATATTAATTACATATTAATGTATATTATAGATATAAAGTTAACAACGATTAGTAGAATATTGCAATGTAGCCATGTTGAAACACAAAAAAACATTTAAATCCCTTATAAAAATAATAATTACAACTAAAATAGTTGTGGCGGTAAAATAATCGTTTAGATGTTAGCAAAAATCGTTTTCGCTCTTCAAGTGGGTCCACTATACCAACAATAACATTCGCAACATATCGTCCTGTTGCATCTGTTATTTCATCAATAGATATCCATATATTTTTCATTCAAATTTTGTTCTGGATATGATCAAGAACATCTTTGTAGCATTCATCCAGGTAAGTTAAGAGGGGTTTTACAATATATATATGTACATAAGAATTCTAAAAAGTACATAAAAATACAAAGCAAACAAACTCAAAACACAAATACAAACTGAAATAGACGATTACGGAAAAAAATAAAAAGGCATTTTACCAAAAAAATTAAAAATAGGCAAAATGAAGTATATATATGGCATTTTGCTTGAACTTCTGGGTTCTAGTTATATCCTACAGAATCAATATCGTAGAATGCTAAACATCTTCAACATGCACACTTTTTTGTGGCATGTAAGATCTCCGAGTGTTCTTCAGCATTTGGCATGTAACTTTTTATCGCAGTAACAATTCAGATCTCGAGGGAAGTTACAGAGGTCATGTAAATAATATCTCTCATGCATCTAAATAGATACAAATTAAACAGAGTAATTAATATCTGGTGAGCATGGAAGCCTTGGAATCTGTTCATTGTAATCAGAAAAATGCATGTCAAGAAATTCACATATGCCATTGTCAAATAAAACCTTTTTGAGAGTTACATTTTCATACTCTGAAGCAATTTTATTTTTTGTTCACAGTTTGAAAACGATAGGTTATGAAAACCACATGACAAGGATTTAGAATCACCTTAAACAATGTTCACTAAAATACAGCATATTCATTACAGAAGTTTAAAGAAAAATTATTTGTTATCCCGAAATACAGTACAACCTGAAAATTGAATTTCGTTAATGTGAACACGTTTACTATGAACTGCTTCCTGAATCTGTCAAATTATTTAGGAATTTCTGTGTTTTTAGTTTTTTTTTTTAGAACACAAAACATGGTTAACACAAACAGATAATCAATGGCCCTTGGAAAATTATAATATTATGGGTAATGTGAACATGATATACTTGTGTCTTGAATTTTTTCTTGTTCTTGCAAGATTCAATATGGACAGGTTCTGATGTATAGAAAATGTTGGTCTACGGCATTTTTTTTACATAGATGGGAGGAAAAACCAGAAACTGAGCATGTGAGAACATTAAGACTGAGGATGTGAGAACATCCTGGACATTCTGAGTATGAAGCTTTACAGTTGGAATGAAAACAGGATAACCCAACCCCCCACTCCAAAGAAAAATCCCTCACATACATAAAAATCAGATCCAAAGGATGGATTTTTAAACAAAAACGTACCAGTTAAACGAAACGACATTGGAGAGAACTAGAAAATGGAACTAAAAAAAGTACAATAGATTCATCAACAAGAGGTGACAGTACTGGTGGAATTTCTTTCAAGAGCTCCAGTACCCTTTCTCACTTTTACGCACATATTATGGAGGTGAAATGCCATTTAGTGTATATTTAAAACCAGAGACTAATACAGTAGTATTGAGTGATTTCTATATTATGTAAAATCCTTTTACATAATAAAGAATGGTTTTGTGAGGAAAACTTTTATATAAAATGATTTTGCCTGTATGGAAGTTTTCACAAACTTGAGTATCTGAGATACTAGGATATGCAAGAAATTCCAACAGCAGGTGACAACCTTTTCTGGAAATGAGAGGCCAGAATTTGAGGGGGAAGCAATTTGTATTCTTACAGTGCAAAGTCAGAAAAGTCATGATATGGCAACAGGGACGGATTTAGAGGTCATTCAAGGTGGGGGGCGCGATTAATGACTTGATTTTTGGAAATGATACCTCATTGGACCTTTACCTTGTATCTTTTCAATGTTAAATTTTCATTCATATGGGGAGGAGAGGGCATTACATTAGTTAAACTACATTTGGTAAAGTTAGGTAGCAAAATCATAAATCTGCCTCTTAGTAGAACCAATACATATCCAATCAGCAAGGCCATACAAAGTAGAATAAGTCATTGTATTTTTAATATATTCTGTGCACCACTGGACTATAGAAGAAAAATGCATCTTGCAAATTTCAGTGACTTGACCTTTCAGTGTTCACCACTGGAAATAAAAGAGTGTTTGGTCACTGTTTTACGGGATACACACATGACCATAGGCGTAGAGTTATATGGGTCCTGTGCCCAGCCCCCAATAATCTGAAATAAATTGCAATTTTACATATACTGTAATGTATAAATATACATAAAATGTGCTCTCCCCTACCCCAATAATTTTGAGAACTATGTCGATGCATATTATATTGGTTTTTCACTCTGACTTATTAAATAGTTCTGGTTAGCTTGTGCTCTGGTTTGACACTGAGAATACAAATTTTCTAATATCATCGACCCAAAGCTTTCAAGCTTAGGCTAACTCTTCAATGAGTCATTTTAGATAATGTACAATCTTGGAATATAAGACACTTTTACAACACTATTGCCAGCCATACATTTATCCTTAACTTTGGAATTCGGTGGAACTGCATGAGACGCAACCCACTTTGTCTATTCTCTTGAAATCGTACTAAATTGCACTAGATTGGGATGTGACGTCACATCTGTATGTGGTGGAAACTGGTGTGAGAGGTCATTCTGTTTGTACTTCACGTTTGTACTGAGCATTGGAATCTTTGTTTTTTTATGGATTACGTATTTCTTTATGGATGGAGTGGGCCATGAAAAAGGGTTTAATTGCACGTGAGTATGAGTATCCGAAGGGGAAGAAAATGGTGATTCCGTGTTCGAGACGTACTGTAGAAGATGAGTTTCAGTGACGTATGAAACGTGGTAGGGAGGAAGATGAAGAAAATTCACGAAAAATTGGGGAGGAGGAGGAAGGTTCATAAAAATTATGTGAGGGGAGGAGGAACATTAACGATAATTAGGGGGAGGAAGAAGAATCATGAAAATTACGGGAGAGGAGGAGGATTCACAAAAATTATGGGAGAGAAGGAAGAGGAAGACGAGGATTACCAACAGCGCCATAAACATGGTGGCTAGTGACTTTGCCGATGCCGGAAACATCCGATCACACAGAATAAGTACTAATTTTTTATTTTTTAGAATTGGGAGGAGGAAGGGGAAGACAGACGAAGAGGTAAACAACATGGCGGCTAAATGTGCCAATTGCCAGTTTTGGAAACACTGGCTAAAATCCAGTGGGTTATGTATTGTGCAGTAGCGCCTGGAATCCTTCAGCAATTTAAACAGTTTTGTGAACCATTGGCAAATCCATGGTTTAAATTTGGTAGCAATTAAATATTTTCTAACATACTGGTCTTTGTAATACCTCCTCTTAAAACAAATACACACTGATCGCACCGTATAATTTTCTCTACTTACTCACTAGCTCACATTTTTCTAAATCAAAACATGTTTGAGCAGGGATGGATGGGCCGGTGTACCCTCATGGATGATAGTTTGGAATTTTAGTAGTCTCTCTCTGTGGACCAATGGACTCGCACCCTCTGAAAATCCTAGGTAGGCCTATGCACTCTATGAGAGAATGCAGTCTACCCCTGCATTTGAGCCCTAATGTTACAAAAATGAGAGGCAAAATTTCTTGCTCAATTAAAAGAATAAATGCTTTTAAAAAATTTAACGATCACCTAAGCAATTGAAGAACTTTTGATTTGCGCCAAAGACTAAGAATGTTCAGTTTCTCAAATTACCCTTTTTTTTTTTTCACCCTCCATTTAAATACAAATTAGAATACAAGCAGGTGCGGCTTAAAGGCCAGGCGACCTGGGCCTCATTTGGATGAGAGACCCAAACTCTAGTTCATTTTTTTTTTAAAAATTGACTCAACAGTAAAAAATCTCTCTAAAAAGAGACAAGTTTAGAGAAATTTTTAGAGATATCTTTAGAGAAATTCTTTCAGACTTTTGGCCACTTTTATAGGGTATGTGCAGGCCTGCACATATAGGCAGCCACCTGGGACAGCACCACAACAGATTTCTTTTTTTAAGATAATACTGTAGGATGATTGCGATAACCTTAACCATAAATGGAAATGAATGGATTATTTTCGATTGAATACCTTCGCTAATATTTACCCTTCTTTATATACCAGGGGTGGGCATGCATAATGTCAATGAGAGCTGCATTCCAATTTATAGTATATTATAAAGAGTAACACCATGGTTACATAGTATTAACTACACAAATTTAATATGGTTACATATTCTGTAAGTTTGAATGATATGTAGTTTACATGTATATATTTTCTTATATGGAAATATAATTAAGATAAAAAAAATATAAAATAATTTAAAAATTCAACTCCTAGAAAGACCTGTCGACGTAACTGAAGATCTGCTTTTGAAGTTATTACGTGTGACTTTTACTCTTCACTAACCGATTCACACAGGCTCTTTTTGTTAGTTAATTTAACAAGCTTCGTAAAAAAAAGATTTAAATTTTCGACGGGAGACGTATTTGCCCACCCCTGTTATATACTGTGGAATATGGTAAAGTGACCACCTGAGTAAAATTACAACTTTTTACAAAAGAGAACTGGTAAGGACTTAATCATGCCTATATACCAGAGTGTCGTATATAGTGACCATTGCAATCCAGTCCCAAATGTGGTCACTTTAAGCAGGTTTAACCGTATATCTTTCTTATCTATTTTTTTCCGTATGCCCAACTTTTTTCTATTAACAAATTTTCCTCTAATTTATGTAACTCTGAATATCATTTTCCCATTACCTCTACATCTTTTAGTAGTGCGAGCATATCGCTGCCACACTAGAGGCTTGGAGGATGCTCTTTTTTTCGATATCTCTTTGTGCATTATTACAACCACTAAGAATTACAGTTTTAATCCTTTAACAATTTTTTTTTATTATTTGTGTGTTATGAGAACCTGTAATTATCCTACTTTCTTTTATCCGGAACTGTAGTGAAAAGGCAGAATGTGTCCTATTTTTTCCACTTTTTGATTGATATACGATGTATTTGGATGTCAATTTCTTTTTTTACTGTGTGTGTGTGGGGGAGACATGCTCACGCCCCTGGGTGGCAATTTGCTTCTGGCCGGCCCTGGGTATATGGCTCACTGTGCGTTTGTGAAAAGCTCCTGTTCTCGCCAGAAGTGGGGGTGCCAAAAAGCAAGTGCCAGGCTGCCCGGGTTTAAAGTGGACCTTGAGTCGCCCCTGAATACAAGAAGTGAAAAGTTAACATTTGCGGTACCTTTATATCTAATTCCAGTGAGAAACATCCAGAATCTCCACATCAATATGAGATTTTCACCTATGGGGGTTATTTTCAGGGCTGTCTTAATGCATTCAGGGGAGGCCTGAGTGCTGGATTGTTTTTGGGGCCCTGTTTATATATTGTTGGATTAAGGGCTTATGGGCACCCTTGACATTCAAATATTGCTCATTATTTTTAATATTCAGGCTTATGAATAATTAGACTTGGATATTTGCAGATAAACATGATTAAAATAACTAAACTTAAGATCATAAAATAACTAAACTTAAAATCATAAAATAACTAAACTTAAAATCATAAAATAACCAAACTTAAAATCATAAAATAACTAATTAAACTTAAGATCATAAAATAATTAATTAATCCACAAAAGCCCAAGACTGTGTTTGCCCAACTTTTTAAATTTCCAAATCTGGGTAAAACTACAGTATCCCCTGTTTTGTTGCCAAAACTGATGCTATACTCTTAAAACGAAGGGAAACTTTTGTGGAGCATAAAAAATGCACGCATGCGCAAGGTAGTTGTGTCGTAGCCAGGTGATGGTTTGTGAGTTGTAGCAATAAGATAAGCGAACGTTTAAATGTTTTTTTGTAACGGATTGGAATTGATAGCATGTTTGGGACCAAGAGGGGGATATAGGAGGAAGAGGTTAGAGGAGGCATGGGGAGAAGAGGTTAGAGGAGGTATGGGGAGAAGAGGTTAGAGGAGATATGGGGAGAAGAGGTTAGAGGAGATATGGGGAGAAGAGGTTAGAGGAGATATGTGGGGATAAAGAGGGGAATGTGGAGTATCGCAATGTCGGCGATGAAAAGCTGTTGGACTCGTACTTCGCAAATCGGCAATGGAAAGTGGCTGGACTCATACTTCGCAAATTGGCAATGGAAAGCTGCTGAACTCGTACTTCGCAGAAAGTGGGGGGAGGAAGAGGAGATACGAGGGGAACGTGGAGCATCGCAATGTCTGTGTCGATAAGCTGTTTGACTCATACTACGCAGAGTATATGTGGAGACGGTGTCACAAAGAGGAAATGATTCCAAAAGATATAAAAAAGTCAGACGTTTAAAGGCAAAAGTTTTTTTTGGTTAAAAAAAAACGAAGTATAATAGGTAGTAAACTCAGTATAACAGGTAATTACTCCTTAAAAAAACATGGCGGCCGGGAAGCAAGTATGTGATGACAATCCGGGAAGGAGGTTGGCGTGCCTTAGTGACAAATCGCACAGGAGATACTAGTTTGGCCCAAATCTGAAATAATAAAAAATATATATATAATAAGCGCCTTGTCAATTTGGGGCTCTAAGACCCCTTGGCCCACCTGTTAAGACATCACTGGTTTTCATTTTTATATCACATTCTGAAACTTAAAATGTTCCTTACATAAAGTCCCGCTTGTATGATGCAAAAGGTATCTTGTATTTACAAATATTTAAATGCACTTATATAATTTTAAGTTACCTGTTCGTTACTTTAAACACTGACGCATTTAAATTCTAAAATGAAAATGATGAATTTAGTGGGCGATCATATTTTAAGAAACGTATCTTCTTCAGCCTCTTCTCAAGGCGGATTTTTATGGCGGATGCCATAACGAACTTTGAGCTTTTCCGCCAAGGGCTAAAAGTTTATACCATTATAATAAGCACCAAAATAAAAGTTAAGTTCTGCATCACTCAAAGTATAGTCTCTAACTTTCATTAAACGATTTCTTATCGTTAAAAAGTAAATGTAATCAATATATTGCTCGAAATAGATTACTTATCTTTCGTCAGTCTTTTCGTTCAAACCAATTTATAGGATTTAAATAAAATTTCAACTACAACAAATACGCTATTGAAGTTCACAATGAATTCACCAGACTTTAAATCACTAAATTTATAGACGTTTTAGGTTAAAACACGTCCAGTGCACAAACTGAACTTCAACTAGTATTTGAAAGAAGACATTTAGTTTTCGTACTTTCAAATTATCCAATTCGTTGTTAATATCTCTTTCGTATATTTCAATCACTAAATCAATCGTTAATATTCATTTCTATATTACATTCGTACTTTGCAAGCCACTGAATTAGTATGCAATATTAAATTTATCTTCGTATTTCATTAAAGGATTAAAATTTCCAAATCTATTTTACTCACTTATACTCTTGACAAAAAAAAATACGAAGCTCAAGTTATAAAAGCCATTCAAACTTAAAGGAACAACTGGTAGATTTCAAAACCCATCCAGCACGCGATAAAAGCAAGTTTTCAGCGTTTCATTGAGTGGATACAAAATAACTTTTAAAGGAACTACGTAGACAAAATCTAAATGCAATCGTAAAATTATAAACGTTAATGGAAAAGAACTTGGCAAAACTCAAAAACTATTCTTGTATCCTTGACGTGCGATAAGAAAACGTATATACAGGGTCACGTCGCAACGAGATCAACCAAAACAGAAACGTATATTGTGCTGGGGCGATTACGTTTATGGGTTACAAAGGCATATTTGCCTTTTTTTTTTTTTTAAAGAGTCTGTTTGTTTTAGGAAATTTTACCAGTAATCCCTTATCGGTAACGATGACTATCAGAATGAAAGTCAAACTTAAGTTTGTTTGTTGAAACTAATTAATATAGTAAAACCTTTGAATAGCGTGTACATCCCAGTACTTTAGTACACGTTCACATTATTCTTTTGTGTCCGTTATTTGGCAGTATTCTTGGAGGAATATTTTCCTAGACCACAGACAAATAGCGTGCGCTAGCTGGCTAGCGCTGTGCCTAGACCCCCTTTTCCAGGTGCGCATATTTTGCGCCGTAACAACGTAAAACGTCAAGAATGGACTTAGTTAATAGCACTGAACTATGTAAGCTTTAAATATAGCTCAGCGGATAATATAAAACCAATAGAAGTGTTTTTTTAGAATGCGAAATATGCCTCCATTGGTTTTTTTTTTATTGTTCAAGTTCGATTTCGATGTTTTACGTTGTTACGACGCAAAGTATGCGCATTTAGGAAAACGCGCCTTTACAGAAGGATACGCCATTAATACTGGGAATTAAAAAACTGTTCATTATTGGAGAGTGTTCGTCATGGAGATTTTGTTTTATGTCTGAAGAAACGAGTCTAATTTACAGATAAAAATTAAATTTGACACTTCTCAGCGGTTTCTGCACCCTGTGAATACGTGTGGCTCATCTACCAAATCTGCAAATAAATCTTATAACACACTATAATTTCATGTTTTTTATCTTCCTTGCACGACTACATGTTATCTTTAATTATAAAAAAATTTAATCTAATAACAACATAATCTTTAATAAAACATAAAATGAACGCCCATTACAAAGGGTTAGGGCTAAGTTTACTTTAATACCCACATTGTCCGTCTGCTTGGTGTTGTGTATACTCGTCTGCGTTCATAAATGATTCGCTCTCACAAATTATTTTATCATAAAATAAAATTATTAATTAAACCTCATAATTGCAGACAGAGGTTTATTCACAATGGCCAAGACTCTCCCATGAGTGAGAAACCCTTCAATTCATTAGAAAGAGTAAAATGGTATGTTTATGGTCAGGAGGAATATTCAAAAACTGCCACTCGCATTTGTTTAACCATAATTGGTAATGGTGCTGTGGGTCAACCCCGTTGTTTGTGCATGTTTACCGATTATAGAAGGTAAGATGTTTTCACTTAATCTAATAACATAAACAAGGTTGGGTCCAGGGGTGACGTGAGGCCCGGGCGTTTGGATGAGGGCGCCAAACTGAAGTCAAGTTTTTTTTTTAATTGACCCAACAGTAGAAAATCTCTCTAAAAAGAGAAGTTTAGTCGGAGCGGATCACGTCCTTGCTTTGTCGCCAATCGCGCCAAATACTTTCTTCTTGGATTACGTCATCATGATTTGCCGTTTTGCATGTATATCTGGTCGCCATGATGGAATGCCGTTTGCAAATAAGCATACTTTTATGTTTTCGGGCTTTTTTTTATATTCTATTTTTTCTTAAAAATTACTTGCCTGTGTACATAAACTCCTAGAAATTCGAGTCAAAATGATGGTCTCCGACGTTCTGCAACGTTTCCGCATCACGCGTTTACACAACCACAAAAAAAAAACCACCCCAACATTTCCTCAACACCCTTTGCACTTCAAAAACCCATTCCCCCATCCGGGGATTTATACACACCCCCTAACACCTCTCCAGATTTTTTGATACATCCCTCCTTAGTGAAATTTAAACACACGCACTCCCAACACCTATCCAGATCTTTTGTTACACCTCTTTAATGAAATCTACTCCCCACCTCTGTTGAATGTATCTGTTAACATCTAAACACCCCCACTGTAAAAAAAAACGTGCTGAAAATCAGCCAAAAGTTATCCAAAAAACAAAAACGTAAATAATCGATTATCTCCAATCCACACCCCCTAAAAATTTTGTACACCCCCAGTTTATGAATCCTGGATAAACCCCTGCCTCCATCTACCTTTGTATTTCCTTTTACCAAACATACTTTCGTCTACATAAAACATTTTCTTGACCCCTCCAAAACTCATTCTCCATTCACCCGTCTACATCATTTGTACTTCCTTTTACCACACATACCTTCATCTATATAAAACGTTTTCTCGACCCTTCCACCCCCACACTCTTCCAAAAACCCATTCACCAATCTACCTGTATTGTACCTCCTTCTACCAAACACACCTTCATCTATTTCCACAATTTCATTCTCAATCGACCAGTCACCCTTTTAATTCCAGTCTGTGGAAGAAAAAATAAAGCCCTTCGCTCATTTTTTTACGCTGCAGCACACAAGATAAGCAAGGTCCACACCCCAAAAATACGTAACGACAAACACTGTACTAATGCTTCTTAACGTACTCTTTGCAACGTATCTGCACATGGGGACAGAGCTACGCTCCAAAATTCATTTCACCTCATTCTAAGAGTATATCAGAAGTTTTGTCCACAAGGATGTCATTTGCTCTGTTCCCGAGACAGCTTTAGAGAAACTCTTTCAGATATTTTTGACCACTTTTGTAGGGTATATGGCTCACTGTACATCGGTGAAAATTTCCAGTTTTCACCGGAAGTGGAGGGGTACCAAAAAGCAATCCGTGCCATGCCATCCATGTTCAAAATTAACCTTGAGCTTCCCCTGACTGGGTCGTTACTTGTTTAAGTATAACTCGTTATAATTACAATTACTTTTCATAAAAGGTAGTGAATTACCTGTAAAATTACTAAATTTCAAAAATAGCACATTATAATTGCTTTTGAGATTACTTTTTCAGACAAAATTCCTTATTTATAAATGTTTTACAGAATGTAGGAATTGATAAATGAAGGTCTTTTTATCAGCTTTGTTACACAGTTTACTGCATCTAACAAATTTTGTCACTTATGCAGCTATGATTGGGTCAGGCACACAAACCGCTGGAACTAAACGATCTTTCAACAGTCGCGCTGGATGGCAAGCAAGGGCGGACACAGGGGGAGGTCACAGGGGTCCTGACCCTCTCCAAAATATATTTTTTCACTGTAAAAAATTCCAACTTGCATGATAAATGAAGGGTGTTATTCCAAGACCATGGCAAATTCTGTCCTTGACCCCCCAAATGAAAGTCCGCATCCACTATTGGTGGCAAGGGTATATTATATTTTACAAACATGCTTTTTACTGTAGGTAGGGAACAGAATACAGCCATACTACAATCTTTAATTTGAAGATAAGTGGATAACTTAAAATCGGCGGAAGGATGTCTAGTTTTTACTTTCTCAAAAATTTCATTATCACTGCTAGACGAATGTTGGTCATCGTTAGTACAATCAGTAAGAAAGGTGTCATCGTTGTGAGCACCATATTTCTTTTCTACGATTCATTTGACATTTTCTCTTTGAAGAAATGCGTTGACAGTATTCCAGTCAGAATCATTTATGATAGGATCAAGTCAAGTACCGAGTTTAAATTTTGGGTGAAGCACGGTGGCAGTCACTACACTTTTATCTGCAAAAAAATGTTTAAATCTGTTTTTAACACCTTGTGTTAACTCTCCGTCGGGCGCACCTGATCTGACAAATACAGGTCGGGAAAAAATAATGCCTGTTTCGGAATTTGAGTACCTTTTGTTTTATTAATTTTACAACCATTAAATGTATATTTCTGCATCAAAATTCACTGATTCTCTTAGTACACATCCCTATAAATGTCAGTGATTTCTTTTGGATAGCTGGAATTGTTATAGACCGTTAAAAACGGCCATTTTCAAAAATATGCCTGCCAGGCACATTGTGCCAGAACTCAGGTGACCCAGAGATTCGCCCGACGGAGGGTTAAAGAAACATTAAGCGGTTCACGATACTTCCAGGAGTCCTTTGAGTTTTGCAATTTCGGAAGTAACACTTGGATTACTCACAGGCCCTTTTAAATTGTTAAATAGTTCATTTAAATATGTTATTTACATTACATACCAGGGTTATCAACATTAAAACTGAGCCTCACAATCCGGCCCGCCTATAACTGTTTAAAATAATTTTCAAATAAAAATTTTAGATATTTTTTTTCAGAAATAAGGAAAAATTTTGGGGACAGGAGAGGTGACCCCTTTCTACATCGCAAGAGCACAAACAAATAACTGGAAGAAACTCTAAAGGGAGGCTGTTAAGTGTAATTTTTTTCCTTTTTTTTTTAAGAAACCGCTGGCTTATAAGATCCGTGAAAATTCTTTAAGTGGCCCGCTACCCAAAAAGGTTGGACAACCCTGCTTTATACTCACCAAAATATTTAATTTACGACAATGAATTAAAGCTGGGCTTTTCTTTAATTAAACTATATGGTTTAGGGTAGATTATAGTCAAGTATGACAGAAGGATAAGCTAGTAAAGGAGACATATACAATAACCAAAAACGATAATTTACAATGTAATTAATAGAACAAGTTTAAATTTAAACTACAAAAACATCGTAATTATTTTACTTTTTTTCATAATAAGCAACTTTTTAAAAAATTTGAAGTTTATAGTGCAAAGTCGAGCCATCTTGGTTTCTTTGAAAATTTGTCAATCACTTTATTTACATCAATATGAATGTCTCTGTGGGTGTGCATTAAAAGTCTCTTCTCACATCAGCATTAAGAGTCAAGTTTGACAGCATTTCAAGGATAAAAACTGCATTCTGCTGAAGCAATACTTACTGAAAATGCAGTTTGAAAGGCGAATAGCTTGTAGATTCATGGAAAAACGTCTTGATCGCATTTCTCCAAGATTTGGAGACTTTAGTGTAAGACTTTTATTTATTACAGTTGTAACAAACAACATATAAAATATTCTTCATCGTCTTTAATTTTTTTTCTTACTTAACCCTGACGGGTGGGGTCCTCCTCCACCATTCCTTGCTGGACCCGCCAGTGGATGTAAAAGGATGAGCGAACATTTAAATTTTTTTATTTTTGTAACGAATTGGATTTGAAAGTATGTTCAGGACAGAGAGGGGGGGTATAGGAGGAAGAGGTTAGAGGAGGTGTGTGACGAAGAGAAGAGGTAGGTTCGAGAAGGTGTAGGAGGAAAAGGTTAGAGGAGATATGGGGGAAGTGGTTAGAGGGGGGGTATGGAGGGAAAGAGGCGAGAGGAGGTATGGGGGACAAGAAGGGAGAGATGAGGGGTATGTGGAGTTTCGCAATGTCGGTGACGAAAAGCTGCTGTACTTAGCGGAAGGTATGGAGAGAAGAGGGGAGAGAAGATATGAGGGGAACTAAGAGCATTGCAATATCGCCGATAAAAAGTTGTTAGCCTCGTACTTCGCAGAGTATATGTGGAGGAGACGTCACAAAGACGAAGTAGAGGAAATGATTCCAACAGCTATAAAAAAATCAGACTCTTAAAGACAGAAGTAAGTTTTTTTTGTTAAAAGAATCTGAAAAGGGTATAATAGGTAGTAAATTCCATATAACAGGTAGTTACTCCTAAAAAAAAACGTGGTGGCCGGAAAGCGAACGCCTGAAGATGTCATTCGGGAAGGAGGTTGCTGTGCCTTGGCAACAAAACATGAAGGGAATACACGTGTAGTTTGGCCCATATTTGTTGCCAGCAACATTGTGGCCTAATGTGTTTAGTGATTTCTAGTGATTTTTTTTCCAACCGACAACGCTATCATTACAATCGATCCAAAAATTTTGCTGCATTCATCAACTTTGTTTTACATGCCCAAACAGGACACCTCATATTTTTTGCCGAAACTCAAACTAAATAAAAATCAAGATTAAATAAAAGTTTTATTTACGTACTGTAAATAAACCTTTGAAGCACACGCAAGTAAAGGTTTATATACAGCACATAGAAATAAAACTCTTATTTTCCTCTATTTTATTGCATTATTTGTTAAAGCTCTTCATAACCTGTTCCCCCATTATTCGCGCTTCTATCTGATAATTAATATATGTATTTATAAAAACATTACATATTTTATCAATTAACTTTTATTTTACTAACAAATTTGTTTCAGTTATATGTTCAATTGTGGAGAAGGAGCTGTACGCCTTACAAGAGAGCATGAGTAAGCATTTTCTTAATAAGTAAAATAATTTTTTTTAGTATTTTTTATTGACAATTACCTAAATTTTGTAATTTTTTCATAGAGTAAACCTGCAGAATGTGCGGCAAATTTTTTTAACAAGGAGGACGTGGGAAAATGTATCTGGTATTCCTGGTAATGCTGAGCTTTGTATAGTTTTATTAATTAGATATTGGAATGCTATTAGTGTTTTACTACATTTATCTATTCATATGTTACAGTGAAAAATCCCGATTTTACATTCCTGCATAATGTTTCTTTTCGTTTTAAATGTCTTTTTTTTTTCTAAAATCCTAAATATTTTTCAGTAGGGTATGCTGATTTAAATCACTCAATTTTTAAAAAAAAATCATTAATTAAAACCAAAAATCTAAATTGCATGTGTTTTGTAATCACAGTTTAATTATATTCTAAATCAAAATAATTTATGACAGAAAACAGGTTATTGAAATCAAATTAAAAAAGGGGAATGGGAAGAATGTACTCCGTACACCCTAAGAATGTTCTTTCTTTTCTCAACTAAAATTCTCTGCTTATCTTTATATAACAGTATTCATAGATTGAGATGACAATGACAACTGACAAACAAGTGGTTTACTCTTTGGTCATTAATGAACAGGTGTCACTCATTAACTTGTTTTTCAAGTATTTGATTGGGTACGTTTCAGATTGCTACTGAATAGTTGATGTCTGAAGAAAGCAAGCACTCGGTGATATACAAAGCACAACTACAAGTTCATATTCAGTTTCTAACTCTAAAATAACATAACAACAGTTATTTCGACACTGGCGTAAGGTTTAAAAACACGACGTTTCGGGAGCCAACTGCTCCCTTTGTCAAGTGAAGGCAGAATGAAAGCAGAATTCTGCCTTCACCCAACAAAGGGAGCAGTAGGCTTCGGAAACATATTTTTTTTAAATCTTACACCAGTGTCGAAATAACCATTGCTATGGAATTTGCTGGTGAGACTTCATGTTTTTTTTTTCCAAAATGGAAAGTTGAAAAAAAGATCCTGTATGGCTTTTATTTTACTGAAGTTGCAGCACTCTCAGGTAAAGGCCTCAATACTAACACCCTGGTTAAAATTTAAGTTGTATGTGCTGGTGAAAGCTTTCTTTTAGTATTAGGGTGTAGTAAGAACTAGCTGGATTGTGTCCAGCTTCAAATGAGGATTTTTTTCCTTCATCCTGATTGCCCCTATAAACACTGCTGGTTGAACTTTTGTGTGTTGAACCATTTGCGTTTATTGTACTAACCCTGGGAATGGCATATAGACAATAATATTATAATTTTTAATATATGGGTCAAAGAACCGTAGTTCGAGGTGGAAAATATTGTCGATGAAATTAAATTTCATTGGTGGCACTGCTGTGATGTAGCGGTAACATGTTTGTCTAGCATGCCATTAACCCAGGTTTGACTCTCAATGGTGTATAAAAAAAAAAAAAAAAAGAATGTTTACTGACTAACCATGCACTGTAATCTAGTGAATTGCAGCGAATGTTTCCTGACTAACCATGTACTGTAATCCAGTGAATTATTTTGAGTGGTTAGTTTCATAGAC
>QLNU02015003.1:127807406-127856806 GCA_006491805.2 Dysdera silvatica | reverse complement strand
AATTACATAAATTCTGATTAACTTTTTTTTTCTGTTTAATAACTTCTTTGTCCCTTGAAAGTGTCCAATAGGAAGAGAGGTCACTGTACTTAACTCACTGATAGATCCAAGGGAGTGCAATGGGGCAATCGCCCCCCCACCCCGATCCAGGATTGTATTATGGAAAATGAAATGAAAAGTAACAGATACTTGGCTAAAAATAGAAATTGGAAACAAATCCACCCATTGAAGGATTTCTAGATCCGTCATTGACTTAATCATATAAGCAATCTTGTATCTTTTTGGGTTGTACTGGAAATTGGCAGATTGGAAAGCATTTCCCATGTCTCTAAATATAATCGTGGTGTATAAGAGCTAAGGGGTTAAATTTCATATGATGGTTGGATGAAATAAAAAATTGTATATACACACAGTATCCAAAATATTAGAGACATCCTATTAATATCGAGTTTGTCCTCCTTTAGCTTTGATCATAGCCGATGGACATGGGTTTAACAATTTATTGATACTATTGTGAAGAAGTCTTAACCCATGCTAATATAATGCAGCTTTTAGTTCCTTCAAATCGGATGGTGGTGCTTTTAAGCTTTGCAATCATCCTTCCACTTCATCCCATAAATGCTCAGTGGGGTTTAGATCAGGTGACGGTATTGGACATTGATGAGGCGATAAAAACTCGCAACTGTGTTTCTCAAACTAATCTGAGACCAGTCAAGCACGTTGACAAGATGTGTCGTCTTGGTGGAAATGACCATCTGTATTAGGCAACACTGTAACTATAAATGGTAGTGTTTGGGTGACAATACTGTTAAGGATGTAAGATATTACTTTCCTTCTCGGAGCATCACATCCTTATATACGGAGAAAGAGAGTGTTGTCTCATGTCCTTGTTCGTCTAGCTTGACCGTTCTGGGCTCAACAGAGGGACCCTGGTTCGACTCCAGGTTGGGGACAGCGTTTTTTTTTTCTTCTGTACCAAAGAAGTCTAGTATGAGCTTTAAATGTGGGTGCCAAATTTATTAGTAATACTGTTAAGATAGGCGCTGGTGTTTCAGGATGTTTTCAATGGTATTAAGGGACCAAGTGTGGCATAGAAAACCATTCCTCAGACTAATTATTCCACTACAACTAACTTGAAGATTCGTCAGTGGGCAGGATGCATTCATGAATTTGTGCTACTTGCGTCATCATATTCTGATTTTGTCATTAGTTTAGTAGAGAAATAACCAAGATTTAGTGGACCAAGCAACCTTTTGCTCGTCCACTCGTCAAATTTCCAATTTTGATACTCCTGAGCCCACAGCAAGCATGCTTTCCTGTATTTTAATGATAGCAAGCCTGCCTTTGATGTTCCTCTGATATGAAAAATAATCTGAAGCAAGTTGTATTGTTGCCCTTCTGCTGTTGTATATAATGCGAGTTATTCGCCTGGTACCTCTTTCATTCAAAAGTATTTTCCGATCGCAGTCGTTATTGTGAGGTTTTCCTCAACACTATTCTCTAAGTACAAGAAATACTGTTGCATAAGAAAAGTCAAGAATATTAGCAGTTTCAGAAATGCTTCAATCATTCCTTCTTGCCCCCCCCCCACTCCCTCCAACGCCTCGATCATGCCACCTTCAAAGTTGCTTAAATCTTTAGTCTTACCCATGTTCAGACTAACTGTAATGCTAACTAGTTCTCGTGATATTGAGGGTGCCAGATTTTTAAGTCACAAGATATATGGACAGTATCAGTAACATATTTCACAAAGTTTGTATAAGAATGGAAGAAGAAAACATCACATGGTTCAATGAGTGAGACACGGTCAGGTTACGGATGAGGAATCGTATCAGTTTAGCGTTTTCTGGTTTTTGCACCAAATCTTCAAATTTTGTAATTCTCCATGAATCAGCGAGGACGAGATGTTTGCCTTTTGCACAATCATTGTATTATTAGGTTATTAAATTAATAGATTGAGGAAAATTGGCTAGTTTATTACCTAAAATACATTGTGGTTGTTTTGTTTTTACCATTTTTTACTGTTAATAGAGGGCCTCCGCTTTCTCCAGTATTCATTTAAATGATCATTATCCTCGTGCAGCTACATTTATTAGAAAAACATGAAGATTTTATTTTAATAATAATAAAGTAATAATTATGTAACCTTTATATCCTTTGATAATACATGCTATAATAATGTTTTTGCTATTTTTAGAAGTAAAAACTCTTGAAGATTCTCCATATGTCGATGAGATAATAGAAATTGAATATGTTCCAATTTATCGGAAAAACTTAAGGTCTCAGAAACCAAACGCAACAGGTATTTTAATAATTATGAACTATTGGTTTAAGTACACTCAGCTGCTGCGTACCATAATTTCTAAATAAGTTTTTTTTTTAAAGATGACAGATGACAAACACATATGCCCAGCTTTCTGTCATTTATATATAACCAATTTTTGCCAACTTAAGCAAACTTAAAAAAAAAATGTTATTCTTTAAATATACTTTATACAAACATTCACTTAAAAAATTACGATTGCATTATGCATGGCATCCATTGAAAAAGGGGGGGTAAATCCACTTTTCATTCTACCTTTTATACTCATCAAAAAAATGCTGGCTGTTCTCGTTCCACTATCAAGCAAGGTTGTTTTCTACAAGAGCACATTTTCTACATAGTCAAGTTTTACTATCATGCAAAACAGCTGCTGATGCAATACAGGGTAGCTATAAAGTCTTATTAAGGAGAGTAATAATGTAAAAAATCAGCAAATTAAAAGCATAATTCATTTAGCTAAAAAAGTGTGGACAAACCATACTCCAACGTTTGTGCTATTTAATGCAAAAAATCGCTTTTTCAAATTCGTTTAGTTTCTATGTCATTAATTTTCTTAATCAGGGACAGACTTTGTGGACACCCTGTATATTCATATGTGCACATTGGTATTCAAAATGAAAGGGTGATCCACAGAAGTAAACATAATTTATGATCACTATAAAAATACGATACAGTATATTCTGTCTTTACTGGTAATTGTCTGTGCCGATTAGTCATTTGACCAGTCAATTTAAAATTTGAGCTACTTAGAGAAAAAAGTCACAAAATTGAGGTATTATGAAAACTTCCAAAATTAATTATTTTTGAAATAATGTAATTATTATTTAAACCAGTAAAAACATGCAGCAGCAAAGTGTTGTAGCACTGTTTTAAAAACTATGAAGAGAATTGAATGGTTAGCTGGTGTTCTGTTAAAAATTAGCAGGTAAAACCAGTTTCAGGTAAGTGGACAGAAACGGCTAGTTGAAGCAAAACCAATTATGAAGGAGTCCACTGTATTGTGAGTTGAAATGTTCTATTGCCAAAATGTGGAAATGTAACCATTAGTGTGAATTATAAGTAGATAGAGTATAAAGTAAAATGTTCCATGCATAGGTTATCTTTGAATTTTGAGCATCAATATACACTCTATAACAAAAAAATCGATGCACCAAGAAGGAGTTGTCCGATTGTAATGAAATTTCGTATGCAAAGACATTTTGACCGAACATGCAAATGATTAAAATTTGGTGTCCAATGAATGAATAGCGGGAACTCCAGCGCATCGGAACTGCGCATTCAGCAGGTGTATATAAGGAGCGATTCTCAATATGTGGTCAAAATTTCTGTTGCATTTTGACTGCGGATATCTTACGTCGACTGTAACAATGCCTCGCCGAAAGATTCGTGCTCATTACGAGCATATGTCAGAGTTTGAAAGAGGCTGGTTGGACGAATCGAAGAATCGCTGGACATGTGGGTCGAAGTGATGCGGCGATTGGACGGTGCTGGCAAGAGTGGGTCAACAACGGCAGATGTCAGCGTCGGGACGGCAGCGGTCGACCTAGGGCCACAACAGAACGGGAAGACAGAGCGGAATTTACGCTTGCGCCGACCATTACGCCGCTTACCTCTCATGCCTTTACACCGTCAAGTCCGATTACAGTGGTGCCGGGCTCGATCAACTTGGAACTGCGCTGACTGGGGACGTATAGTCTTTAGTGACGAGTCCCGTTTCCAACTGTGTCCTGACGACAACCGCAGACGTGTCTGGAGACGTCCAGGGCAGCGTGGGGATCCTGCCCTTACTATCGCACGCCACACATGCCCACAACAGGGCGTTATAGTCTGGGATGCCATCTCCTTTGATAGCCGGACCCCTTTGGTGGTCATTTCTGGCACACTTACAGCACAGCGGTACGTAGACGACATTCTACGACCGGTTGTGTTACCGTTCCTTTTGCGACACCCTGGACAATGCCCGGCCTCACACTTCTTTGCCCAGCACTTCCTTGCCTAGCTAGGTCTCCTGATCTCTCTCCCATAGAGCACATTTGGGACGCTATGGGAAGGCGATTGCAACCATCCCGGAATGTTGACGATTTAGCCCGACAGTTGGAGACAATTTGGCAAGAAATTCCGCAGGACACCATCCGGGATCTTTATCAGTCTATGCCACGCCGGGTGACAGCTTGCATCCAGGCCAGAGGTGGACCAACGCCTTATTGACTTCCTCCCTTTGTAACGGTCAAACTCTGCAATAAATCATTCAATTGTTCTGAAATTTTAATCGTTTCTTTTTCTATGTATGTTCTTCATATCCACCAATTTTTATCGCAATCGGACAACTCCTTCTTGGTGCGTCGATTTTTTTTGTTATAGGGTGTATGTGCATATACAGTGATCTCTTGATATCTTTGAATATGCAGATCTGTAGGATGGAGGAGAGGGTGGATCTCTGAAATGTAGGGAGAGTCTACCAAAATGTCAAATTTGCATTTATTACAAGTCTTTAAGAGTAGGTCTGCCTTGGTTTTTAAGCTCTGCACTATCCTCCTCCCTCTCCCAAAAAAAAAAACCAACTTTGGGTTCCCCGGAAAAAAAAAATTTTCTGGATCCATCCTTGTTTAGGATAGGACATAATTCTTTTGTTACTGGGAGGTGATCATTGTTCAAAAGATTTGCTTATGAAAAGCGTGCTGTTAAATTTTTTATTATTATTATTTATTTTGCTCCTCACTGTTTAGAGATAACTGATATTTATTTGGTGGTCGCTATTTTTTGAGGTTTTACTATGTGTCGCTATTTGAAATCTTGTTTATAAGTACTTTACAATGTCTTCCATTCTTTTTTATAGGTTTCCAACCAAATGTTGTTGTTTCTTATATTTGCAAAGTACGTTTGTTTGTTTCAATATTGGATAATATTAAATGTTTTGTAATGGGAACTGAATTATTAAAATTTTTCTGTTCAACCCCATGCAGAGAAAACTGGTAACGTGTTTAATTTCTGATTTCGCCAATAGCTATTAGTCTTTTAAGCCAGGTTTGCTTTTGAAAATCCCATTAACTTAACAACCAAAAGCATTTGAAGCTGGCACATTTTGGCAAATGCTATTATTAAATAACCAATACCAATTAATGACAGATGCCGTTAATGCTATTGGTTTTATTGCTGGTGGTTTCATTAATTGTTATTCTTCTTTTCAAAAAATTTAAATCCTGTATGATGGTTTTATAATTTTTTTTTTTAAATAACAAAGCCAGCCTAAATTTTCTATTTCATATTTTTACATGAATAACTGCAACATAAAATATCACTTTTGGTAAATGTTTTCATAACATTGCTAATTTCTTTAGATTAAAGACAGACCTGGGGATTTGTTGTTCCAGAAATGCGTCGATTTTGGTGTGCCTGTGTATGTATTATCGCTTTCCGTTTTGCTTAGTTTACTGAGAATTATTTTATCTTCCACTTTTTTAATGAAGCCATTTTTAAAATAGTTATAGCATTCATATTAATTTGAAGATGAAATTATATTAATTATTGTAATTAAATATAATTATATATCCATTGTAGTGGTTTTAATATATTTGCATAGCTATGCACTTTTTGATTGATTTCAATGAAAAGTTTGTAGATTGAGAGGATTTTATTTTTTACAGAGGCTCCCAACTCTTAGAATTGAAAAATGGCAATGACGTGATTTTACCCTCAGGAAAATATGTACGTCTTTCATTAGTTATATTCCTTCTTAATGTTCTTTGTTACTTCTGTTTTTCCCTTTTATGTACAGTCGAACCCGTCTATCTTGAATTTCGTGGGCAGAAGAAAAAATTCCAGCTGGAGAGGTTTCGAGATAAACAGATTCCTACATATACGGATCTTATTGAAGGTATTTTATTAATAATAACAAGTATATAGGCATGGATAAAGCGTTTTTAACATACCTTGACAAAAATATTCTGTTAATAGCTTCTGACTTTCTTTGACTGGACAATTTTCTGAAGGGTAGAAATAGCTGCAAATCCATCCTAACGCATATCTTCCTGAGATTCAAGAAAAGTTCGCAACATTTCGATCGCCTTCTCTACTTCCTTTTTGGTAACTTTAAGTTGATCTTCTCCGTTGCAAAATGAATTGAATAAAATGTGAAAGTTCACAGAATATGACATGCAACAAACTGACTTTCTGTGTTCTTAGTCCTCTTAAATTTTGCACGCTAAATGAAACAGTTTCCGAGAAAAAAGGGGGTAAGATTGACCAGTTGATTATTATTCACACCCGCTCCAAACCCCCATTGTCTGAAGTTCCCAGTTCCTACTGAAAGCACCAAAGGGAGTTGTGGTCCCTTTGTTGATTTTCGATAAATCTGGGATTGCACCCGTTATTTTTTTCGTTCTGCCACCCATGTGACGTTGTGAGTTTCAAATTTATCAAAGTCGGGAAATTCATCTCATCATAGCCAATGATATGGTAATATTTGATAAATTACTCGCAAAGAAAAGAACGATTTCACTTGTTCTTGGTGGGAACAGAACCCATGACCTCTTGGTATATGGCCAAGAGCTCTTCCAACTGAACTACAGACAACTAACTGATCATCCTCCCCTCTGCGAGTGCATAGAAAGCTTCACTATAGACAAGTTTTGAAATGGGGCTGTCTGGACTGCTTTTTAAACCAAATCAACTTAAAAAAAGCCTTTGGCCGGATACCAAGTGGTTGTGGATTCAGTTCCCACCATGAAATCATTCTCTTATTTGTGAGCAATTTCTTATCTAATATTACCACATTATTAGCTATGATAGGAAACATTTCCTGACTTCAATATCACGCTAGTCTCGCTTTTTGGACATTCACTTCTTTGACGTTGATTTGGTTTTATAAGCAGTCCAGGCATTGCCCCATTTCAAAACTCATTTATAGTGAAGCTTTATATGTGCTTGCAGAGGGCAGGATGATTGGCCCTCTGTAGCTCAGTTGAAAAAGCCTTTGGCAGGATATCAGGAGGGTGTGGGTTAGGTTCCCACCAGGCACCGTGAAATTGTTCTTTTCTTTGTGAGCAATTTATCATCTTCAAATTTGTGTTCAATCTGTAATTCGAGATATACAGGTTTTGGGAGAAAATTATTCGAATGAACATGAAAGTACACATTGAATTTAGGCTGAAAATGCAGGGAAAATCATTCAAGATATACAGGTTTTCAAGATAAACAGGTTTGATTGTGTGTGTATGTATATAGTAAATTTATGTTAAATGAAATTAAAATAAATTAGAAGGAAGGAAAGAAAGAAATATAAGTTATTCATAAAAATAAATTTATATTGAAAGAAATTAAAATGTAGTAGATGGAAAGAAACATCAGTAATTCATAAAAGGTGACTAGGCAAAAGCTGCAAGTGCATTTTCTATGATGAAAACATGTGAATTTGAAAAAGTAAGGAAAAATATGTAGAAATGAAATGATGGGAAGTTGATTTAAATAAACAAAGCAGAAGTAACAGTAGAAACAATAAAAAGCAACAGAATAACATCAAATTAACTTAAAATCCACATACCAATAAGCTTAGTAACGTCATGGGATACACAGAAAATACAGTAGGTAATTAATAAGTTGAGATCGCAGGACTGTAGTGAATTTGAAAGAAAATAGAATATGGAGGGATTAATAATTAAAAATAGGACAACACATGTAGGAACTTTTTCAAGGGAGGCTCCTACCATGTGGGCACGGGTGCCTTTAGCGGGGGGACAGGGAGGACCAGTACCCCCAATGTTAGTGTTAGAGTTCCATATTCCCTCCCCTCGATTTCAGACAAAATGCCCTCCACTGGCATATCCCCCTCCCCCAATATTTTTATGCCGTCGGCGCCAATGCATGTGGGCCCTAAACAGTGGAATGTTTCTGTATGGAAATTAACCTATGCTAAAAGAAGTCCATGTCTCTCAACATTCCGAATGAGATAAAATAAATAAATAAATAAAACGAACGAAAATTAAGAGAATGAGAAAAGTTGAAAGGACTTGGATGCGGAGCTCCTTCTGATGCAGGAAACAGGAAAGCAATATTGCCAGTTTATAGCTAAAGAAGCTGAAAGCATATGGAAAGCCTCCAAAATGGACAGATTTCAGAGCAATCTTCTATGCTTCAATAAGGCTCAAGTCTTCAATGCAAATTCTGTTGATCCTTTTTCATTAAGAAATTATATTGCATTGTTAAATTTAGCAATTATTAATTCTCTTGTTTTTTATCAGTATTTTGTATTTTACCAGTCGTTAAATCTGACAGTTGCTTTGCAGTAAAAATTGGGGACATTCTAATTAAAACCTACTAAAATTTGGTAGAAAGTATAGTCAACCCCACGTATTAAAGTCACAGATACTTGAACACACTGCTTACAAGAATAAACTAGTAGAACCACAATTATTTCCATACTGTCAACGCTAAATATTTTTGCTTTCACAAACCATCTTCATGGGCTGCCCCCCATATAAGGGCACGAGGGGCTTGAGACCCCCCACCAGCCGTTTAAAAATTTTATTTGCCCGATTCTGCCATGCATTTACTTTCAAAAGATTTACAGTCACATTTTAAAATAAGGTACTTTTTAGATCATCTACTAATTGTCAAGCAGTATCAATTATTTTTGTAGCATTTTGGAATCTTGTACATTCACTAAAATTTTTGACAGCTATGAGAAGGAGGTAATAATTTTTCTCAGCCCTCTCCTCCTAGAAGTACTCATATGGGCACCCATGGTGATGAATAAAGACTAGATGACCTTAAAAAAACGATACTCAAACAAGGAAACAAGTATGCAGAGAGAAATTTTCTTTTACAAACGTCCTGTCTCACCTCTTCTCTTGTTGGATTTTCAAGGTTTCCCTATCTGGGGAAAATGAACATAAAATTTTGATATTGTTATGTCTGGAGTCTCCTATCTTTTCTCAGAACTGAGGGTAGTCTATTTACTTCTGACCACTCCAATTACTGGTTACCAGATATATTTCATACTGTCACGTTTTGGTAGGTTTGCTCTTCAGATGGATGTCGAGCTTTCAGCATAATTAACACAAAATGACAGTTTGTGTAATAAGCTAAAAGTTTTAGAAGTAAAAAAAGTGATAAATTGGAGTGTAACCACTATCTCTGAACGAAATAACGTGATCTGTAGTTGCAATTTGATGACATTTGAGGTTCAGGGGGTGACTACGCAATGGAAAAAAATTTGGACAAGTTTTCAGCAAGATAGATCTATGACAAAACAGTCGACTTTGACAGATTTCTTTCAGTATGGTTAATACAACAAGTACATTCTGGTCTACAAATTTTCCTTCATTAAACAATAATTGTGACATTTTATTTGTACGTATTATTTTTTTCAACACTATTTCGTGTTCATTATGTGTGCAGTCGATACTTGTGTACTTAGACCTTTAAGTATGTAGTTGTGTATCTGCTTCCCTGTATAAACAAATATCCAGCTTAATCGAATAGTTAATATTTGTTAAGTGGGGGTCCACTGTATATATCACTTTACCTACCGCTTGCAACTGAAATGAATGCATAGAAAAGATTATATGGGTAATACAATTTTTAAGTATAGTATTTTTAAGTATTTTTTTTGTTGGTAATATAATTAATTGGATAGCAAATCCTGGCGATCGAAAGACCGA
Source organism: Dysdera silvatica (assembly GCA_006491805.2). Classification (NCBI taxonomy): domain Eukaryota; kingdom Metazoa; phylum Arthropoda; class Arachnida; order Araneae; family Dysderidae; genus Dysdera; species Dysdera silvatica. The sequence continues at coordinate 127,846,825 of QLNU02015003.1, read as the reverse complement.
TTAATAGACTGCCGGTCATTAAGCGTTGGCGAAAAATGGCCTATTAATAGGCTTCTGGTAGGTAAAATGTTAAGTTGCTACTGTAAATAAAGATGAGGTGGTCTTCCTAATACCTAAAACACAAAATAAAGTGGTTTTTTTGAAGAGAATAAAGCATCTAATTACTTCTGATAATGTAATGTGTATATATATCAGTGGCTGCTCGTGGCAAGATTTTAGGGTGTGTGCATGAAGGCTAATTCACCAAAACGCATCAATTTATGGCCTCTATTCGTCAAGAAACTGGTTTTTACCTCATTCAGTAAATAAGAAAGAAATTTATGGTAACTTTGGGTTTTGGTGAATTGGCTTCATGCACATACCCTAAAATCTCGCCACGAGCCACCACTGATATATATATATATAAGTAATATTAATGAATTTTAGATAAAAGCAAGTGATGTTCATGGCCCATGTGATCCTGGCTTCATTTTTCTGGGTAAGATTTTGAAATTATATTTAAAATTTTAACGATGTTGACATGAGATTTAAATAAACCATACATAGTTTTCCACGATATTTGTGTAATGAATACAGTATTTATTAATGTTTGATCTTATATACAACAGGGACTGAATGGCATTCTCTGAATGCATAAGTGACTGCTTTTTTGTTTTCAGTGATCCCAACTATCGAATAATTTTTTACATTGACTATGTACTTTCTACATTAACTATGTGTTTTTTACATTGACGGTGTACTTTCTACATTAACTATGTATTTTTTACATTGATTATGTACTTTCACCATCAACTATGTAATTTTTACATTGATTATTTTATAACATTGACTATAGGTAATTAAGTGTTAATTATTTCCTCTAGTTGTGGATTGTCAATATGAGTCCTCAATCGATGATTTTGTTTCGGAAGAAAAATTTAAAAAGTATCAATCTCCATCTGCGAAGCAGGATGAAGTTGTTGCAGTCTTCCATTTCTCTCCACAACATGTAGTTCAATCTTATAAATATCAGCTATGGATTAGCAGGTAAGAATAAATTTAATTAATGTTTTTAATCACTTATATATTTTTAATTTTAGATAACGAGAGATGTCTGTGCTGATAATTAGTAAATTGCTCCAAGTGTTATATCGAATAATCAATATGTGTGTTAAATTATAACATCGAAATTATGGACTGTATGATTTGTTTAAGTGTACTAATAGTGTGTGTGTGTTTGATAACTTGATACAGTGAGCTCTCATAATGTTTTTCTAATTAATGACTATTTCTGTTTAATGGTTGTATTTTGTTGTCCTGGAAAATGCTAAATAACACACATTCTGATTAAGGGCTTTTTCTTCTTTTCATACCTTGTAAGTCATTAATTTTGGGAGAAATTATTGTGTGCCATTTACCGACAATTTATTTGGTTTGAGATAATTTTCACGTGAAGCTGGCTTAGTTGGGCTGGCCTTTCCCACCACCTAAAATATCTGCAAGTGCTCTACGGAAATATTCTCAGGCTATGCTTTGTCGGGTTTTTTTCCGATGCCGAGAAACGTTTTTGTTTTTTCAATTGAAAAAATGGTTTTAAACACTATATCTACATGAGTAACACATCGTAAATATACAATATGTAATTTGTATTGTAAATATTCAGTAACTGGTTTGAATTCACTTCCAAATTTTTTGTCTTACTGCATATTTATTGCTATTGGTTTTATGAAGACTTTCATGGTGCATTTTAAAATGTGAAGTAGTTTCCTAGTATTGGCTGTGTGAAAATATTAAATGAGTTCTGAAATTCTGAACTGGATTCCAAGAGACCACCGAAGACCTAGAAAACGTCCTCAAACTAGATGGGTGGATGAAATAAGAAAACAGGTTGGGGTGACGTGGAAACGAATTGCTCAGGATAGACTTGTGTGGAAAGCATTTGGAGAGACCTTCATCCAGCAGTGGATAGATAATGGTTGAATATGATGATGATGTATATATATATAATTATAGTAAACATGTAGAAATAGTTATCTAAAAAATTCTGTTTCAGGTTCCCAAAGACAACGCTCCACTTCCTTTTAAATACTTCAAATCCGTCACTTAATAGCAAAGTTATACATAAAACTCAGAATACATTGAATCTTTTGCACCCACGAATTTTTCCATTTCTTCATGAACATCCCGGCAGCGTATGTATTTCTATAAATTGATGAAGAATTCATATTATCATGTAATTTATATTACTTAGTTTGTTACCAATGCATAAAATATAAAACAATACTTTCATTATGATCATAAATTTATTTATGTATTTTTTCCCAATTATTGCAGGACATTTCAGACATGTTGGAAGTCAATAAAAACATAATTCGTGGTGAAGCAATGCTTCAACTCCATCTTAGACCAAAAATAGAGCTTGACAGGTAACGAACGCATTGAATTTTTTTTTCTTTAATGACTTGAACAATAAATTTATAATTACAGTCAGATCTCTACAAACTGAATTTACAAGTCAAAGTTTTGTCAAATCCCTGTCATCATCATACAGAAAAACTTTCTACTTATCGAAAAAGATTTCTGCATATCAAATCGTTTTCAAAATAAATTGGATTCAGATGAATTTTAGTTCTTGTTCAATTTCCTTCGCTATTTAGACTTTTGATGTTATAATTTTCCAAGTTCGATCCCAGTGATAAAAGAACATTGACCTTTGAACTCACTGGTGGTCTAGTAAGCTTGATTGTGTGTAAATGCATTATAATTTAGAGATTATATTAAGTAGCTGACCTTATCGCAGATGGTCAGTCATACAGGCTTGGCCTGCAAAATAACAAATATAGTAGAACTTACCCAAAGTGACTACTTTTGGGATGACTGCAATGGCCGCCATAGACAGAGGTGGTCACTATATGACGGAGACGGGTGGTTACTATATACGACACACTTTGGTATAGGCACAACTAAGTCCTACCAGTTCCCTCTTATAAAAAGTGGTCACCTTATTCCCATCTTAGACCCTTCGGTGGCGCAGTGTGGTAACGCGTTTTCCTAGTGCGCCGCTAATCCAGGTTCGACTCCTAGAGAGAAAAGAGAGAGAAAAGAACGCTTACTCAGAGATCTCATAAAGATCGCACTGCTCACTGTAGGAAGTGGGGTTTGGTTCCCTAGGCCTTAAGAAGTTTGGATTCCTCGGAAAATGGTAGGTCTCGGTGCAGCATGACCGCGCAGCATGACCTCTTTGAGCCGTAAAACCAAAAAGAAAGTGAGAAAGTTATTCCCATCTTAACTCTTTTGTGTGTTTTATTATTAATAGCTTTCACAGCAGTTCTGCTACTTTTTCTTTGGTGGTTATAAATAGGAGTTTCAAATAAACAACAGCTGCATACGATAGTGTAGAAGTGACGCATTTGTCCATTGTTTAGAAAATTTGAGTTGGGATCCTGTTGTTAATGAACGTTTGCTATTTTTTCTGCCTGTTAGGAACGTTATAGAAAATTTTGCATGATGCTGATGATATCATGGTTTCATTTCGTCAACGTAGCCACTATAGAGGTCTTGATCAATGAAATGCATACTGATCTCATATGCCCGCAATTGTCTATATATTATATATATCATAATTTAGTGAATTGAATTTTATTTTTTATTTTGAATTTAAGCAATTATTTTGGTTGCATAATAAATATTTTTGTTTTGAGTAAAATCAGCACCCTCTAGTTTATTTTTCAGTTATTACTTTAGAGTTTATTTTTCAGTTTTTACTTTAGATCTACTTTTTTTTTTCAGAGGTAGGGGGAGATGCAATATAAACTATTTTTTTTATTTATATTTGCTGTATGAAAAAGGACCAGTATTCAAAAAAGTCCTGAAAAAGTATATCTCAAAACTCTATTGAAATTCCGAGTGACAATTATTTAAAAAAAAAAAAGTTTTGTACAAATCACAGTATTAGGTCCTTATTGTTCCTTTTTTTAAAAAGAAAACGTGGTCCTTATTGTTATAAAAAGTGGTCTTTATTTTTTTAGCTTCTTGTGAAAAGTCTGAGAGCCCTGAAATTAAAAGATACTTCCCGAGCATCAAGTTAAATACGTTAGAAGCAGAATAGCTTCTATTTTCTTATTTGAAAAAATTTACATCACGTTTGGTTTTTCCCCCTTAAGAAATCCTAGAAAACATGTTTCTTTTTTAGACTTCCATTCCAATTTGAAGTCCTGCAAAAAGTCACTTCATGGCATTGCACCTTCAAAACCTCTACAGATTCAGAATCCATGACAAAAATGTTTTTAATTGGTGCTTATGGTTTTCAATCACTCGCATGGGGATTTTCCATGGGGAATGGAAATCGTGTTTTTAAATTTTACTTTTATCTAGAACTAACGTCGTCAAATTATGCCGTGAAAAGGACATAAGTGAAGCAAAAGAAGTTCCAGGTTTTCACGAAAATGTCAGTGCCTTACAGACATCTATTGCAGAATATGAAAAGACTGTGCCAAGAGGTAAGACCTATAGGCAAACTTGAAATTGTTCTCTTTGTATGATTAAATAGATTTTATACCAGTGGCGGTTCTAGGTTAGGGGAAGGGTGCATAGCCAACCAAATATAACCAGATTTTATTATATTGCGTATGTGCACGGACACTCATGCACATAGGCAGAAATTTGTGCCCCCAATTTTTTTTTTTAGAACCGCTACTAAATTTAAATTGGCTAATATTATAAAGATGTACACTAATATATTACTTTAGAAAAATATTCTATGATGGAATAAGAGCATGTATACGTTACATGGTGAAACTAATTGTCGCATCATGCCAGGGGTGTAGTAATTTTAAAATACGGGGCACTCAAGTAGCTTTAAAAATGAGCGGGTTATTCAATGTTAGGCCAACATTGCACCTATCTCATTATCCAATGCAGGGGAGGGGGAACTTGAGTCCCTCCTTTTTTTCCATTCACTGCATCATACTTTTCTTTGTCTGGTTTAAACTTCATTGATAAAAGAAAGTTGGATTGCAAATTAATTTCCTTATTTCATATGATGTAGTTACACTATGTACATAAACAATTTAATTAACAATCATGGATCTGCTCCATATTAGTGTAGGTGACAGAAGTATGATTGTATGTGATCATGCTTGACACCAGGAATAAGAAAAACAATGAAAGCGAAAGGAGGGTGCGGCAATCATACAGCCATAGGTGGCAACGTTTATTGGGCATCAGAAATCTTAAAAAAAATGCTTGGTTTCATAAATTAATATTAATCAACCGTAAGTTTTATTACATTCTTTGGGTTTTGTGGAAATGCTATTTAATATGTTTTGAAATGTGGTTGTGTGGCTATATTTCTCCGTTCTTCTTATATGACCCCCTACCCACCATCTTTTTCAGAACTAGAATAATTTTTGAAATTCCTAACAACATGCTCCAATTCATCTCAACGATGTGTTGTTGGGTTCAGATCACAACTTTGTGAAACCGATTCTAAAACAAGAAACTTGATTTCTCTGAAACCATCTAGGAACACAGCAGGCTTTGTGTCATGGCGGTTTTTTTTTTCTTCTTACATGTTTAGGCCCAACTCTGTAGTACTAATATTTTGGTAGTATGTGGAATTATAACATGTTCAGTTAAGTTAAATTAACTGTTTTCGGCACTACTGCCAATAGACCCAGTCTGCACCACAAGAAATAACCGTATATAAACACCGTATCTCCAAATTTGCCCATAAGTACTGCCGTTAAATTTACTGTTTGAGTAATAGCATTCAGCAACATTAGGTAGACTGTTCAATATATTGGTGGCACACTGCACTAAGCCAATGGAAGATTGAGTACACAAAATTCATTTGACGTAGTTACAATGATAAAGGCGTTAACAACTGTTTCAACAGCAATGTGCATTGCACATGCACATTCACAGAATATGACACTGCCTGTCCCAAAAGTCTATTTTGGGTAAATAAACAAACAGTAATAATAATAATAACAATTATAACAAATAATTTTGAAATAAGTTTTGTGTAATTACTATATACTTTCCACAACAAATAACCTCTCTGTTCATCGTTAACAGACAAATTGACTTTTCATTGACTGTTAACAAAGGCAGATTAGATGGATTATGGTGTTCTCCCATAAATAACAATAGGGTTTCCAAGCATCCTGGAATTGTCAGGGAATTTAAAATCACCCGTAAAAGTCATGGCGAAATGACATTTTTTGGTCAAACATGGGAAAGTTAGGAACAGCCTTCCCTACCTTGTTCTGAATAGCTAAATTTTGTATGAACATAAGGGGGCTATTTTCCACGAAACTGAAGTTCAGTTCAAAGTTTGTTCACGATCAGTCAGGGAATTTTATCCAAAAGGTCAGGGACAGCCTTACCTAATCTGTTCTGAATAGCTAAATTTTGCACAAACTTGAGGCTATTGCCCATGAAAGTGAAGTTCAGTTCAAAGTTTTGTTTGCGATTAATCATGGAATTTTGTCCAAAAAGTAACGAAAAAACGTGGAAAAATCAGGGCAGCCTTCCTTAGCCTGTTCTGAATAGCTAAAATTTTCATGAACATAAGGCTGTTTTCTGTGAAACGGAAGTTTGTTTTTGTTTGTTTGTTTGGCTTTTTTATGGCGCAAGAGCATCTGGGCTATACTGCGCCAAACATGGTAAAATCAAAAACTGTAGTAAAAACCAGTACTTTTTAAAAATTTTAAAACGTGCGTATGGTCAGCATGGTCATTTAAAATGTCAGACAGTGATGAAGAGTTAAAAGTAAGAGTGCGGGCAAGTCTATAATAGGGGCATTGAGTTAAAATGTGTAAAACACTCATGGGTTCATTGCACACTTGGCAAATTGGTGCTGGTTTTCCTTCCAACAGATGTCTATGGGTGAGATGGGAATGCCCAATGCGAAGTCTAGCAAGGAGAACCTCCTCTTTCCGATTTTTACTTATGAGGTATTTTATGGTATGAGGTAGGCCAGTTACCAGTGAAACTGAAGTTTAGTTCTTAGTTTTGTTTGTAATCAACCAGGGAATTTTGTCCAAACAGTCAGGGAAAAATCTGAAAAGTCAGGGAATTCCCCCCACGGTGGGTGGGAACTCTGTAATAATAACCCATAATATATCTTGTAATAACTATAACTACTGTTGAATATGCAAGCATTCTTGATATTTGGTGTTGGCTAGTATGCTTCAATGGTTGTGAAGCACTTCCCCTACTAATAAACTGCAAATCCCTATCATCAATTATCATCAGCCTGATGGCTGCGTGTATTGTTTGTGTGAATTATTATGTTGAATTAGTCTGAGGTCCTCAAGCCTGTTACATTCATCATAGATATTTTCCAGGGCCCTTTCTTTGTGTGGTCATGTATTGTCACAACGACTGTTCCAAGAAGAATAAATAAAGTATTATTATCTCATGTAAATAATTGTATCTGTCTGAATAAAGTTTGTTTTGATTTAATTTGAAATTTGGTGGTCCCTTTTTTCTAACTATTGAGTTGAAAAGTAAAAATATTGTTTAAACTGAGCCGTATGGGGTCATAGAAGCGACACTTTATATGCCATGTGGTAAATCTGGGTTCGAATCCCACTGATATTAAATGCTTACTGTTTTCTCTGTAATTAAGGGTTCGATCTTCTAAGTATCATATTTGGTTCTCTCTCTCAGAAAATTGCCAATCTTGACACAGTATGATGATCTTTGTATTGTGCGTTCGCGCAGACCTGACGCCTGATACCGTTAGCAGACGGGTTAGTCCATTGCAGCTTAGGGAAGGGCATCTTGCCGAAACTGGTTTTTCATGTGGGAAAAACCAGTTCCTCCAAGACGGCCTTCCCTAAACTGCAATGGACTAACCCGTCTGCTAACGGTATCACGCGCCAACTGAGCGCGAATGCACAGTACCTATGCTCCGTAAAATGTAAACTAACTGCTCAATCTGAATTTTATATATGCACAGAAAAACCTCAGCACTCTCTTTAAGTATTTTATTTATATTTCTTTGTAGAATATAATTTTTACTTGCACCATAAAAATACAACCAACCAACCAACTTATACTTTTTGTCCAAAACATGTTTTTGGTTTATTGCAGGCAGTGATTTATACCCAGAAATTATATTCCTTGGCACTGGTTCCAGTTCTTCTACAGCATATCGAAATGTCACGGGTATTCTTGTAAATTTGAGGTAATTTCGATTTCTAATCGTGTGTGTGCATATGTATGGTTTCATGTAGGACTGTTTTTCTGAAAGTTAGCCAGTTCATTTTCGACCTTTTCTCACTCAGCAGTTAGTTTGGTATATTGGATTCAATTTGATATTTTAGTTGTTTAGCAGCACGATGTCTATGTTACTAGCATAACCAGAGCTGGACTTATGGCGTTAGCGGCCCTGGGCAAAGCAGATTTTAGCGGCCCTGGAAAACGCTTTGACAAAACAAAATTGATTTCCTGATACTTGCAATACATTTTTGGCGACCCTAAATTTTAGCGGCTCTGGGCAGCTGCCCAACTCGCACCCCATAAGCACTGCTCTGAACATAACAGTTCATGCTAGTTGAAAAAAAAGTCGTGCGTGTGTTATAGGTGTGCCGAAATTGTCCATTGAATAAATCAATGGTTTTGCACATATATCATAAAGGACTTAACAGGAAGGGTTTTTTTTCCTTGACTGGAAAAATCAGGGAAATTTGAAATACAAAGGCCCAAGTCAGGGAAATTTGAAATTCATTGTTATAATAAATAACTTATTAAAATAATTTTTCTGAACTATGCTTTTCATACCACATTACCTACTGAAAATTTTGAAAAACTTGTACTTTTGACTAAACTTCTTCCAAAAATTACCATTTTTCACCAAAACTAATATAATTTATATAAAATTATTAAGCCCATATATTTCTCGGGTGAGATTTTTGGTAAACATAACTAAAACTTCGAAAAAAAAAAAGTTTTCAACTAAATTACTGAATCTATAAAGGATTTTGAACATACGAGTCTCCTTTCTCTTATATATAGTTATATACACTTTTTAAATGGAATAAAAGATGAAGCATCAGCTTTTCCATTATATAGCTAAACAAGTACATAATGGTCTCAAAAAGGGCCAAATGGAAATGTTGCTGTAAATATTTAATTAATGCAATTAATGCCATTTTCTGCACGAAACTGGGAATATTTCACTTTTTGTGGAAACACTTTATCTAGAAAAGCACAGTTTGCTGATTGCCATTTTGTTCTAGGATCATACTGATATATCCGGTGTTTGTCATCATTAATAATATCTTTTACATTATAATGGTTTCTATTTTCAAATTTTGCAATCATGCAACATCATCAACCCACTTGTGCTCTCATTTGCTGCTGCAGCAAAAAATGTGTCACATTGTGACAGTATATTTCTGAACTCCAGATGCATCTACCAAATTTGATTGGCCGTCGGCAGTCCAATAATTAACATGCATTTAATTTCCTCATATGTTATTTGAACACCTTCCTTTATTATCTTTCATAATCTTAGTTCATGCCCATCAGTCACGAAAATCGCTGGTTGGTTAAATTGTCCTTCATTTTTAAAATAATTTCTTTTTCAGCACAAAATTTAGCAAACCTTGAAAACATTAGAGTTTGGAATGTTTACCTTTTCCTTCATTTAATAGTACAGTGCTAGTGAGTTTGACATAACCCATTTGCTCCAAGAATTACTAAGGGGCAGTCCTCAACATAGAATTAAGGTTGTGTTTACATCGTTAGTGGTTTTCTTATGTCTAGAAATTTTTACAGTGGTATTTGTATATATTACGTGTGTGCAAAGGTTCTACCCATTTTTCCCCCAAGTGTATGTATTTGTCTTTCAATTGTTGTTCTGTGTATGGATATCGTTTCTACTAATTCCTCAACAATTGGACATGGGACATGCATGTAATATGGCTTGGTCCAGAATCTGCTCATGAATCATTGATGGAAATCCGGAACATGGTTGATCTTTACAGCTTCTGTCCCCATCTCACAATTTCTGAAATCAGCAACGACATCTGCTATTATCAACAGCATCCTCCCCATACTCTTGATGTATATTTTTTCTTCGTGCTAGGGCTGAAGTACTGCTCTTACCAAACCCATACAACAAACGATGTCTAACATGGTCCTTATCATCTGCCATTTTGAAAACCATTAGGAATTTTTTTTACGAATGATTTAATTTTACAACCTTATTATTTTTATATGCTGTCTGTCTATACGTTTCATTGGCCGAACATTCCAGTTACCATAGCATCATACGCAATGTCAAATCCACTCATATACTTTGCATCTCCAAAAATGCGTAAAACTTTCGTGCACACCCAATAGTTTATGTATGTATGAGTATAAATATGTATATGGTATTTATAAGCATTCATATATGTATGAGTTTTTGCTTTCTTTATTAGCCCTGATGACAGTATGTTGCTTGACTGTGGCTCAGGAATATATTCACAACTTACTCGCTATTTTGGGTATGACAACATCAGTTCAGTGTTAAAGAAAATTTCATGCATATTTTTATCACATCATCATGTCGATCATTACATGGTAAGTCAGTTTTGAAAATATGAGTAAAAGTTTTTTCCTCAACTGTTATACTAGTCTGTTACTTGTAAAAAAGAAAGAGAGAGACGTACACAGAAATATTGTTAATGCTTTTAGAAGTATGGGAATTTCATGGTAAAATGAAAATAATGGGTTCGTAGGACATAAAACATGTTTACAAAGTTAATTAAATTTTGTACCTGTGCCATTCATTGTTTTATCATTGCTTTGATAGTGTTTTTGCCTAATTTCATAAATTTTGTGTTTAAAACCGTATGTACAGTTTCATCTTGCTTGGTGCAGAATGACCTTGCGCCATAAAAATACAACCAACCAACCAATTTTTTATTTATTGTCGATTTAAGTCTTTGGACAGTTTTCTTTAATAAAATTATAGAAGTGAGGGCAAAGACCACTCTGCTGGAGATTGCAAATCGAGCCTAAGGAAGTGGAAAGAATCAGGGATTACCTGGGCCTAACCCCAATGTTTTCTCCAAATTGTTGCCCCTGGTATTGGGAGTGTTTGGGGAGAGTTAAAGCAGGGAATAAAGAAGTAGTTACAAAATTGCTCGGTGACAACGTCAAAATTTTGATGTTTTTTTTTAATGTTTGTAATGAATTGTCTGCTTACTCTAAAAATACTTTAAGTGCTTAGCAGCAATTTAACTCAACATTACATAAATGTCGTAGGTATGTGATCTGCGATTGGCCACCAGTGAATACAAGATTTAGACACATGCGTTTATTGTACATTCGTTTTACAGTCATTCATTCAGATTCAATGCAATCAGGTTCAATTAACGATTCAGGATATCCTACTTCGAGTTTCTGTATTTCCCGCTGGGGCATCTCAGAGTTTTGTTGGATTTCTCAATTCAGGACTTCAAATGTTAACCTCTTAGAAAGTTATGCTTGTTACAGCATTCGGTCCAACAACGATTAATTTCTGGCTTCTAACAGTTCTTCAAAATATTGCACAAGTAACAGTTAACTCTGGATAGAACCATTCTGAAGCATTCCGCCTTTTATCTCATTGTTTCTTTGGACTGTTGAGTTTGCACTTATCCTTGTGCCGAAATGACTACTTTAACACTACACTTGATTGAGTATTAGTCTTATCTAAACTTGTTAAGTATTAGTAACTACTTCAACTATTACTATGTTAATACATAACTATAATGAACTAACAACAAACAAGAAAATACATCACCAAAGTCCCGATCTTTATTCCGTCCATGTAGTCTACGTTACGTTTAACTTTTTTTTTCCCAGCAACAGTAATCAGGGTGCACCTCTCACCTCCTATAGTAGAGTTCGTGGAGAACGGGTTTAGCTGCTGCACAATCAACTGAAACTATGCAATCAAATGCCTTCGGATTAACTCCGCGATAAGCACTGTCGCCAGGAACACTTTCAAAGTTTAACCTAATGCATCAGCAGACTTTGGCTTGAAACATTGACACGTCGAAGTAACAACAAACGTAAATTCGAAATAACATTTAGCAAATCCAATAATTAACAACTTGACTTGGACTTCACCGAGCCCATCTAACATATGGTAAGCAACCTATTTACCATTACAACATTTTAACCATTGCAACTAGTTATCGCCGGTAACCTTGGCTGCCACACCCTTAACGCTGCCTCTCGGCCCTTTTCATGGTACATTCCATTAGCATAGGAACACCCTGGTGATGTCACACTTACCAACGGTGACTCTCCAGGTAATTAAGACTAGTCAATGACTCGGTTGATTCAGTATTTAACTACACATGTTACATGTTGTTATAGCTGGGTTCAACAGTAATTTAGAATTCTTAGTTAAAAAAAATATCACTGTAGTTTACGAATTTACGTATTTTGTTTATTTATTTGAATGTTTAGGGAGTGTTTAGAGTACTTAAAGCAAGAAAAGAAGCTTTTATATCAAGTTCGGAAACTTATAGACCACCTGCTGTTATGAGCATGAGCACCTTAGATAATGCCGTAAACAGCTTTCATAAGTTTTTTGGACCGATCAAGTATGACATAAGGTACTTACAGTTTCTGTTAAGTTTGAACATGTGTGATATTTATAACATATGGTACTTAAGGAAAAAAATTGTAGTACCCACGTTTTCAGCTCAAACTAGAACTCCCAGATTTGTATGCAACAAAATTAGGTATTATACCCCGTTGCCAAAATCAACACAATTCCTATGGAAGTAGTTGGCGATTGCCCCCAACTAGTATATCACCCAAAGTCTCAAGGTAATTGTGTGGATCATAGGATTAGTAAACTCTTAGATTATCAAATTTAGCTTACTTTAAGACATTTTATGAGTAAATTTCAAAAGTGACAATAAGAATTAAATTTTTAGCGGGTTTCAATAGATATTGAACCCGCTATTGCTGTTGGTTTTTCTGTCTGCCTGTCTATACGCAATGAAAAGGACAAGGTAAAGGTCTTCCGTAAATGCAATAATTATGGTTGTTGTTAATGCTGAAAACCTACCGAGTTACTTGAGAATTAGAGAGTTGCGAATTAGAGAGTTGTGGATTAGGGTTGCAGATTAAAGAGTTGTGAATTAGAGAGTTATGGATCACGGAGTTGCAGATTAGAGAGTTGCGGACTAGAGAGTTGTGGATTAGAGAGTTGCGAATTAATGTTAATTGAAACCCGCTAAATTTAAATATCGACCGCAACCGATTTTCTTTCATTTCCCTGTTAACTTTCTCCTAGCTAAAATGATTGAGAAGACAAATTAACACTGCTGAAAATAGTATGTTTAAACGTTTACAGCTGTTTTTCAATAGCTTCAGACTATTTTCATCAGAACGGCAATGTGCGATGACAACAAGTATTACAAACAGCAGTTACAGATATAGGTACAATTGCATGGTATACAAGAAAATTAGACCACGAGTTAGAATAGATAGACACCTCTGGTAATAAAATAATTATTCTGAATCATATGAGATAAGCCATGAGTCCATTGAATCATCTCGTGATGTAGAATAATCGTTTAAAATGGGGAGAAAATTCTTCCATATGGGAGGAAGGAAATTAGAAGGCATCTGGTCATTAATAGTGATTATATGTATGGCTTCAAAAAAATCATCAAGTGAAGAAGAAAACTTTTTAGATGAGTTATACTTTATGAAATAAAAATTTGTTGCCGGATTCCCATGAGTGTTTAACCAAAGCAGATCCATGGAGTTCTTGGTTCTGAACATAAGCAACATGTTTTTCTAGATGAATTCAAAGGGCGCTTCGTATTTGGCCTATGTAGACATGGTCACATTGGCAAACAATAGAATAAATTCCACAAAAATCAAAGGCCAGGATGGGATTTTTAAATTAGGAGAAACCCAGTTTATTAATGGGAGTGAAGACAACCTGAAAATTGAATTTGTGAAAGCTGGAAGTAATCACGGTAGAGATTTTTGGCACGAAGGGGATGCAGACAGTGTTAAGAACAGGAGAAGAGAAAACAGTGAGAGTAGTAGCTGATTAAGGTGTCATGGGGGTTTTTCAAGGCCTGCTCAATGATTGAAGGAAGGGTTGAATTTGCGGTCAATTGCAACGGTAACGAATATAGTTCAGTTTAGTTATGAGTGCTTCATTTGTGGATGAAAACTTCAGAGCCTGAGAAATTAACCAATAAAATTGCGCATTCGCATGATTAGAAAATCAGCATGTTTTAGCATTAAAGAGTGGGAATTGAACCCACAAGCTCTTGATAGCCAGTCAAGTGCTTTTATTCATTGAGCTACAAATACCCGATCAGATTTCCTTTTGCGAGTGAATATAAATCTTCACAATGGACAAATTCACAATTAATGGGGCCTTGCTTCGCGATTCCTTTTTAAACCAAAGTAACAAGTGAAAAAAGCCAACTTAGTTGCAAACTTGTCCATAGTGAGGCCTTATATTCATTTGCAGATGGGAATTCGATTGATGCCTGCAGCTTAATGCGTTAGAGCACTTAACCTGTTATAAAGAGGTTATGAGCTCTGTTTCTGCAAGGTGCTGAGAAATCATTTTTTTTTTTTGTGAGTAATTTGTCACCGAGGATTAAATTTCTTTGCTGACCTTTTTGAAGATTTATACGGTTTGTTGTAGAGGAATTCCAAGCGATAAATAAGATGAATTTGACCTCTATTCGTCATAGTTACTATGGTATTATATTTAGTTGCTGAAATTTCTACATCTTTATAAACAGTGGTATTGTTGATTTTACAATGCTATTTCATTGCTTTGAATCTTTTCCTGGGAATATGTTTATTTGAAGAATCTGATTTTATTAACTGACGAATTTTTGAAGGGGTCTGATCACTAATTAGATATTTCCTGGGGCTACAGGTCAGGTACCCCTAATCTATACTGTAGTCAATGTAGTTTTTCTGTAATATTTTGTGTAGCAAAGCATGCATTCAAAGTATTAATGCACTAAATATGACAACTGAAAAATTTGATAATCCACAAATGTTTTTGTGTAGGCTGATTTTGTAAATTACTTTTTTACACATGAACAAAAATATATTTTACAATGACATTTTCATTCAAGGGTGTTTTATAACCATCTGCTGACAGAAAGTAAGGTTTGCAATCCTTTGGAAGAATTTCTTGGCGATGTCAGGATATTTACTGTTCCGGTTATACATTGTAAGGAGTCATATGGTGTTGTTTTAGAAACTAACTATTGGAAAATAGTCTACTCTGGTGATGCGGCGCCATGTCAGACTCTGATCGATGCAGGTACAGTACAGTAATTTCTCTCTGGTTGTGTATAGTGGTACAGACGTAAGTGTATTGTGCAAAAAATTTGGATTTAAATCCTGTACTTATACCAAGCATTTGCACTTTTTCTACCGACCCCCTATTTTAGAGCTTGATTCCCTAGGTCAGTGGTTCCCAAAGTGTATGCCGTGGCACCTTCCTCCTAGGAGTGCAATGAAATAATGTTTCAAAATGTTCGTAATTTTATTTCCATTTTCCATTCATTGTGATAGGCAGCATCATCTAGCAGACCTGGTGTAAACCAGTCCACTAGGTGTCGTTACATTTTCTTGCATCAAAATATGCTTTATTTTTTACCTAAATATGTTTGTCAGAATTTGACATAGAGTACTCTGGATTTGGCAAGGGTGCCGCGAATCGAAAAAGTTTGGGAAACACTGCCCTAAGTGATAAGAGGTTCAGATTTCAGAGAAAAAATTAACGTTAGGTCTGTGGGACCCAATCTAATTATATAGAGCCCTCTTATGAATTTTCTGCATATGCTTATGGGTATAACTATTTTAATGTCATTAATTACATTGCACTATCAAGAGTCATCGCCAATGTGTCACTAAATCACCAAAAAAAAAAACACTTGCCAAATTTAAAAATCGTATATCTCGGAAACTATTAATGACAGACATAAACAAAAACAATACTTGGTATTCCGGAGTGACTATATTCTATCAGTGTCATCTATTTTTGTTGAGGGTACGAAAATTTTATTCGAAATACAAAGCATTATATTTAACATTGAGTCAATGTAAACCCTATAATTTCAACTGCATATTTCTCAAAAACCTAATGTGATAGAGCATTTCTAATGCCAGATTCAAAATTAGGGGGCTGAATTCTTTAAGAAATGGTAGGTTTCTTGCCAGAAGCGGACAAAAAGTTCAAATTTGTTGACTAGTGTAATCAGTTGATGAATAATTCGGATAGCTGACAGTGTCGTTGAATAGATTATGTTCGTTAACCGATTACCTACAGTGCACATTTACCCTTTTGCTGTCCCTATGTTGTATCTTTCAACCTTTGTGAGGCTGCAGCCTGGTAAATTCTCCTTTTAGAAGACGAGGGTGTGGTCACAACAATTTTACTTGAAAATACTTTTCTAGTAAAATTTCCTAGTAGTTTAAAGGTTATGTATTAAACTATCACAAGTATGAATAATTAATTATGGCATAGCCATAAAGAGTATCCACACACTCCTCCTATTAATATGTACTTCGTTGATACATTTCCTTTCTGGTTGGTCACTGGTACTTGAAGTACAGATGTTATTCCATTCGGTTTTAAGAATGCATCAAAAATTATTGTAATCGAATTTCAGGCACTTTTTGTGACCAGTATACTTTTTCTCAAATGCTAAAAGATTTCGATGTCTGAAAATTTTCAATTACTCATGAGTTCTCACATATTTGAAAATAAAGGGCTTGATTATTGGCAGTTGCTGTATATATGTTATTTAGGCGTTCTGAGTCTGAGTTTTCAGATGCATTTGCGACTATTATTTTCCTCCGAATATCTCCACAATGAAATATTTATGAAAAAAGCTCATAAAACCATGACATACACTCAAGGCTCATAAAACAAAAAAAAAACTCCATGAGAATCTCTCGCAGCCCAGTATAATGAGTCCAGTGGTTGAAAAAGATACTCTAAGCTAGGCTATGCTTTTTTTTTTGCCGCTTCTCTCTCCCCCCACCAATCAGTGGTAGGAACATAAAAATTGTTACATTCAATATATGCCAAAAACTTTTGTATTAACAATAAATATGTTGAAAAACAAACTCATAAATTGAAACACAAAACATGAAACAAAGTTACCTTATATTGCAGTGTTATTTTTTTTTCGGTATATAATAAATCCAATTCAGTTTTACAAGGATCAATTTTAATTTTAGCAAAAAAATAAATAAATAAAAGCCTATCAAACATGGGTATTTACATGGAAAGCATAATGCCTAGCTTTCTTCTCGACAAGACATTGTATGATATTTATTTTGTTATGTCAGACTCAATATACAAAGTTGCTAATAGATTCAATCTAGCTTCACACATAGTTGATCGGAGGTAGTTTTTAATTTCCTTAAGCATAGGCATAACTTTAGGGTTAAATGCAGCATAAACTGGGAAGTGGGGGTGGGGGGGGAACAAAAACCCAAAATTGTATGGGGAAGGTATGATTTTGCCTCCTTTCTAAAAAAAACTGGCGGAGCAAGTGCCTTCCCCCTTTTCAATGGTACATTAGCAGATATCATTTCTAAATTATAATATGCTCACTGGGGTAACAGTCTAGAACAGCGGTTCTTAAACTGTGGCCCACAGGACCATATCAGGGAGTCCGCGAGATACTCTCAGTGTTCCACAAAGATTAGGAAAAACACTAAGAAAAGAGCAGTTTTTCTTTAATGCGAAGAATAAATTATGATGGGACGAAAAATATCTACATTAAATGGTGAAAATTAGCGATGAAATACTAGAAATAAATATGTATGATGCAAATTGTGTGAGGTATATGCCAGCACTGTACATTATCGAGAACGATCTTAAGTTCATGAAAGCAGCTAAATTTGTAATATTGCATGAATTGAGCAGCTTCAAAATGTAGCAAGTTTAGGAGGTGTTAATGTTCATGCTGTATCAAAGATGACTTATTGGGAAGCCTGTATGTTCAAATGAGAATGGAAGGTAATAATATAATGGAAGGAAGATAATGGAAGGTCGTAAACTGAAAACAGAACCAATATGACTGCTGACATAAATGGAAGCACAAGGTTGTTGTGTACGTTATATATAAATTGATAGTTGTTACAACATAATTATGCATTTCTGTTTAGGAAAGAACTGCACTCTTCTTATCCACGAAGCAAGTATCGAGGATGGCTTCATCAATGAAGCTACACTTAAAAAGCACAGGTATTATATTTGCTTTAAATATTAAGAGCTTTTTTGCGTCCAGAAATGAAAAACATGACAATGTTTATTTAACCATTATAAGAAGCACTACAAAATCCTTACAATAGTATTTCATTTTCCTTATCTTCTTTAGTATATATATACACATCAATTCAATACAACAAATTAATTAGGTAAAACTAAAGACCAAAATATAAAAACCAGAAAAAAAAATTGTGATGAGTCTACAGTAAAATTCATCTAGATTTAACAAGATGTGGACCCTTATAGTATTGGGTGCAATAACGTTATTTATTGGGTGTAATTTTAGTTTCTTCTTAAACATATCAATATTCCTAATATCTTCTGGGAAACTGTTCCAATTCTAAATTCTGGAATATTCTATATTCATTCTGAATGACTCTGTTTTAATTTTTGATATAATCTTAACAGATATCGTTTTATAAAATTTCGACAATTTTCTAGAGTGTGTATACCAATACAACACAGTGTAAATAAATTATAAACTCACCCATAAAGCACAGATAACTTACGATTGTAACAAGCATTTGATATAAATTCATGCAAATAATATACCAATGGTGATTACATACATATAATGATTACAACTTTTGAAAATGGCGAAAAAAAATTTTCCTAAGAAAAAATAATCATTTACAACCTGTAAAGAAAATATAAACTCAACATGCAAATTTATGGACTGCGAGCCTGTTAACTAATTTGGATATGTGTAGTTTTATACACATCATTTGGATCCAGTATTGTTATGAAAAGTGCATTTTGTGACTATGCCCCGAGGAAAAGAACTGAATGAAAAGGACATCAGAAAAACATATTTGCTGCATGGCAAGGGACAGTCAACAAGAGGAATAGCCCGTAAAATAGAACGCTCACAAACTGCTGTCCAAACTGTCATCGAAAAAGGTGATAATTGTGGAACCCAAAAAAGATCAGGTAGACCACCAAAACTGTTACCCCGGAACCACAGGCACGTTCAAGCTCTTGAAAATCATGAGCAGGTGTCCACTCATAAAATTGCATGTGTATTGTCAACACCTGTATTCCACCAAACTGTCTGGAAAAGTTTAAAAGTAAATTTGAACATGAAGTTCAGGGAAATGGAAAGTAAACTGAAACTTACTACCAGTAATAAGTTAAATCGGCTTGATTGGTGTAAAAAACTGTGAAATAGCGTCATGAGTGGGATGAAATGGTGTTTTCTAATGAAAAACGTTTCTATCTGGATGGCCCTGACGGATATTCGTCAATTGGCGTGATCGTGATGAATTCACACTCAGACAAAGGTAAGGCTAAGTAGACAGCAAGAAGGCGGTGAAGTGATGGTGCGGGCAGCTTTCAGAGCAGGAGGAAAAGCAGACATCGTATTCCTTCGGGGCACTATGAACTCCAAATATATCAGGAATTAATGTATGATCTCTTAATCCCATCTGGGCCTCTTTTATGTGGTCCGAATTGAAGTATTAACAAGATAATGCCAGTGTACATGCATAAATGTCCACCAAGGAGTGGTTTGAACGAGAAAAGGTTGATGTGATTCCATGGCCCTCGCATAAACTGGACCTTAACCGGACCTGAATCCAGTTGAAAATGTGTGGGGTTTTATGGCAAAGGCTGCATATTGGCGCAACAAGCAATACCATCATCTGGATGATCTCCAAATAGCAATTTCAAATGACTGGGACAACATAGACTTAGGTGTTTTAAGAAAACTACTTCAAACAATGCCTGACAGAATG
This sequence comes from Dysdera silvatica, assembly GCA_006491805.2. NCBI lineage: Eukaryota > Metazoa > Arthropoda > Arachnida > Araneae > Dysderidae > Dysdera > Dysdera silvatica. The sequence continues at coordinate 127,826,827 of QLNU02015003.1, read as the reverse complement.
ATACATATTACTGAAAAGCAAGGAGAACCGACTTGCTATTAATTTCTGATTTCCTGAAATTTTCCACATTGAATTTATGTTTCTTTACAGGTTGTAAATGATTATTTTTTTCACGAACAAAATTGTTCACCATTTTCAAAAGTTGTAATTGGTATATGTATAATCACCGTTGGTATATTATTTGCATAAATTTATATCAAACGCTTATTGAAATCATAAGTTACTTGTGATTTATAGGTGAGTTTATAATTTATTTACATAGTGTATCCCTATGTTTATTTTGTCTTTCAAACATTATTTTAAGTATACAAGATTTATATTATTGATCCATAGGCATTATGTTATATTTATTAAATAATACCTTATAATTTAATCCTTTATCTTTTTTAATTAATTTTATAAATTTAATTATTTTTAAATTACTTTTGTTTAAATTACCCCAAACACTATTGCAATACAATAGATGACTATGAATAAACGTATAATACAAACCAGCAATATATTAATATATTTTTAGGAAGAAGTCTTGTTAATATTCTCAATATTCCAATGTCCAAACTTGCCTTTTTCTTTTTTTCTATTTGTTTATTCCATTTTAAATCTTTCGTCAAAGTTACACTCAAAATCAAATTCCTCTACAATGTCTTTCATACAAATTTTATATATATCTCCTAAATTTTTTTATTTTTATTATAAAAAAATTATCTTAGTTTTAGTTTCGTTTATTTTCATTTTATTAACCTTGAACCAAACCTCATATTTTTTAACTATTTGTTTTCCTGTCCTCATTAGTTCTTCCATATTATTCTCTTGAAATATGTAATATAGAATTAGAAAGAAATAGCTACTAGGAAATTTTAATACTAATTTCTCTAATTAGTAGAATATCAGTACTAATTTATTTTTTGAATATTTGTATGTGAACTGGAAATACTTTTCCAGTATTGGTATTTATTAATGCTGAAGGTATGTTTTAATCTATAATTTGACATTCTGGGTATGAATCAAGGTAAACTTGGACATTTCACATGTATTATGGTTTGGCTGTCATATCTAGTTCATTAGCATCTCAATGTCATAAACAGACTTATGACATAGTGCTCGTAGGAAACTAACAAGCATCTATGCTTTCAAAATTGAGTTTCGTTTGAAATGAACTTTTCTTTTCAGTACTCCGTCTCAAGTAGTTGACATTGCTGAGCAGATGGAAGCCCAACACCTCATCCTCACACATTTCAGTAAGCGGTACTTAGCTGTTCCGCTTCTTCCGGCATTTAAAAATGCTTCTGTCGGCTGTGCCTTCGACAACATGTGTGTAAGTAATGAATATACCATTTTTATAAAATGCTTTATCCACTCTTGCTAAAGATTTTAGAATAAAACAAATATGATCACCTCAAATGAAAAAATGTGGTTATATAGAGGTATAAAATACAAAAATCTGTCAGAACGGCATTTCTTCCAAATTTTATTATGACTGATTTATATTACTTTTGTAGCATGTGTTAAAGTATTGAGTGTTTTTGGTGCATATATATATTTGAAGTAATATAGTGAAACCTGTATACATATAATGTTTTCTAACAGTCCTGACAGATATAGAGTATAACAGCTTCAACCTCATCTGTAACGACAAAATGCCTAAAGCGATATCTTTTTGGACCTTAAAGTATGGTTATAGTCCAATTTCACTGCATATGCATAACGTGATTTCAAATCTTTATACAATTAATCTAATTAATATTCCGCATATTTCTCATAGCATATGTGCCATGGTTATGATTTATAATTACAAACATTCAGCATAGAAGGCCGCAAACTCCCTTATCCCCAAAAATAGACCATCAGTTTCTAAAATTTACGTGCAGATAGGTATTTACGAGCAACGACCTTAAGCAATGAGTGATAACTCACATGGGTGATTATGTTCTAGGATTTCCATAAATTTCAACTTCTCTTTCGGGATTTCTTTTTAAAAAATTACGAAAATGGTGTTTTGTTTCCTAAAGAGCATTCAAATATTACATAACCACCTTTGTGTGGGGGCGACTGTTATGCATATTTTTCTATGTTAGCCAATGTTCATTTTTGCTTACGGTGGTAGGGAGGGGGGGTATAAAATACTTGAATTCTCTTCCATAATTTTTTTTTTTTATATATTCCTATGGAAATCAGTGTCTTTACCAAAAATATTATTTACCATTTCAGAGAATTTTCTGATACATTCAGGGAATCTGGTTTGGACTTGTAATCATTCACTTAAAAGAATTATTTCCATTCAGCAAATGACACAAAAGAATGAGGATGAAAGAATTAATTCACTGAAATATGTTACTTAACTTTGACTATGGCCATAAAACTTTGATTTGAACTAGCCATTGTTTTAGGTGTAAGAGAAGATTAATCCCTATTTGAAAAGTATTAATCGCTGCAAAATAAAATCTCCTGTAAGAGAAAATTTGGTTTTATCTTTCATGCCGCCCCTCCCCCCAATTCCAATTTGAAAGTGTCTTTTCGTTTCGAAAAAAGAATAGATCGTTCTATAAGCTGCTGGACTGAATATTTCAAACTGATACACCACCTGATTGTATCATTCTATTTTTTTCTGTACAAAACGTATTAGTTTGAAGAATTAAGGTTGGGGGGATTCTGTTTTTAAAGGAGAGCGTATGATAGACTAAATAAATTAAAATATAATTCTCCCATTCATGATTTAGTTTTAAACTATAACTTCTTTTTCGTTTTTCAAATTGTTAAAGACAATGTCATATTACATAAAAAGGTTAAACACTGGTAAAATAGCAATGAAAAAGATCACTCAAGCTTTCGGACGCATCAGCAGCAGTCCTTCATCAGGAGTAATGTTATCATCAGAAATCATTACTCCTGATGAAGGACTGCTGCTGATGCGTCCGAAAGCTTGAGTGATCTTTTTCATTGCTATTTTACCAGTGTTTAACCTTTTTATGTAATTTCCTCCCTGGTACCCTGTATTTTATTTCGACAATGTCATATGTTCTATTTTTTTGTTGGTAATAAACTGTAGTAGTTTAACAGTATATCACAAATGTAGTGATAGTTTTGTTAAATCTATATCAAATTTCCTATAAAAAATAGAAAAAACGTTTCATTTGTTTTATGGTACAAGGGTAACTAAGACCATTCTGCCCCAGCATCTATAATTTTATGAGGAATCCTAGCAGCTTAGAGAATTAACCTTCAGATTTTGGATCTGCAGGAAAAAGAATAGTAAGCATTAGTTCCTCGCTGGAATCGGACGCTTTTTGTCCTCACGAATGGTCTACAGGTAACACTGCATGAGAGATTAGCAATAGTAATTGATTGTGAACTGGGAGGCTTTGAACTGTGGCATGGCACTTTCCGATAGTTAAACGATTTTTTTTTTTTTTCAAAATCTTACTGTAAAAAAAAAGTGTGCAATTTTGATTTTTTGGGAGCTAAAACTTGACCTTAAATCTAACGTAAAAACCATAACCAAATTTTATGTGTCTACCTATCACTGTATTTGAATGCAATGGCATTTTTTACTTGTCCAAAAAATCAGCTATTTTTTTTGTAGCTGAATTTAATGGAAACGATCTCGTTTTTCTAGCTAAATTTGCATGTTTAAGCAATATCAGCAGTTTGTACTCATGTCAATAAAAATTTAGATTATAAACCATAGTGACAGTCAAATTCTATTTTCTATAGGTACGTCTAAGTGATCTTCCTATTTTGCCGATGTTTATACCAACCTTAAAATGCTTATTTGCGGAAACATTGGAACAGCATTATGAGCAAGCAATGTCAAGTGTCTGTTTTGAGAAGGTTTTCATAGAATCTGCAAAAGCTTGAAGAAGCTATATGATGTACAGAAGTCATCAGTATTTATTGTATAAATAAAAAACATTTGTACAGAGTGGTAGTAATACTTTTATTCAAAACAAATACAATATTGGTGGTATAGTCACATTGGTGGTGTCATCATACAAACTTAATAATTCTCCCAAATATGAACTAATACTGCTTGTATTGTACCATAGGAAAAACAAAATCCTTCAATAACAACACATCGATGACTAAAAGCATCTTACATTGCTTTTCTGTTTTTAACAATATTAGCAACAATACATTAATGTTTTAATACTTGAAATTACGATGACAAGGTAAATCGGTGGTAACCTCAATACATGCAGTGCTCAGTAAATCGAAATTTAACTTTATATGGAAAATAGTTGAGAAGATAAAGTAAGTCGAAATTATAATTCGAGATTTCGAAAAGAAGGCCTAATTTTTCATCTGTAGATTGGGCAGCACAGCCCTGATCAAACATACAACTCTTTACCCTTTGTTGTCCACACGGATTAAACTCAAGTTCGTTTACTACATACTAAAACAAAATGTACTCTTCATTTGAAACATATATGTATTAATACAAGTAATATGTTTAGTGTAAACCCTGTACTATTAATTACTTGAATAAAATACGGTAATAAGTTCCAGCCCATCAGAATATGCTCATTAAATACTTAAAAGAGACATCTTTAGTTGATATATATTTGTTTCTTTTCATTACCCCCACTACAACGATGTGTATTAACTTATACGTGAATCTATGATAACAAAGAAATAACAGGATTGTATGTGTTACCATGAAGACACCTGCAAAGTTAAGTAATGAAAAATAACTTTAAAAATAAAGCACTGAACAAGAAATAAGGAATTTGCAATATACTGTTAGCGTCCACCCATAATACCAAATAACTAGGACCATATATATGACATATATATCCGTTTGACAAAAAAGTACATCACTATTATGTCATTAGGACATGGTGCAGTAACTTCAATATAACAATACAATATACATATATGTGTGTAAATAACATGTGATAAATATATAAAATAGACCACAAATTTTTATTTGCAGATTCCATTTCCAGAACTCGTTTTTTTATAATCATGGATAAATGACCAGTGATGGTTAACCATGGGAATTTTCCTTTATTTCTATGCAATTTTGCAATTAAAAATTCAGCTTGTGGGGGAGGGGATTTCTTTTTAGATTTTGAATTTAGACTCCGTTTTCTTAAATGCTCTTGAAAGTAAAAATTTGTTATGTCACAAAAAATTAGTAAAATGAAGTCATTTACATTAGACTGACAGAAACAGAATTTTTAGGGACCTCTTTACTCTTTTAGTATTAGTAATGTCCATATTTAGATTTCTCAAAAAGAGCTTGATTTTGTCAACGAAATTCATGGGAATCGTTTCTTGCTCCCCTCCCCACCTTTCTTTCTGCTGCAATTGAAACTTTGCTATCACTCTCGGGCTGTTCTGGAAAATTTCGTTTTTAAACTGACGTTAAAAAGAGAAAAAAAAACCGTGTCTGTACTAAAAACAATGCACTGAAAGGGTTGAACAAGGTTTGGATTCTTTGTAAAATAGTAATCTCTTCCCAGAATAAACGCTAGATTAGTTTTACAAAGTTTGGGAAAAAATAAAACCAGCTTTTGTTTAGAGCATAAAGAAAAGAAGAATTATATATATAAACTAAAGCGCATGACTTTATCAAGAAAGTAAAAAATTTGAAATGGGCAGGCTATGTAGCTATAAGAAATAACGATGGATGGACCAAAAACGCTAGAATGGATCCCACCGAACGAGAAAAAGCCAAAGACAAGGCGTATTAATGAAATTATCCAATATATTGGATCAAACTGGCAAAAAACGCCCAAAATTGGCTTAGTTAGATATGCTGAGGGGCCTCCCCTGCAATAGACCGACAGTAGCTGAAATGATGATCAATAAACTCCTGATCTTACCTATGAACTTCCCACCAAAAAAAGTTAGTATAAATGGGAATTAATATTTCTTTCTATTGAATACTTCCTTGACCAATGCAAAAGTTCGTAAAGTGAAGGTTCATAAAACATGAGTTCACTGTATATAATAATCCTATTTGAACAAAGATGGAACGTCACAAAAAAGTTGGAACGACCGTTAACCAATCATAGTAGATACAATAATCTCTCCCACTAAGTCTCAAGAAGACCAAGAAAAAGGTCGTTAATCATAATGATGTCTTAAGTAAGGACTGATTTTAATGTTTTGATTTCCTTTCACTATTGCAAGTTTAGGAATGCCAATGCATTGGCATATTTAGAAATCTTCGAGTTTCACGTTGCAAGGACAGCAATAGTCATGTTGCTAGGGCTTAAGTTTTTCAAGGGATCCAAACCTCTTAAGAGCTAAATGAACCATCCTATGGTGAGCATTAGTTTGTAAGTGTTCCTTTTTTTTTTTTGTCCGCAGTTGGGAGTTGAACATGGGATAACTTCATGTTAGGCAAACACATTAGCATTGCACCAACATGGGCCAGTTTAGAAATAATTGTTATAATTTGAATCACACCTTAAAATTTAATAAAGTTGCAGTGCAATAATGATACAGTACGTTATAGTGAGGAAATATAACTTGCAAATAATTTTTTTTTCAAATTTTGTTGCTATATATATATAGGGCTTTATCTTTTAGTAATACATCAGAAATTGAATGCTTTTGCTTCATTAAACGATTGTAGAAGAGATCTATCAAATTCTTTTCTTTTGGAACAAATTAAAATTGTATATATATCAAAGGAAATCTTAGCATGTTCAGATAGTCAATTGGCATACTTGCGTTCAATGACAGGAAATGGCAAGAAAACAAAAGCAAGGCTAAGGGTCAGTAACAAAATGAAGTCCTTAATCAAAAATACATCAACACTATGAAACAATTTCAGGGACCATAAAATACCGTCGTTAAACAGAATGAATCGTTAATTAGGGGAATACTATTCAGAAAGATTATTGTATAATAATTTTTAGAATACATATAATAAATACAATTTATTTATAAATTGGTTTATTTCTTTGAATTTTTTCTTTTAAATCTGGCGCAGTATAGCCCAGATGCTCTTGCGCCATAAAAATCCAAACAAACGATTTTTTTTTAACAATTCAACGAATCTCTCTGTTTGGGTAAAAGAATCGAGACTTGATTGCACTTGTGAAATTCTAAAAAATTACGTTAAATATTTTTCAAATTAAACATATTTGAACCTGCTTCATCTACCCAATCGTTTTATAATCATATGTAAACCTATTAAAAATTATATCTAATCACAAATATTACTACATATCTACCAGGCTAGAAAACATTATTGCTGTTGTCATAAGTAAAGTATTAATATGAGTGATATGCACTATATCAAGTTAGAGCATTTAAAGGTTATTTTCTAATGTTCAAATAAAAACATATTAAACTGACACACAAAATTTTTTTTTTTATTCAAATGCTTTAAATTATAAATACTATAACACTGCATTATCGATATAAAATAATAAAAACGAAACTCTTTTATAAAAGAATCTAAACTTTGGGTACAACATGTATTTATACATATATAAAAAACAAAACAATGTACCACACCAATGTGTAAAAATCAGATTTTTCAAAAGTGAATAAATATATATATTATAAATTTGTGTATGTGTTGTATAACTGACAAAAGAAACCAGAAAACACAATTGCAATAATTCCTTAAATTGCACTTTAAAACTTCATTACGGATGTGCATTTCATTGCATTTGCTTACTGTTTGTAAAATCTGTGTTCGGGGTGGCTAGCAGACTTCGATTAAGTGATTCGTGTTTTGTTAACAATGGCTCCTTACTATCCCGCTCATGCACATCTACGTGAAGTTCTAGTATGTTTTCTTTAAGGTCGACATGTGATGAATCTGCAGACAAAAAAGAAAATTCATTTGGGTCAGTAGAAAAAATTGCAGATGTAATTATTGATAAAAAGAAAAGCCACATACTATCTGGCAATTCTTCGTGAGAGTTACAAAAAGGCACGGTGTCTCGCAAACATCTTAGCGCCTTTACAGCTGCAGGCTGAAAATAAAACCACATATTATACATATACTGCAACTTGTATACACAATAGGGTGGCAAATATGCCCATTTATCTAATTTCTTCAAATAATTTTTTTTTTTTTTTTTTTTAATTTTAGAATAGTCTTACAGTTAATTTTCTTGTTCACTATCTTCCCTTGGAGCATGAAAAAGTAATATACATCGCTGAAAAGCGTCCTTTGTAGCAGTAACTCTGTAGTGGGGGTGACGCAATGAGTCCCATCTTAACCACTGCCTCCTAAATTTACCCTCTAAATTTAGGGGGCAGTATCTTAACGTAGAACTTCAGCTGTGGTGACTGAAGTTTGGATTCTTCGTTAAACTGTAGGTCCAGCTTGCCAACCCGTTTGGCCAACATTCTGCGCTTAAGGCCATTTCCTTTGTATTTCTTTCACCGTACTACGTGTATGTGTGAAAACAGAGAGACCTCCATCCTGCTGTGGATTAAAAATGGTTGTCTTTGATTATATATATATTCATACAGCAGGGTTACCTCACTGACAAATATGAGGGAAGGAGGGCAAAAGAGAGAGAATTATGGACTATTATATAGGATGCACGTTGTATACTATTTGCATAGTACTTCAGAGAGTTCGTGGGATCCATACCCTACTGTGTTACCACAGTAATTCTATTGAAAGGAAGACCTATACATTACTGAACAGGAATTCTAGTTTTTCTAGCACATGAATGTATATACAGGTAAGATTTGGCGAAAGCTGCTGCAATTTTGCTCTTTTCACAGATGACAATTGGAAGGGATGATGAGTTATAACACCTAATAATTCTGACATTTTTAATTCCCACTATTAATTATTTATTTATTAATTTTAATTCCCACATTCTTAGCTCAAACTAGAGCTTTGTTGTGATAGGAGAAAAAGAGAGACAGTCCCCAACCTAGAGTCGAACTTGGGTATACCCATTGAGCCTGGGGTGCTTTAAATGCTAGGCCATCGAGGACAGGAGCGAAGTTTTTTCTCTCCATATATAAGGTTGTAAGGCTTAACAAAACAATACAGAGTTTCACCAGGAGATTCCATAACAAACAGTTATTTTGACACTGGCGTAAGGTTTAAAAACACGACGTTTCGGGAGCCAACTGCTCCCTTTGTCAAGTGAAGGCAGAATGTTATTACCATTCTTGGAGCTTACCATTAGGTACTTATTACTTTAAGGCTTATTACCATTCTTAGGGCTAACACAATTACCGAATAATGGTCGACACACAAAGTGTCCAAGGAGAGTTTTTTCTGATTATTTTGTGGGGATTTATTATACTTAATAATTTTGATGCCCACGTTTTTAGTTCAAACTAGAGCCTTTTGTTATAGGAGTAAAAGAACCACAACAAAAAAAAACTTGCCTCAGTGGGCTTTGTGTGTTGACCATTATTTGGCAATTGTGTTAGCCCTGAGAAGGGTAATAGTATTTTACAACCTTATATACGGAGAAAAGGAACTTCATTCCTATCCTCAATGGCCTAACGGTTAAGGCACTTTGGCTCAACAGAGAGACCCTAGTTTGATTCTAGGTCAGGGACAGTCTTTTTCCCCCTATACCTAAAAAAGCTCTGCTCTGAGCTAAAGCATAGGTGTTGGAATTATTAAATATAATAAATCCCATGGAAAAAAAAATCACAAAAATATTGCTCTGGTGGCTTTGTGTGTTGACCATTATTTGACAATTGTGTTATCCTTGAGAAGGGTAATAATATCTTGCAATGAGTCATAACTCTGCACAATATTGTAATAAATTTTTAAGTATTTGCTACTACGCTTTCAAAACGCATGTTATCAACATCAAGGTTGTTTGGACAACAGATTAAGTAAAAACGTAAATCATTGGAAAAAAAAGGGGGTTGGGAGTTATTTGGCAAAACATGAAACTTGATCCAATGTCTGTCACGTCTTTAAACCATTTAGAGTCTTTCGGTGGAAGGGTGCTATTGGGTAAAGTAAATGCAAGGGGTCAATGAATCAACCTACTAAAGGGCAGTAAAGAGAAAAGGGAGTGCTGTAATGTACAGATATTTTGTATTGATTTGCGAGCCTATACTTTTACTGGACATTCCCAATTTGCTGACAAATGCATCTCCCCCCCACCGTGAGAAAGTTGGTGTAGTGCAGAAAGAACTTGGAAATGTTCTGTTTCAAAATAAGATCAAGTAAAAGCCAAAGTTAAATAAAAACATCAATAACTTTGGCTACAGAAAGGAATTTCTAACAGATATCCACTGCAATGGATAATGACTAACAAGTTATTAATTTCATTTCCAATTTTATACCTAGTTGAACATGGTTTTGATAATGTGCAATTACTCTACAGCCAAAGAAAGTTATTGCAATTAAGATGAAATATAACATTGGGACAGTACTATCAATGTGAAGGAAGGTATACAGCAGTAAGATACACTCAATAGGAAGCTTATACAGCGTATCAACAGCAAAAATAGTTATCATAGGTGCTATTGGTGCGGTAAAGTGTGTAAAATACACAGAATAGAAAGAAAATACTCAATATTAGAAAACTAGGGCATCCCAGGAACCAGTATTTAGCAAGGAAAAAAAAGTGTTTTGATTTTTGGGATCCAAGTTTTCCAAAAAATATCCACATTTTTAAACACAGCAGGTCCTTGTGATCCAGTTTTATAAGCACCCAGGGGTCACCTGATGATCTGTGTTGTATAATGAATCTTTTTTTTTTCTGCAATAGGTTAATTTTTTCCCCCTTCATATTTTAAGTTCCGTTTATCTGTAGGTTATTTAGTAATAATTTGCGCATAATATTTTTGTTTGTAAAATCAGCTTTTCTTCAGACTCGTATGCCTGTTTGCCAGCGTTATTTCAAAGTAGTAAGAGGGTGTTAGCCCCTGAAATATCACAAAAAGGCAGGGGGGGGGGGGAATCAACTGAAAACGCTCGGTAACTTTAAATATTTGATGAAATTTAAAATGATTTAGTGAAAATGTAAAATATATTTTAATAGAATGAGGAAAGCTGATAATTACAAAGGATTCCGTTTGTGTTATCAAGAGAGGGAGGAATTATGATTATGTTATGAATGACTGATAATATTTTTAATATGTACCTAATGTTTCTTTTTTTTTTCATGTTCAAACTTTTTAAAATTACATACGTACACACACATAGTGAGAGAGAAAGGGAGAGGTAAATATTTCTTTAAAAAGAAAAATTAATTTTTAAAATTTCAAGACCGGAAAATTTTCCCTCCCACATCTCTATTTATGGCATGAGCAGAGCTACAATCAAGTTGTGCCAGAACTGAGGAATCCGAAGCACTTTTGCCTAGGACAGCGGTGCGCAAACTATTTTCATTGCCAACCCCCATCTTGTGTAAAATTTTGACATGACCATCACTGGATGAACTGTCCTATACTTAAAAAATATGTTATGTACATATTATGTGCATTTCTTTGAATTTGGTGACCCACAAAAATTTTCTTGCGACCCTCCTGGGGGTTGCGACCCATGGTTTACACACCACTGACCTAGAAAACCAAACTTCATACTACAGTACATATGTAAAAATATAATTTAAACAGCATTTTACACATACTTCCATCACTTGGAATTCGACAGAAATATTGTCTTTCTTCAAGCTGCTGACCATGCTTTTAATACCCTAAGTGAGAAGAAAGATAGCCATTGACAAATGAATTCATTAAACATGATGTAATAGACTACTCCATCCAGATAGAGACATTTCTCAGGATAGGGTGACTTTATTGTCGAAGAATGGATGTTGCCTCATCTCAACTGGATGGAGCAATTTCAATGTTACATAATAGATGTTGAAATATAAATCAACATACCAAAGCTGTTGAATAATCGATTCCAGTCATACGATCTCCATGGATGATGACTTTACATTCAGCACCATCTGTACATTCTAGTAAAAGATTATACATATAAAAGAACATTTATTTTTTATATATTAAATTTTCTGCTTCACAAAAAATACTCTTTAATTCACAATTATTAGGATTTCATAAATACCAATTTAAAGTGATAACTTTAGCTTGTGATAAAAGGACGGCCATGGTTGTTTTATGACAAACAAGGTATCATTTAAATTTCCAGCCAATACTGCACTGTTTAAACTACAAGTTATTAGGTCTTCAGTTTCCTTTGAAAGTAGCAAATGTGAATGGTGCACAACATAGCAAATAAGCCTGAAATTTTTGGATTGTTTAGCTGTACCTACTGGTCAAGAAACAAAATTTTAATACCTTGCTAGAGGGAACTACTTGAAGATGGTGCCATGTTTGATATGCTAGGATCTAAAATTCTAAAGAATATGTATATGTAGTGCCCCCCACCTAACCAAATCTATGTTTGTTTATGGTTTTATGGCTTAAGGGACTACAGTGGTCATGCTGCGCCGGGACCTACTGTTTTTCGAGGAATCCGAACCTCTTAAGGCCTAGGGAACCAAACCCCGGACTACAGTGAGCAGTGAGATCCTATAACCACACTTAACATATAAGGGCAGATAAGACCATATTATATTGAACATGGCTTCCTTCCATTCATCCCTAGCACTAGCAATTGCACTAATTAAACTACGAACTGTTCAGCCTTTCTTTCGGAGTAAAAAATGTGGACGGCTAACAACATGGAAAATAAGCTTAAAGTTCTAGGATTGCTTAGTTACATCTATGGGTCAAGAAATAAGTTTTCAATGGAACCACTCGGAGGTCAGGTACACCGATACGCTGAAATTCTGAAGAATGTACATGTACATAGCACCTCTTGTAACTAGACGTAACAGAGAGCCATTGCTACTCTTGCAATATGTAACAGGAAATTTTTAATATTACAAATTTTAACAGTTCCCTTATAATTTTATATTATTTTAAAATTTTACCGAGTAAGGCATTTGTAATTTTTCCTTTAAAATACTCAATAGAAGGAAAGTATATGCAATCGTCAGGCGTCACGTGGATGTGTGTCACATTGTTATCCACCTGCAAAGCAATAACGAAAATTTACAATTTGAAGTAGTTTCTGAAAATATGAAAAAAAATTATTGGATAATATTTAAACCACGAAAAATAGATATATTTTTTTTTACCTTAATGTTCTTGATATTTATTTGAGGTTTGTTTTGCTTATAGAGAAGCATTGCTAAGGAAAGGATAACACCAAACAAAAGCCCAAACTGGAATTTAATGGAAAAAAAAATTAAATTTTATTTACAAAGAATTACTACAATTTATTTAAATTAAATAAAAAAAGAAGTCCACAGAACCCTCGCTGCAGCTAATCGGTTTCTACATTCAAACCATTTCCTTTCAAGAATACAAAAAATTGCTGAAGTATGCAACTTAATTGCATACTTCAGCATGAGATAAATGAGAGAAATATGAGCGATACACTGCGCAAAAATAATATTTAAAACAAATTACACACAAACGCAGTTTAATTTGAGCAGGAGATACATTTTACAATTGTTTCGGTGGAAAATCAAGCGTCCATTTAAAATCTGTTAAATAATCTCATCGTCAGAAATTCGTTTAAACGGGTTTCAGCGATGGTGGACTGATTTTCCACCGAAACAATTGTAAAATGTTTCTCCTGCTCAAATTAAACTGCGTTTGTGTGTAATTTGTTTTAAATGAGATAAATGTTATATCAAAATGGAAATTTGTAGATAATATGCTTTCTGACACTCTGAAATTACGTCATCTACAGAGCTTTAGAAAAACCGATTGGGGAATGAAGGCCGGCATTAAACAGAGCCAACTGGGAGGCACCACCCAGATCCTGCGACCTGCATAAAAGCATTTTAATTGCACTAATCACACAGGGTTGCACCATCCAGTGAGTAAGAACATTTTAATTGCGTTATTCACAAAGGAATGCACCACCCCGTATAACAGAAACTAAAATGGTCTTAACCAATGGGTCCTGCGAACAGGGTGGCGCCTTCCAGGCGGCCTCTGCATTTTTCCCCCCCACTTCAATTATGCAAAACTTTTCCAATTACCTTAGCAGAACTTAAGGGAGAAAAAATGGCCCTTGCCTGATACCAGTCGAAAATTTAGGGATTTATATTTTAACCAAAAAAAAAAAAGGAGAAAAATACATAAAAATGGAAAATCGTAAGACATCACTAAAAACGGAAATCTCCCGTAAAATACAGGAGAGTTAGCAGGTATCCCATTTCCCACTGCGGTAAAAATGCCTGCATCACAAATTTGTGAAGTTTTTGGGTTTCTTAAAAAATAATAATAACAAAATCGTACAATTTCAGTGATCATCCATACAGTCTTACAATTCACCCAAAATCCACGCAAGTTGGCAGGTATGCACATGCACAAATCACTATCTGTATAAAATCAAGCTCATGGTTGCTTTGACCTTGAGCTTCCAAAAACCGAGGGGAAAATTTCCCCTCCACACTCCTTAGTAGCCTTTGTTTGTAAATTGGTTAGGGAATTCTATGGCTTTCAAGATGGGGAGGTAACGCATGTTCCGTAAGTCATTGGGTGAAATATCAACGTTTTAAGGAGTAAATGGCAAAATTAATGAGTTTTAAGGGCCCTTAAAAACGAGAACTGAATTTAAGGAATTTTTAAGGAGCATATAAACCCTGGACATCGTTTCTGACCAGGTGCGTTTGTTCATGGCCATGTCTCCTGATGGTGATGGCTATTTCCAACAGGACATAATGCATCAAGCCATTGGGCTAGAATCATCTCAGATTGATTTGCAGAATATGATTACGAGTTCCAATTGCTTGTATGGCCCCTTCAATTGCCAGATCTTACCCAAATTGAGCATTTGTAGGACGAAGTGAAAAAAATAAATAATCTGCTCATAGCTCCAGAACACCATCCAATCTGAGAGAATTAAGAGCTTTCATTTTGTTAGTATGGACTATTATTCTTCCTCAATGCTTTCAGCAACTTGTAGAGTCCACGCCTAGAAGAATATCTGCTGTCATCAAAGCTAGAGGAGGTTCAACACAATATTAATACTGTCAGCAGGGTGTTCATAATTTTTTTTTGACCACTCAGTATACAGGGTTTGTCCCAAAAGTTCCCGGAATGATTTTTTTTAAAATCATTTATTCAATATCAGTTTACAATCTTTTCAGAACTTTTCAAAGTATTCTCCCCCTGCTTCGATGCACCGTTGCCAACGCTTCACCCAATCATTGAAGGCGCCCTGGAAGTCGTCAACGGGAATCTCCTTCAGTGAGGTCGTCGCGGCTGCTTTTACCGCCTCCAGCGTCCCATGCCGAGTTCCTTTCAGGGTTCTTTTGATCCTTGGGAACAAAAAGAAATCCGCTGGTGCCAGATCGGGGCTGTACGGTATGCTGGGTAGCAAGCACACCATTTTGGGCCTGTGCAACTCGAGACAATGATGGTGTGGGTTGACGGTTGTGGCTGACGGTTGTCATGGTGCAAGATCCAATTGTCGCGAATTTCGTTTCGGACGCGTCGAACCCTGTTGCGCAACCGTTTGAGCACTTCACAGTAAAACTCCTTGTTGACTGTTTGTCCTTGTGGCACGAATTCACTGTGAACTACACCTTTTCTGTCAAAAAACACAATGAGCATTGCCTTGATTCGCGATTTGCTCATCCTTGCTTTTTTCGGGCGAGGAGACTCCTTGGTGTGCCACTCGCTGCTCTGGCGCTTTGATTCGGGATCGTACTGAAAAATCCACGTCTCGTCCCCTGTGATCACTCTGTCCAAAAATTCTGGGTCCGTTTCGTAGCGTTCATGCAATTCCTGGCACTTCAACAAACGCTGCTCCTTCATCTCACTCGTCAGGACTTTTGGCACCATTTTCGAGCAGACTTTCCTCATTTGAAGATCCTCCGTTAAAATGCGATGAACGATTGTTTTGGGTATTCCACACTCCTCTGCAATCACCCGAACACTTAATCGTCGGTCATTGTCCAAAACTTGACGCACTTTTTGCACCGAGTCGTCCGTTTGTGATGTCGACGGGCGTCCAGAGCGGTCGTCGTCGTTGACGGACTCCCGACCTTCCCGGAACCGCTTGTGCCACATGAAAGTTTGGCTTTTTTTCATCGCCCCGTCACCGTAGGCTTTCCGAAGCATTTCGAGTGTCTCCGCCCCGTTTTTACCCAGTTTCACACAAAATTTGATTGCATAACGCTGCTCCAAAAACTGGTCCATTTTTTGATCGACGAGGGTGCAGTAGATACCTCTGCGCGGAGCGTGACCCTGCCTCAACAACTGCCCGCAGGCGACTGATACCGGTCTCGTTTCCAAGCTCAGATCCCCCACCAACTTCTCCGCCCCGTCAGCCAGCGTTGCCAACTACAAAAAATCATTCCGGGAACTTCTGGGACAAACCCTGTAGTTTTATTTAAAATGTACAAAATTCAATAATATATTAAATATTTAATAAAATTTAAAAATCCCTTTATTTAATTAAATTATTTATAACTTATTGAATAGTGATGCTTTACACCTATTCTATAGGCTTTTAAAATGCACAAAATCTAATAATAATAATAAATACTTAATAAAGTTTAAAATTTTAATTTAATTTTTATATATCAATGTAAAATACCATTATATAAACTCAATTACCATAAATCACATAGAAACGACATTACATACAAGTGAATTTGCTGTGCAGGGGATTATATTTATTAGATTATAAATGATGTATTTTAATGTTAATCCTGTGATTAAAACCAGATAGTTATTCCAAGAATCTAGTATTTTTATAACATACCAAAAGCAATAATTAGAACTAATACTATTTTGTCTGCAATATTTTATGGAAACAAACAGTATAAAAGATAATTTGTGATGTTTCTCTTATCAGCATTTAAGTTTATACTTGAAATTCCCTCTGGAGGATTTAAAGTTAAGTTTACAGTTTAATTACCAATAAACTACATGCAAACCTGATTACATTTGAACATTCACAAATATACCATGGCTTAGAAAGTTCATCTCATAGAACTTAATGGGCAGCATCAGGAAGTGTAAAACTTCTTAATGTTTGAAAACTTAAACAAGTGTTAGAATTAGAACAGTTTCTAGATTCTGTAGAAAATTAAGAATTAACTACTCTTAACGTTCAAGAAATTGGGGTCCGATCTTGGAATGTTGAAATTCCACTTCAACGTTCCTAGATTGGTTGTTTTCCGCCATTCGTCGTTCAATCCCCATGGTCTCTCCAAAAATCCTTACTTAAACACTGCAAAAAAGCTAGATTATTTTTTAACTTTCGGTATTCCTGTATTCATCTGCAAAAAAAATTCTGACTTCACCAGAAAAATCATGTGAACTAGCGCTGTAAGAAATCGTCCAATGACCGAATTGCTCAACGATTCCGATCCTTTATAATATATGGGAGAAATAGTTTGCTAATTTGTTCAATGAACGGTTTTTATCACACCTGTAATCTGAACCTCTTAAGGTTTAGAGAATCAACCCATGAACTACAGTGAGAAGTTAGTTGTGGAACATTTGTTTAGCACTTTCGGGAGTCAACCCCAATCGAAAGGTAGGAAGAAAAATGGCATGCGTTTCATGATACCATGGTAATTCGAACACACGTTAATGGCATGATGGATAAATATTCTATCTCTATGCCACTGTAGGTCCATGGGCCTAGATTTTTCAGAGGGATCAGTGCCTCTTAAGATTTAGGGAACTAACCTCTGAACTATAGCAAGGAATTAATCTTTAAGCATTTTTTAGCACTTCAGGGAGTAGAACCCCAATTCGATGGTGCATTATGCGAATGCACCACTTCTCTGTTCCTGTAGGGGCCTGGTTGTATATTGCCAATGTAACTCACTCTTATGTACACACTGACAATTCCTCACATAATATTTCCATAACTTAATAGCAAATAAGTGTATATGTTAACCAGTTTTTAGTACATATTACATAATTATTACTTTAATAAAAATCTTATGGCAAAAAATTATCAAACAGAATTATTTCACCTTCTTTAATATGCGGAGAGATCTTCTTCGTAGCAAGCATGGCATCTCTAGAATTTACAGTTGCAAAATGAACGTAGATAATTTTCTTTTGGTCAAGCTCCACCTCTCGAGAAATGGGGGATTCCACCCATTGAAGAGAGCTAAGGTCACCGCTGCTGGTGCAATTTAGAAAACTATGCTCCATAAATGTATCTTGACACTCTACGAAAAGAAAATCACATTATTCAAACTAATAAAATTTTTATTTTTAAATCCACCCTCACAATGATTTTTAATAATTAACGTTATAAGCATAAAAATACATTAATACTAGTTTAATCGGTTCAATTTTGTCATTCTTTGCACTGTAAAAAGTAGCAAAGGTCATATTCTGGTCTAGATTTGGTAATTTAAAAACATACTCGTTCATTTGTGGTTTATGATAGAAGAGTAACAAAAATCATGCTGCGATGGGACCTACACAGACTTCCAAGAAACTCAAACCTCCTGTAAGGCCTATAGGTACCACCCCCCCACCCTTAAGACTATAATAAGCAGTCAGTAGGTAAGCGTTTTTTGTTTTGTTTTTTTTGTAAAAGTCAAACCCAAGACAAATGCATACTATGCAAACATGTTAAGACTGCATCACCACAGGGATTTAGAAACATTTTTAAATTTTACATTAGTGTCATATTCTTTGTGGAGTTGCAGGAACTCTAGTGTCATTTCTAATAGTACTTATGCATATAAATAGAAATCATTTGCATGTCATACGATAATACGGTGTCAGGAATCTACAATATTCAGAGGATTTGTCTATGTTTTTATGTCATAAAGTAGTAAAGATCACCCCAAAGGTTTCCAAGGATGGATGGTTGGATTTTTATGACACAAGGATAGCAAAGGTCATTCCGTGCCAAGTTTTCCAAGGACTCCAAACTTCTGCCTCTAAGGGAAACAAATCCTGGATTACGGTGGGCAGAAAAACGGCACACGTTCTATGATATCGTTGAGAGTTAAATTAATGCAGTTTTCCAAGGAATCCAAACTTCTGTTACCAAGGGAAGCAAAACCTAGATTACAGTGGCCATAAAAATGGCACACGTTCTATGACGCCATTGCGAACTGAATTTGAATTAATGGGGCTTTACAAGGAATTGAAACTTCTGCTACTAAGAACGTGGATTAGAAGTGAGCAGAAAAACGACACACGTTCTGTAATGCCGGTGCAAGTTATATCTGGTTTAATGGGGCTTTCCAAAGAATTTAAACTTCTGCTACTGAAGGAAGCAAATCCTGAATTACAGCGGCCAGAAAAATGGCACACGTTCTATGACAACATTGAAAGTTGAACCCGGATTAATGGACTTTTCTGAGGAATCCAAACTTTCATTGCCCAGGGAACCAAATCACGAACTATGGTGAGCAGAAAAATGGCGTGCATTCTCTAATACCAAGTTTTCCAGAACAAGTTAGAATAAATTCTTAAATAAAAATATATCGCCA
>QLNU02015003.1:127782236-127801373 GCA_006491805.2 Dysdera silvatica | reverse complement strand
AAATGACATCAAGTGAATGTTTTGCACATGTGTTAATATTGCAATTCAAACTGTATCAATAGAGCTCCTTGGCACCTATTAAGGTTTTCCGAAGTGAAGATGGATTACTTCCAAAACATGTATTTAATTTTTCACAAAAATTAACCTAAAAAATCCAGATATTGCAGAGAGATAAAGGTAGCTCAAGCCCATATATATCGCTTGTGGGCACCGATGCTTGATCTGTGTTTAAAAAAAAAAGCCTCTGTAATGGAATTTTGTGGTTTCAATTCAAAAGTATGGATGTTGTTTCCATATTCCCAGGAATTGTGTTATTACATTAGACGATCATTTTTTGATTGGTTTCACCATTAATAAAAGGCAAATAAACACAGAGCACATAAAAAAAAAAATAAGCAAACAAGCTGGGAAAAGACACATTAAAAAAAAGCAAAAAAACAATATAAATTACGTGGGGGAGATTACAATGTAAAAAACAAATCATTTTTAAGTGAAATAAACTACTGGAGATAGTGAAGAAACAGACAGGGTAAGTCAAAATTCAACTTCATATTTTGACCGTCGCATCAAATTCTGTCAAAAGTCAATTAGCGGTAGTAGATTTTAACCATTTCCACATCCCAGTCACCCTACGCCACTAACCATATGAATGACCGTCAGTACTTATTACTGCAAGTGAAAACCTATTTTCAATGGTCAGAGTGTTGAGACAGTAACTCACAGTAATTGACATATTCAGATTGGGATACGCATATATAACCCTCTTTTTTTTTCTACTCAAAATGAAGCAATTCATTATGGACGATTTGTATAGTCTCATTTTTCACACATATTCAGACGGCTGTTGTAATAATTATATGGAACATTAGGTGAAAAAAGAAAGTTATTTACTCTAGTTTCTAACCAAATCCACCTACCTTGTTATGGAAAAAGATATGTTATAGATATGAAAAAGATATGTTATAGAAAAGAATATTTTCATAAAACCCCTTCCGTTAACTATGTAACAGACTCTGAAAGCAAAATAAAGCTAATTAAATAGGATTAAAATCTTACTGTTTGTGTGCCACATTGCCGGAACATCCTGATAATGGATCATAAATATCACAGCAGAAAACAGAATTGCACTGAGGCATGCGGTCGGAATATAATGGAAAGAAGGGGCAATGACACCCAAAGCCAGTAAAACAAGGCAACCTAAATATAAAATTTTATTATAAATAATTGATAATTCCTTGCATAATTAAAAAAGTAAAAGGCAAATGATTGTTCATTGGTTTTCATTTTACAGCGCAAGAACAGTTAAGGTCGGGCTGCACCAAGACCCAGTTTGCCCAGAAATCTGAAAATCTGTTGCCCAAAGAAACTAAAACCAGGGACGTGGTGGGTAGAAAAACAGCATGTGTTTATATCATTAAAATCGAAAATAAAATATATAATATCGTATATAATATTGTAAATAAAATATCATATAATATCGAAAATAAAATATAATAACATATCATTAAAATCAAACTTGGATTAATGGCATGATAGACGAAACAGGAAAAAATTTATTCTGCTCTAGAGCTAAAAAAAAAGATAGGTTGTGTATATCACCTTTACTCCAGTATCTACACATGCAGTAAAATTTCCTACTGGCCATTAAAAATGCAATACTAGAATGAGCATATCAGATGTCTGCAATTTGCAAGATAGGTAGATTAGGAGAGAACATGTACACAAAGAATAGTGCAGCATTTTTTTAGCAGTATTTCATTCTCATAATGGAGGCTGTGTGTTCAATACTTATGGCTATGACATATCCCTTATTTTTATTTTTGGTTGCACTTTTGATGTGACCAGCAGGGTCTATTATTCTATATATTTAAGTGCATTACACGAAGAATTGATTAACGATGGACAACTACAGATCTCCACTGCGCTCTAAAAGATCATCCAAGGCCTATGATAAGATATGCATGTACATAGATAAGATACAGTTTTAAAATTAGCTGAGGTCAACACCTTTTCCATCCATCGTATGGGAATCATCGTTTTAATTCCTCCATCATGGAGTAGGAATCATCATCATGATTCCTTTATAATGGACTGGGAATCATCATTCCAATGCCTTCATCGCAGAATGAAAATCACCATTCTGATTTATCTATGATGGAATGGGAATCATTATTCTAAATCCTCTATCATGGAATGCGAACCATTTTTTAAGTGAATAACAGAGTTATCATTTTCATTCTCCTTTAAAGGTTGGTTGGTTAAATTATTATGGCACTAGGACAGCAAGGTCATTCTCTTTGTGCTTTTACTTTAAAGTAAAAACTCTCATTTTTTATTGCATTGTGTGCCTTTTTTTTTCCCCAGAAGAACCACAGTTTATAAATATCGTTCCATACTTCTACTACTTGTACATGATGGAAATACTTTACCAATTAAAATAAAAATTATTACATATACACAGTTACAAAAAAGTTATTACATAACTAAAAGTTACTTCATTTACAGATTATTTTCTGCACTACATTTCGATTAGGCATCTAGCATTGAGTAAAGTAAAATTCGCCATAAATGACTTAAAACAAGCGAAGAACATTTCACACTTTGCAATGTTTGTGTTCATTGCACAAGAGACAGAACAGCAGCCATTAGACAATAAACCACATTTCAAGAAATTGTGGCACAGGAAATACATGTTTGAATTGATATAGATTTAATATGCACATGCATAACTTCACCTGAAAATATCCCTCCCAGAGGAGTCCGAACACCACTGCTATTGTTTATCACAGTTCTGGAAATATGGAATGAATAAACCAATATAAGTCACAAAAATACACTTCAAAACATTAAAAAAAAAGTCTTCCTTAGCTTTAAAGTTTTACATTCTACATCTGCTTAACTCAATACAGACAGGACTTATAATCTTAACATGACCTTTAAGCCATTATCAGTCCTTCTACGTCACAAGAATTAGACTTAAGATTTAAAGAAAAGGACAGTAGTTGCAGTAAATGAAAATATTACATAGATAATTGCAGAAAGTTAACTATATTATTTTAGTGATCAAACATTACCTAGAAAAGCTTCCAGTTACAGGATAGGAAGAAACGAAGGAACCCATTAAATTACCCATACCTGAAAGTATAATGAATGAGAAATACCTTAACTATATTCTATCAATTAAGAAAAAAGTTCTGTGCTGTACACAATAACAATCATTTATATACAGTAAACTTTTAATTAACCCAGCTTCCAGGTCTGACGTAAATAATGGCAGAAAAAAACTGGCAGGGTTGTATTTCTATTAAGCCAAAAGTTTAATAACTTCATACTTGTACGAATCAACTGCAGAGTGAAATTGATAAAGATTAGAGATCAATGTAGAGATACAATTAATTGCAGATAAAAGAAATTAATGCTGATTGTGAATACTTGTGCAAAGCCACAATTAGTAATGGACAGACATAAATCAAGCAAGTCGGTAGATACATACTAGAGAACAAATCAGTTCGTTCGAGGAACTGAAATATACTTACCAACAGCAATCATTTCTTTAGTTGCATTTAGCTTTTTGCTTCGAGCTGAAATTATAAACAGGCAACATTACAAAATAATAGGTCAACGAATGTTATACAATTCTAAGTGAATTGCTCTTCAAAATATTATTAACTTTCATAGGGTCCTACAAAACAATTGGGTGAAAAAACTCAGGTGAAAAAAGTGACTTGTGCGAAACTGAAATGTCTACCTAGGTAATTGTCTAGCAGGTGAGTATTCTAGGGTTTCAAGGTTATTCCTCAACCTCTTAAGTGGATATTCTCCACAGAAAATTCCTCATCCATAGTAGGTATTTTTCTTGAGCGTGGATAGTGCTAGCATGTGGAAATACATTACTTTGCATCTGTCAGTTTGTGGTTTTACGGCTCAAAGACTACAATGGTCATGCTGCGCCGGGACCTACTGTTTTCCGAGGAATCCGAACCTCTGGACCTACAATTTTCAGAGGAATCCAAACCTCTTAAAGCCTAGGGAACCAAACCACGGAATACAGTGAGCAGTGTGATCTTTATGAGATTTCTAAGTAAGCATTCTTTGCACTGTTTGGAGTCGAACTCTGGTTAATTGCGCACTAGGCAAACGCATTATCACACTGGGCCACCACAGGGCCTTACTTTGCATCTTCTAAGTTATGAATTCAAATGAAATTGCAATAAAATAAATGTAGTGTTTTGAATTTTAGTTAAATTTCATAATTTTTATTTATTTTGTACAATGTTGCTATCTCATTAGGATATATTTATCACACCCACTGCTAATAACAAAAAGGGGATGATGGACACATCTGTCATATCTATTTAAGGGGTTAGAAGACATTTTGTGAGTAACCACCATCGAAAAATGCATACCGATGATGCTGATATAGCACAAAATGCTAGAGGTAATTTTTATACCGGGGGTTCCCAAAAACTTGAGAATTATTTAGAATTTTTTTTAGGATGTAAAAGACTGACACATTAGAGGTTAGTAGCAAATGTTGTAAAGAACAATTGCAGATGATGGGTAGGGCACGTTGGTGTGTTTCTGATAGACATCGTTATTTTTCACCAGAAATTGTTTGGAGTGAACTGCAAGTGAACACGATGCGCTGTTATTTTATAAGGAAAATGAAATTAAGCACAAAACGAAAAAATAAATGAGAAAATAGAAATATAATTAAGCTGTCATTAGGGTGAGACCAGAACTCGTCAGGCCAATTTTCATATCTTCGTTTTTTTCTAGTCATCCCTCACATACTAGTTTATCATTCCTGTGCTATCATGTCTCATACTTCATTAATGTTTTTTTCCCCCGTCTGACAAATAAAATATATTGTACTAAAATCATTTTTAGCTTGTTTTAAAGGCAACTGTTTATTTCATAAAATGAATTTCTGTATTTAATCAATACGGGATACAATTCTTCACTTGAGAAACCAGGTGTATCACAGCACCCAGAAACCTCAGGCACTAAAGGAAATTTTCTGAATGAAGCATGCAGATAATGTACTAAACTAAGGGTTTTCTTGTCTAGGGAGGAGGAACTGAACGTAGGGCCACAGGGTTAGAAAACAAAACTTATCAGAATACCGCACAAAATGAAATTGCATATTAAATTAGAGAAAAAAAAAAAGATTCTATATTACATACAGAACACTTTGGCAATGGCGATTGCCTCCAATAAAGACAGAAATGGAACGATCACCACACCAGCCCCTAAATCCTAAAGAAAAAATATTTAACGAAGTTATCCATATGTATTACTCCAGATTACAAAATTGCATAATTTGTTCTAATAGCACAAATATAAACAAATCGGATATACATGCACACAGTGAAATCTGTCTACATTGATAAATCTATCGCTTAGCTTTATTTGCAAACATTGATGAAATTATTTCGTTGATGTATATTTCAACTACATTATACAACTAGCAAAACAATAAGCAATTGCACACCAACCAACTCAGTGCATGGGGTTGAGCAAAAATCAGCGAGCACAGAATAATAATTACTTTCTCTGATGAAGTTATAGTTCAGGGGATCACGAAAACCGCAAAATAGAGCGTAAAAATAATAAGGTCAAAAACCGGCACACATTTTCTGGTATAGTACCTGTAATGGTTGAAATATTTATCAAATTCTGTAATAATTAGGGGCTTCCCATAACAATTGATGATCATGCATCAGTAATCGGTCCCCAATAAGTTTGGTTTGGAGACGATTAAGCGTGGTTTATAGTTATTTGTTTTGTTTCTCAGCATCTATATTCATTTTTCATTATAAAATGTTTGTGTAAGTTTTACAGTACAAGGGTCATGCTACACTAGGACTCACAATTTTCCGAGGAATCCAAACTTTGAAGGCCTAAGGACTAGACCCCTCGGACAGTGGTGAGCAGCTAGTCAGACAGTATTTTTTCCCCTACCCCCCACTTCTGCACAGTTGGGAGTCAAACCTGGGACAGCGACACATTAGGAAAACGTGTTACCTACCACTGCAGCACCGTAGGGCCATGTTGTAAAATATTTAGTGCATTAAATACATAGCCATCAGTGTAATCTATTGTCTCAAAAAAGGCATTTATTACGAATTCATTACCACATATTTAAAAAAAATGAGAGTTCTCAAAAATTGTTAAGTGCTAGAAAGTATGTTTTCATTATGTTCGCTTTAGTTAAAAAAAAAGTTCATTCTTTTTTTTCAAAATGCACAGAATTTTTTACACTTTAAAAAAAAATCTTTCTCGTTCTTCTTGGTAAATCCAGGGTTCATGAAAAGTTTTATTTTACATATGTAACTATTGACTATTAATAAATGCATGCACTCCTAAAAACGATTAAATGGTATTGGTATATCAAATAAAACACACTAGATTCAAAATCTCATTAAACCCGGGGACATTATAAGTGGGTTTTACTATTTATAGCAGCGTTGGCTTCTTTTTTAAAGAATGCTCTTCTCCTAATATTTTCTAATCTCTCAATGATTCTTAATCTTGTTTTAGCACTTCTTAACCTTCTCTTAACACTTCCAAAATCTTCGAGTCTCTTTTATTTTTTACCTCACATTTCAGTACTACGTGTGAGCTTCATTAAACCACAAAAGGCAACTTAACGGGGAGATCCAAATCATAATATAATCACTTATCATGAATTTCCATTTTTCACTACCATTAATTTCGCATAATGTACACTTATTGTTTATCTCAGTATCTTATCTACTTCTTGTTAGGAATTAATGTCCAGTCATAACAATTACCTTTGGACTAAATAGGTTCTCAGTAAGTGTAGTTTTGTTTTAATTTATAATGATTCAAAGATCATATTAAATTATGTCTCACCTCAATTGATCCGAAGCACTATTTCGTGGTGTAAAATTGCGCAGAATTATACTGGTAGTAGCCACGAAGTGACCAGGATCTATTAAATTAGCAAAATGCTATTGCCATTTAGTTTCTAGCCAGTGGCATATAGATAATTTCGCACATGATCATCATTTTTAATGCTGAAACTCGTAAGTTTTAACTAGTTTTCTTTCGACGAATTCGGAGATTAAATACTATTAGAATATACTGTTGCTAACTAGTTTGCAATGGAATGAAGACATCAATTAAAAATAAATAATTGCGGCACGTTATAATAATAGTATTTTTTCCAAGACATAGCCAGGATTTAATTTGGGGGGGTAACATTTTTTTACCATTACTTTTTTATGCCGGTTAAAATTTTTCTGTTGGTGCAATCAAAGCATGCAAGGCTGTAGCCAAGTCCCATTAAAAATTTATTTTTGGGGGGGGGAGACTGATCCCCAAAATTCCCCCCTCTGGATATGGGCATGATTTTTTCATGGAAACACGGGTTGTAGTAAAGAACGGGTTTGCGGACCAATGTTGGTCTGCTTTGGCAACTGTATGTGTCACCATTCCAAACACACTTAACAATAAAAGACTCTGTTAAACTTAGTAACAGTAACTTCAATTTACCTTGAGTATATCGAGAACAGGTCTGTGATGAGTAATGTTTATTGAGGCATCGAATACAGAGATAATGAAAGGTGGAACTGCGAATGGAGGGAGACCCGCCTCAACATGTTGCGTCAGAGTAAATACCTTGATGTCCATAGACAGAAATACAGATGCGATAACAGAACATAAAATAACTAAAATTGCATTCCGAGCTGAAAAAAATGAAACAAAAAATAAATAAATAAAAAAAATAGGACATTGGTAACAGCTTATTTACAGCAAAAACTAAAGTTAGTATATACTCCTAGGCAAATTTGCCGGGTTCACATTTTTATTTGCTCAACATTTCGACTTGGCTGTGTACGTTTTCTTCAGAAGAAAGAAAAGGTGAAACTGAAATGGTACAATCAATAGTTGCTATATTCTTTTAATACATAAAAAAGTGATGATGGAAGAGGCACGTATTGCAAAAAATGCTGACAAAAAGGGCTGAGGTTTCCAAAAAATACATTTTATACTCTTGGATGCTTATTTTGTGAAATCTATAATAACGTTTTCTCATCTCCACTCGTAATTTTAGTAGTTACATTTGGTGAGCTTGGCACTCTTCATTGGCGTGTTTTTTGGCAAGTTATACTATTCCCATGAATATAGTAGAAAAATACTGACCGTGAGACTTCTTCTCAGAAAGCAGAAAACAATTTCCACTACTACCAAAAAGATTATATCAGTACTTTAGAAGCTGTTTGTTATTAACGAAGTTAATTATGTAAGAGTTTAGTACCAAATTTCTTTGTGTTAGGGCATAACGACAGTAAAGCCCTGCCGTACCGGGATCTAGAATTTTCTGAAGAATTTGAATCTCCGTTGCCTAGGGAAAACAACAACAATAATTACATTCTACAGATACACACAATTGGAGTCAAATCCAAGTTAACAAGCATAATCAGTGAATGTGTTAGCACTATGCCACTGTATGGTCTGGTAAGAAATGATCACAATGCCTTTATTAGACTATTGTCTTATTTTAATTATTAGAACATTTGATCGCATTGATCTACGTTTATCAGCACAAGATTCAGTTCCAATTATCAGCGTGAGATTCCGTTCTGATAATCAAGGTTCTCCTGTACTTTTTTCGATAAATGGAAAATAACAATGTCCTTATCAATTCTTTCCACTGCAATATACATTTGAAGTTTTGTTCCTCACCGTTCGTAACGATTTGACAAAGTCTGTCACAGAAAGTTGAAACATTGAGCAAATAAAAATAGGCACATAATAAGCTTGCATAAAAGTATATATTTATAAAGGTATAACTTTTGAAACTATCACCTGTTGAGAATGACCACCAAAAGGTTTTTGCTGCATCTTGTAATTTTGGAGAGGATTGAAAACAGGTACATTTCAAGTCTTTGTAAATCTAGATAAAAATCGAGCAGTTCATATGAAATAAGAACAAAGCTATGACAGTAATAATGTATAATCTTAGAAAGTTAGCATTGGTTTGTCTTTTACAGTGTAAGAACAGCTAAGCACAGGTTGTATTGGGAGCTCCAGCTTCCCAAGGAATCAAAAAGGCAGTGTTTCTCAAACTTTGATCATTCATGGACCACTTTAAGAATTCCTTTATTGCTTGTGGACCACCCGGGGGGAGATTTCTCCCCCAATAAAAAAGTATATTGCCTGAAATTAAGTTTGCCAACGTATGGTTAATAATATTAAGTGCTCTTTAGCCACCATTATACTTATCCCCTTCCACCTTTCCCCAAGGAAAGACATAACCAAAATAAACCATGATTTATATGGTTTATTGGCAGGCTTATACAAGTATATAAGAGCTGCAACAGGAGAGATGTATTCATCCCTTGAAATATAACTGAAACAAATTTTTTTCAGTTTTAGATTCCACCATGTTTGGTGCAGTATAACCCAGATACTCTTGCATCATAAAAATCCAAATAAACAAATAAGCAAAATAATTTTTAGAGTGACGCTATTTGATAAAAAGAGTGGGAGTTGCGACCTTTTATTGTCAGATTTCAATGAAAATGGCATCATTAATAAAATAATAATAAGCAATGTAGACAGCATGGGTGTATTCAGAGGATTCAAACCATTCATGAAACACCGAAAGGTAAGGTTTATGACAAGCAATGTTTACGAGAAATTCCATAAATCTCACCCGAACCCAAATTCTAGCTAGTATTCCTGCGATTCCTAGTTAATTTTTTTCTGAAATTTGGTGATAATTCTGCAGACAACCATGCCATAGATCACACTTTGAGAAACACTGACCTAGGGAATCAAACACCATACCATGGTGGGCAGAGAAACAGCTATAGCATCATTGCAATCAAACCTGGTTTAACGGTGCAATAGATAAACGTGTTACCACTTTACGGTTTAGCACTAGTTAGGTTGGTTGTCTTTTTATGGTGCAAGGACAGCAAGGGTCATTCTGTACCAAACAAGGCGTGAACGTGCACACAGTTTTAGCACTAGTTAAAACAATGTGATTTATGTACTATTTAATAGAAAGGCACATATATTTCTAAGGGGTGGTGATAAAATCGCTGTAGAAGCTATTAAATCCTGAACATAGAAACAAAATCATCATTAAAAACAGTACCAGCATCAAATATGGAGTTGAAAAAGCTATATTTAACCTATAAAACAACAAGAAACCAAAGTTTCCAAAGGGGTTCCTTTGCTAAATTATTTATCTGTGTTTTATGGTGCAAAGGCAGCTACAATTTTATTATGCTAGAACTTAAAATTTTCTGAGGGACTCCTTCGTTGTCCAGGAGATCGAACCCTAGAATACAGATTAGTAGGAAAAATGGCAGACACTTGGTACCAGTACGATTTAAACTTGGATTCATTGCATGGTATTTATTGACTGATTGTTTACTGTGATGATAGCCCCTCTTGAGAACTTTTAAATATTATTTAGAACACAATCTTACCACTTCTTCAAAAATGTAATTTACAAACTAAATAATTAATCAGTGCCAAAGTCTAAACATGTTGTTGACATCCTACTACACTAACGAATTTGACAATTTGACAATTTTTACTCAGAGCACTTTTGAGGCTGTTTACTGGTCAACTATGCTTTGACTAAAATGTAGAGGTGTACAGTGAATCTAAATGGTCATAAATCTGATGTGTGTTTTCATCTATCCCTGTTAAAGCATGATAGCAATAAATGTTTACATGCAGTTTCTTCAGAACCAGGATTATGCAGTTCTACAGTGCTAATTACATAATAAAGAAATTCAATTTTAGATCAAAAGGAAAACAGCTCTATTAAACTTACTTTCAACAATAGTAAAATGACAACAGCGCTGATTCCCATTCCTGTGTCGTAAAGACTACGAATGAAGAACAATAATAAATGTACTACAGAGTAAAATTACATATCAATACAATGCAAATGTGATTTTGTAAATGACATACTTTGCCTCTGGAATGTTTTCAAACAGCTTATAAACATTGTCAAGGAATCCTTGAGATTTGAACTTAAGTCCTAAAAGACCCTGCGGAAATTAGAATTTTAATTCCAAATTCAATAAAAATTGTAAGTAATACTAATTATAAAGATGTTAATTAATTAAAACCTTTAATTGGCTGGTGGCAATGATTATGGCAGCTGCAGTTGTAAAACCATTCAAAACAGCAGTAGAAATATAATTTACAAGAAAACCTAAAAAATATCAAAAAAATTGTAGGGTGTGATTATAATTGTGCTATTTAATCTACCGGAAACAAAATTTATTCTTCGAAACATGAACATATACAATTAAACATAGATATAATGTCTTGAATTGCAATAACAACCCAGTCATTATATGAAATTTTGAGGTCCCTTCGCAAGAGCCCATAGAAATAACATTCTTTTGACTTGCTTGTAATGTTGCAAAATACCTAGAAAAACCGGTATTACATCAAAAACTCACAAGAAAATTACTGAGTACTTCCTGGAAAATTTTGTGTGTATGAAAACTTTTATTATAGTTTAGTTTCACATTGTTATATTTAAACATTTGACTTTTTATTGTATTAGTTTGTATTTTTTCTGGAATAGAGATGCTAAAATAAATGCACATGTATACATTAATAATAATTATCATTTATGAAAATTTATTATTACACACTAAAATTTTAAAATTGTCAGTTATTGCATTACAATTTTAGCAATTTCTTGACCATCATTATAACCAAGTTCAACTGTGCATTTGTACAATGATGAGTGCACCCTGTTTATGCAAAAACTTGTAGTTAAAATATTTTGAAGATACAAACCTTTTTTTAAATTAAAATTTTGACAGTTCATTTTATATACAGTAGAACCTGTCTAAAGTGACCACTTTTGGGACTGGACTGCAATGGCCACCGTAGACATGTAGTCACAATACACAATAGACTTTGGTATAAGCATGACGAAGTTCCTGCCAGTTCTCTCTCTCATAATTAGTGGTCACTTTCTTCGAGTGGTCAATTTACCAGGTTTCACTGTATATACTCTTGATTTTTCATGCACAGATTATCTGTGCATGAAATTTCTTTTATATAGGTTTGTAAAAGACACATTTTAAGTAGCAAATTTGAAAAAACAGTGCCCAGAACAGAAGAGCAGAAGTTAGCTAAAGAAGTAAAATCATAAATTCGTTTATATGATTAAGCAAAGAGAAAATTACTTTTATACATCAGTCGTTGCTCATGTGTCATCATAAAACAGACCTTCAACATTTCACTGCAACGGAATGTATGGCCATATGTAAAAATATGTACTAGGTGCATGTGTTTTATAATTCCTAACCATCTCTTTTTTTAATTGTTGTCTACATGAATGTTTTATTCATTAGAAAACCTTTCAAATTGCCATTAAAGTACAAACTGTTTAACTCCCCCTTGAACGTCTAAGAGCCATTTTCAGATTATTCATGCTTCCTGATTTTCCGTACTAATTCTTATACTAATTAGCTCAGATAATCGGGAGTACATTGTATACAATGTATTCCTAATTACACATACTACATTCCTGATCCCTGTAATACACTACGATGATGACTTACAGTCAATTTGTACAAGGTTGTGTGAAATATTTTTTACAGTTAGAATTTTTTTTTTATACACTAAATAGAGCAATTTAGCTCTTAAACTTGTTGTAAAGCTTTCTTGCACTTTAGCAAATCAGTCACTGGAATTATAATAACTCATTACTATATACAGTTGAACTTAGTTATAACAATACAATATTCAAAGGGCTGCCAAAATTTCAACAATATAACCAATAAATGTTTTTAAAATGTGTGTCGTTATACATAGCATTAACTTTAGTAAATGGAATCATGTACTTTTATTTTAACATCTTCTCAATTTTGGGAAAAACAGACTAATAGGACACAAAATCAAATACTTAAACATGACAATGCAAAGCTAAACAATATAAAATAATAAAAAAAAAAAGTCATACAAATCATATATACATATCACAATATAATCATGCATATACATATCACAATATATCATCAAACTAAATTTTAATAGAAGAGATCAGCAATTTCCCTTTGAGCATCTAGATGCAGTATCTGAGTTCCAGGAAATTTTATGACGTTGTGATTAAAGCAAAATAACATTATTCTTAAGGGGCTTGGGACGGGACCTCAAAATTTTGACATAATATCTGTATTGTCATTATAAAACTGCATTGTTCAACTGCATGCATAATGAAGAAAATATAATCACTACAACTTTTTTACCTAAGTTGCAGATACCAAATATGAGCTGGAAGCATCCACACAAAAATGTTAAAATAACAGCATATGCTGGACCACCCATTTGAATATACTGTGCAGACATTAAAGCCATTACGGAAGTTGGACCAATAACAAGATCTTTACATGTTCCAAATATGGCATACATGAAACTGCCCATGAACGCAGAGTACAATCCATACTAAAAGAAAGAAAAAACATCGTCAACTACCATTATCTACTCATTGCAGGGTAGAAGCCACTCAGATGAACATGGCACCTAACAACGATTTCGCCGATTTGCCTGAAATGCATAAAATTGGTTCCGACCAATGTCTGAAGCATAACCTGACCATGTTTCCATTTGCAAATTTGTACAGATGTAAAGTTACTCATGTTACGCATTGTGGAAAAATTGTCATTGTTTTTTACTATTAATAGATAAAACATCACCCAGTCCACTTTATAGTTTATTAAAGCTTATGGGGTCACTGCACGAGACATCACCCACTTATCTCACTTTCCACTAGAAATCACTAAAAATTGCACTAGATGAATTTTTGACGTAAATCACTTCAGGCTAGAAATCACTAAAAATTGCACTAGATGGATTTGTAACATAACAGTCACTAGCCCGTAGCGGGAAAGCAGATCGGCCGAAGAGTAATCCTCCTGCGCATGTGTGTGGACTTCGCCAAAATTGGTATCAGTGTTTCCCCACAATAATAAGTACTTGGCTAGAAAACTAACATCTGACGAGAAGAGAAAATAGCTCCAAGGAGGTATTTTGGGAATGGTATTTTAGAAAAAGTATTATAGAGGACGATTTTTAGGAAAGGTATTTTAGAGGAGGTTTTCTAGAAGAGGTATTGTAGAGGAGGTATTTTAGAGAAAGTATTTTAGAAAAGGTATTTTAGAGCACAAATTTTTGGAAAGGTATGTTAGAAGAGGTATTGTAGAGAAGGTATTTTAAAAGAGGTATTTTAGAGGAGGCACTTTAGAAGTTGCATTTTAGGAGAGGTACTTTAGAGGAGGTATTATAACAAACAGTTATTTCGACACTGGCGTAAGGTTTAAAAACACGACGTTTTGAGACCAACGCCCTTTTTCAAAATTAACAGAATTCTGCTGTTCATTCTGCCTTCACTTGACAAAGGGAGCAGTTGGCTCCCGAAACGTCGTGTTTTTAAACCTTACGCCAGTGTCGAAATAACTGTTTGTTATGGAATCTCCTGGTGAAACTCTGTATTGTTTCGTTAGGAGGTATTATAGAGGAGGCGTCTTAAAGGAGGTAATTTAGAAAATGTATTTTTAAAGAAGCTATTTTAGTAGATCTAGCTGATATTTTAGAAAATCTAGCTTTTTTTTTAACAGATCTAGCTAATTTATATTGTTTCAGTATTACTGGAACAAAGTCTGGTGTCACATATCATGCGTATAATGGAGTAGTAACTGGTTTGAGCTGCCATTTAGTGAATGCTTCACGTTGCTTTCTCATCTGGTTGTGTTCGTTGCAGCGAAAATGTCCGAGCGTCTGACTCTTTTCTTTTTTATGGATTACGTATGCAAGGTAAGATATGTGTGAATTTAAGAAGGGAAAAAGAAAGGAAAGAGGAGGAAGGGGAGGACAAAAATTGCAAAAAACGCCATAAACAACTTTTCACAATTCATAGGAGGAAAAGGATGAAAAAACAAACAAAAAAAACCAGTGTAAACAATATGGCAGCTAGTTACCTTGTACCAATTGACAGTTTTTGGAAACACAGATTAGATTTAGGGGGTAACGTCTTGTGTAGTAGTGCCAAACTTATTATCGCTCAGTCCAAAAATGCATGCACAGTTTCTTATGCTGATATTTTGATTCAAATACAAAATGTTCAGGGTTTTACCTTTAAGAAAAAAAAAAAGTGTGTGTATTCACAATGAGAAAAAGTAAATATGGTGTATGGTGAAAAAAAAAAAAAGAACTTGAAACATTTAAATGTCTCCGTTCTCCCTACATATTGTGATTGAACATGAGGGAAGCTGCAGATGTGTGCATTTTCAACTATAAAGTAGATGAGGTGGTATTTTAGCCATTAATAAAACTAATAAAACAATGACAAGTTCACCATAACATAAAATGTGAGTAAGTTAACATTACGCTGGGTTGACAATTGAAATCCCAGGAGGGTTACACTTCAAGTTTAGTCTGTACATGCTTTTTATATTTGAAGCAAAAATTGGTGAAATCATTGTCAGGTACTTTCCCTGTAAGTATACTAGTATCCAAAACTTAAGAACTAAGATCATTTCTGACGGCTGCATCCACAAAATTAGATGAAAAAAACTTACGTTATATAATTGGCATTTAACCATATGGATGCTAAGTAGAAAACTGGTGTGTATACAAATTTTCAAGTCATGCATACAAGGGGATTGTGGTAGAATTTAAACAGATAAAAGGTAAAAAAAAAAAGTAGTGTGTGAACTGCGTTTAAAGGAAAATCTTTATGCGAAGAAATAAACAGGGTGTCTACCCAAATTCTGTTTCAAACTTCTCTGACTTTTCCAGACCAAATCTTAATCTATTTCCAGTTGCTAATTACAGCAAATACCACACAACACATCAAAATTTGCTTAATAAAAACAAGGTTCAAAATTAGGGTTAGGTGAGGTAATATAGGTATAAAAACACTGCTTTTTGAAAATCAATCATTCGAAAATCAATAGTACAAAATTTATATAAGATTTCAAAGAAGGTAATATTTTTTTTGTTGCATATATATATATTGCACTTGAGAATATATTATACTTGAATTTTTAACTCAATATTAAAAAATAAATAAATGGTAAGATTTGGAACAAAGCTAAGTTTTATACCCACTTTATCCCCATGCCTCTGAAGTAAAATGAGTAAAATATCAGGTAAATAATTTTTTTTATTTAAATCAAACCAATAAGCAGTCAATGGAAGCATCTCGGACATTAAATTTATAGTGACCATGGTTATCAAGTATTGGCTCAGGGAGAATTCTAATAATATTTGATTGTGGTCTACATCATCGTGTTCTATAAACGAATAGAAATCTCCTACATTTGACTTAACTATGAGTTTTACTGTTACCAAATCATCGACTATATCAATTATTTGTTCTAAAAACTCAGAAGCAGTTTTTCCCCAACATACTGCATCAAGACCCAATTATCCATTGAAACACCAGGCCTATTGGAATTGTGAGAATTCAAATCTGTATTGATTTTAATGTGGGATTCCTTGGATTTGTCAGATTCATTTTTTTTTTTTTTTATTTACAGCATATGTTTGCATGTTTTCTTTTTAGATCCTGCCTCTTCTTTTTGCAAAGGTCTCTTAATAACAGTAGGTTGTGTTAGAATTTCACCTGTTTTTGCTTGAACACATTTTCTTTTTGGCTTTGAGTTTTCTATTTCCATTTTAGTTGCATGGGATGAGAGAGGAGAAAATGTGGTAATACAGCATGCTTCAAATTTTTTAGTGGTGAGGAAAGACCTGAAGAGGCTATTACTGAATCTTCATTCATTTCTGCATCCATACTATGAGTGTGATCTGCCGAAGGTGAACCAGAAGATGCTGATGGTGTTGAGGAGCATGGTAGAGCAGATGTTGATGTTATCAAGGAATATGGCAGAACGGATGTTGAAGGCCTTGAAACTCAATACATTTATGATCATATTGCTACAGTTATGAAATGTTTTTGATACACACATGCGAAAATGCAATCTGCCTTTAGATTTTCAACACCAGTTTACCTTCCATACATGTAGTATAGTGAAAGACCCCTCTCCCCCCTTGGGTTGGGGGAGAAGGGTTACAGAGCTACACTTCCATATATTCATATACAGTGTTCTCTCACTTATGTGCGAGCGCAGGGGACAGCGAGAAAAACACTCATAAGCAAAAAACCACAAAAGGGAGCTTAAAAGTGAAACATCAATACATTGTACTACATTACATTGTTAATTAATACTATGTATGTATACACTACTGAGAAATGTAAATAAGATTAGTTTCAAAATGCAATGAATTTATTTTTTAATGAATTACTGCACTATGTACTTTTTAAGAACATAAAGAAAATGGAAGTGCTTACATACCCAAATTTCGTTTTACTCCTATTACTATTTTCTGACAAAATAATTTACAATCAAGGATTGTTTTTGTTTTCGTGAATTTTCAAAATGAGTGTTTCCAAGTCCATCAAGACGTGAAAAGTTCCTTCATTTCCGGAATTGAACTGAAAATAGTCATGCAGAATGCTTCTAACGTTACTGTGTAAGTTGGAGGAACTTTTGCCGCATCTTCTTCATCATCGTCATCCACCTCTTTATCTTTGTCACTGCCATTTATTCCAGCTGCAATGTCTCCGAAGTCCTGCAATTAAGCTGTGATTAAATTTTTATCTACATCAACGAATTCATCGAAAGTACACGTAGTGAGTCCACCAGATACAGTATGCCAATCTTCTTTGTTTATGTCATTTTCGCAATTTTCACTTTCAGTTTCTAGCTTCTCACATTCATTTTCTGCTGGAAATGAAAATTCTGCTTTCTTAAAGCAGCTTTTAATATACTTGTCAGTGATGTTTCTCAATGACGGGCAAAACATATGAATTGCATCAAGGATGGTAACTTGCTTCAATTCGTCTTTTGTTGCATTTTTTGTTTGTAAAGTAGCCAGAAGTCCACGGATTAAAGTTTTTCTATAGTGCACTTTCACACAACGAATGATACTAAGATCCAAAGGCTGAATCTTGCTCGTGAAATTGGCAGGAAAAAACACAACTTTCGTGTCGTTGAAAGTTGGAAGATCTTGTGGGTGAGTCGGACACTGATCCACAAATAAGAGAACTTTCCGGTTTTCCCATTTTCCTGTTGAATTTATGAAGGAAATCCAAGAAAATGTGCGATGTCATCCAGGCTGTTTTGTTGCTAGTGTAGTCACAAGGAAGCTTCTTCATGTTCTTAAAACGACAACGTTTGTTTGATTTGCCAATGACGGAGAATTTTTCCGAACCATAGGCATTGCAACACAGCAAGACAGTCTTTCTTTACTTTTTTTCCCCACCATGGCATGGTTCTCACTTGAATGTTAGGTTCTATGGGGTATCATTTTATAAAAAAATCCAGTTTCGTCACAATTGTAGATGTTTTTCGGTTCGTATCTGTTTACTAAAGTAGACGAGTCTTCTTTCCATTGTTCTACAGTTCCTTCATGGACACTCACACTTTCCCCAGAAAAGACAAGAGTTGCCAAGTCATGCCTATTTTTAAATTTTTCAATCCATCCATGTGATGCAGAAAAGTTTTCCATTTTAAAACTCTTTGACAACTGTACGGCCTTCTCCCTTAGAAGCTCAACGTTAACAGGAATGTTCAAGGCACAAGCTTCTTTAAACCACAGCATTAAAACTTTCTCAAATTCTTTGTACTTTCCGCCTTGAATTTTGCTTCTTTTCTTCGACTGAATTCCACATTCTCGAGGAGCTACTATTATCGCCTCCAGACTTTTTAAACTCCCTCTCACTGTCGACTCTGGGACATTAAAATGCTCTGCTAAAGCTTTTTTCAAGGTGCAAGGATTTTCTTCGAATTTTTTAATAACATTCGTTTTAAACGAAAGCGACAGTTTTCTTCTTTTCGCCATTTTAAAACTTAACCATCTAACCAAAACTCCAAAGATTGTTCTTTCCTTAATTCAACCCCTTTCGATCAATGCCACATGGTGCATGCGATACTAACCTCTCTAATTGGCTGCGACTTTTACTGACATCAATCACAAGAACACCCCACTTACATCCCTGTGTATAAGGTAGAGGAATGTGTTCCTGAAATCTGAACAATGGTTGAAAGG
>QLNU02015003.1:127749334-127775628 GCA_006491805.2 Dysdera silvatica | reverse complement strand
TAGACTCATGATTTAGAATGTTTCGTAATGTAAAGAAAAGTTCTATTAATGGAACAAATAATTTTATTTCAGATTTGGATGTTATCAAAGAAAAAATGGCATTAGTCAAGCACATAATTTTAGTTCTGTCTGGAAAAGGAGGAGTTGGCAAAAGCACTTTTACTTCTATTTTGGCTCATGCATTCGCTGAAGAAATGTCAAACAATGTAGGTATTAAAATATTGTCATTGAATTAATATATATATACACACACACACATGCACCAGGTATCCTATAAGTCTGTGAATATTTCAAAAGTTCATAACAATTGAAGGAATTGGTATATTTTTGATGTGTTTTTCAATAAAATTATTCCTTTTTTCCTTTCGTTTTTCAATTAATTTTTAATCCTTGCCTCACCTTGTTGGCATAGCATGACCCTTGATGTCCTTTTGCCATAAAAATACAAACAACCAATATACTAATTCTTGATTTTCTAGGCATTTGAGGTTCAGATTTCTTAGGCAGCTACTATGTAATGATGCGGTATGATCATAATTGTCCTTGTACCATAAATCATAAGTGCAAAGAGATGCAGACGTATTAAAAAAATAAATTTTTAATTTCAAGTTTTTCGCTGTTCTGTTGATGACTTGCTTTCTTCAAAAATGATTTTTTTTTTTTAGGTGGGTGTAATGGATATTGATATATGTGGTCCATCCATGCCAAAAATCTTGGGTGTGGAGAATGAAAAGGTAGTTTGAAATTTTGATTGAAATCGTAGAGTTTGGTGAAGCATTAAACAATAAATTGAATCTTCGTTAGATTTTTTTCGTTTAATTTTCCAGAATTGTAGCCATTTTCTTTTTTTCAGGTTCACATTAGTGGTTCAGGAATATCTCCTGTAGTAAGTATTAAAAACTGATTGAATGATGAATAAATGTGTAATTTAAAATACATGTATATTTTTTAAATTTCATCATAATGTTGAAAATACTTCATAGTATTGAATGAAATCAGTAAAATTTACAAGTACTGTTTAAAGTAGATAATTTTCAAAAGTACTGTAAAACCCTGCCAATCCAAATTAATTCCATCCAAAGGGTTTGTATTAACGAAATGTTTGGGCCATCAAAGTTATTTATAATTTTTGGCATATTATAAGACTTAGTTTGGCGTAATATGGTTCTATATATGGAGTATGTGCTATTATAACATTAATAAAACATATATGAAGTGTTGATTGATTGAATGTGAGCTGTAATAGTTGCTGTTCTTGTGGAGTTTGTTTTATTTAAAATGTGTTTTTGTCAGTTTAAAAAATTATATTTTACAAACTGGTTTATACTGGGGTGATTATGTTCCAGGAATTTCAATGTGCCTCTTCCAGGATTTTTTTTTTAAAATTACAAAAATTTCGTTTTGTTTCCTATAATTTTTTATATTCCTTTGGAAATCCGTGTCTTTACCAAAAATATTACATAACTTTTCAGGGAATTTTCTGGTACGTTCAGGGAATCTGGTTTGGACTTACAATCATCCTTGTTTATAGCAAATCAGCATTTATACAGAGTTTTAGTGCATAGAGAATGCTATGTACACAGTTAACTAATAGCTCAGTGACTTTCGTTATAGCTTTTGGATTTATTGTGCTGGGTTTGATGCTCAACGAAACTAGTTGTGGTCCACATTAAGTTATTTGACCTATTCCATATCACGTTAAGCTATTCAAACCATTCTAGGTAGCCTGTCAAGGGGGTTTCAAACATGAAAGTGGAAACAAACCTTATATATAGGTTCTCACTACTAAGACTTTTTTTCACTGTGACTTATATAAGTACATCTGAAAGGGATTGTGTGTAATAATAGGTTAACTCGTTGAAAAGTTAATACGACTATGAAATTAATTTTAAAAATTTGTTTTTCTATAATGTCATTGTCTTGCAGTTTGTGGATGAGAACTTGGGTGTCATGTCTATTGCTTTTCTATTGCCTTCACCCAATGAGGCTGTGATATGGAGAGGACCGAAAAAAAATGGTTAAATTTTTTTTAATTCATGTGTTTAATTTTTGTTTAATTAAATGTGTTTAATTTTTTTAATTCATGAGGATAATACATACTACAAAATTTGAAATTATTAAAGATTTTTAACGCTGTGCAGTGGTGTAGTGGTAAGGCATCTGTCTACCATATAGAAAATTTGGGTTTGAATACCTTGCTTGTACCGAGCATTGTCTTTTTGCTACTGATCCTGACGTTCTGGCGTTCCTTAAGTGAAACAGGTTTGGATTTCTTAGACACCTTGTTTGTCACAGAATGACCCTTGCTGTTCTTGCCCCATAAAAATACAACCAACCAACCATGGATTCCATAGAAAAACTGTAAGTCCATAGTGCAACAGGACTTGAACTGTCCTTACGATTCGTTCGTGAAAAGTAGTCCGATGGAACAGTTAGAAATAACGGGAGGTGACGTCACAAACGGCCTATCCCATTACAGCAGAGGAGGACTCCAATTTCAGAACTTGATTTTGGCGCCGACAAACGTTCACTAAAAACCTCTCTAAAATTGCAGTCCTCTTCTACCGTAACGAACTAGCCTGTTTGTGACATCACCTACTATTATTTCTAACTGTTCCATCAAACTTCTTTTTGTGAGCGAACAGTACATCATAAAATGGAAATAATAATTTCTAAATGAAAATTTCCCTTACTGTTCTTACTCCTTGAAACTCACAAATAGAAAATTTCTGTAATATACTTATCACCATATTAAGTATGCAAACATTGAAAAAAAATTTTTTTTTAATTTACCTATATTGTATTATATATATATAATTATATAAGCTCGGATTGGTAAAACTTCTAAGCAAAACTAATATGTGTTATATATTTTTCGTCATTATATGATTTGCTTTTTATTTAATTTCTCCATAGGTTTAATTAAGCAATTTTTGAAAGATGTGAACTGGGGAGAATTAGATTATCTCATCATTGACACACCACCTGGGACCTCAGATGAACATCTCTCGATAGTTCAGTATCTCAAAAACACAAACTTAGATGGTGCTCTTATTGTCACCACTCCCCAGGTATTGTGGTCTGAATTGTATACCTCCAGCATTTTCCTAAAAGCACACTATTGGTATTTCAAATACAGTAGGACCCATATATAAGGAGGGGCTTGGTACCAGCAGAAATGCTTGCTATATATCTGCTCCTCATTAAATCTGTTTTGGAATTTAAAATTCCAAGTATTGAAAAGAAGCCTATATAGGTAACGTATGTGTGTGATATGTACGCAATAATATTCAGCTTTGAATTCACCTAAAATTTGATGAACAACGTATTATTATTGAACGGCTGTGGATATTCACATCCTTCCCTCCCTATAGTTCTCCAATGGCAGTTGATTAGCAATATCTTATGTTTAGGAAAGATCAATTGTTTATACATCGTAAAAGTTGCTCTGTATATGGGGCTTCTTCCAGCCTGTTCTTAATGGCACAAAAGAAATTCTCATGTGATAAATAGGCCAGTGTTTTCTTTTAGACATCAAGCTAATTAGCCATTTTCCCCCCATTCAGTTTAGGGAGAGTGAAAGTCTTGCTCAAAGCGATTAAATTTTATTGCATTTTAACATTATGCCAGACAAAATCCATATTTACCTCGCTAAATCCTAAAACTCGTTACATGTTGGCTCGTCATAATTGGTCTGGCTGTCTTCAGCTTTTAAATAAGCAACATTGTGTGTCCTGGAGTAACATGCAGTAATACATTCAGCTACCATATGAATATTCCGGGTTTAATATCCAGTGCATGAGTTTTTATTATTTTATCAAATCCACAGGTCGAAACGTAGATTCCTCAGAAAACTCCTTACATGGCATAATCTTGACTTTTTTTTTACATCATAAAACGAAATAAATACAGCTAACATGCGTGCAAACGTGCTATTTTCTTTTCCGATTCGTTAATAATACATTTTTAGTAGTTACATGTTTGTTAGAATCCAGTGTGGGTGGTTAAATTGAAGAAAGATGAGTGGAGTGCTCTGTGATAGGAAAGTAAGTAGTAGGATGAAAGGAAAATTGCAAAAAACTGTGGTCAGACCTGCAATGTTATACGGGGCGGAAACTTAGCCAATTACAAGAGCGCATGAAAGGAAGATGGAAGTGGCTGAGATGAGAATGTTGAGGTGGATGAATGGTGTTACAAGGAGGGATAAAATAAGGAATAACCTAATTAGAGGTACGGTCAAGGTTGGACCCATAGGAAGAAAAATACAAGAACATAGGTTAAGATGGCTTGGGCATATGGAGCGGAGAAATGAGGAATATGTGGGAAAGGTATTGGATAAGCTGGTGGTAATGGGTAAGAGGAAGAGGGGAAGACCACGGCTGAGATGGAAGGATAAAGTGACCGAAGATCTGGAAGAGTATGGATGGAGTAGAGAAGAGGCATTGGATAGAAGATTGTGGAAGGGAAGATTAAAAGAGCATAACGTCGACCCCATATAAACGTGGGAAAATGGAAAAGTG
The DNA here is from genome assembly GCA_006491805.2 of Dysdera silvatica. Classification (NCBI taxonomy): domain Eukaryota; kingdom Metazoa; phylum Arthropoda; class Arachnida; order Araneae; family Dysderidae; genus Dysdera; species Dysdera silvatica. The sequence continues at coordinate 127,771,108 of QLNU02015003.1, read as the reverse complement.
AAAGAAGTAATAGTAGTTATATGTGTTTTACACTGCAAGTATAATAAAGGACATGCTGTTCCAGGATTTACAATTTTTCGAGGAGTTTAGGTTTAGGGCAGGGTTTTTCTCAACCTTTTTGGCTATTGTACCCCTTTAGGCTATTAATCTCCGTTAAGTACCCCATAGCAAATATCAAAATATAACCTCCTAATTACTAAGTTGCTACATGTAATAACTATTGGATTAGTTTACTATTGCATTTTAATCAATAACTAACCAGGGATGGATGATGTTATTAAGGTAATGCTGGGATCCGGACAATATATATTTAATGTAAAATTGATAAACATGATTTTATTAGCTCTAAATTGCAAAGTATTTTGGACAACGAAATATTTACCTAAAAGCTGCGCACCACGAAATTGAGAAATTTGCTGAATTATAATTAAATGAAAAAAAAAAGACATTCAAAAATTACAACCTTTTTATATTTAGAAAAATGCAATAACCATTACGAAAAGAGATTTTAATCTAATGCAACATCTGAGCCTGTTTTCGATATATAATAATGTCCACTCTTGATTTGACCTTGCTAACAGCTGCAATTAAGTCGTTTTCAGGGTTGTTGTTTTTTTTAACGGTTTCATACCCTCCTTTTCATCTCCGTTAGATGTGAAAAACTGGACTCGCACAAATATGTAGAAACGAAGGGGAGTAATTCTGTTAAAGCAATGTCCCAGAGTTGACGATATTCCCCTGTAAGAGTTTGCCAGATGGTAGACACTTTCAGTTCTCCAGTCTGCAAGTCTTTCAACACTGTATCACTGGACAATTTGATGAGCTGCTCTTTTAGATTAGCAGATAATTCAGCTTGTTTAACTGCTCTTTCTGAAAAAGGGTTCATTATCCACTTTGTGCTTTTATAAGGTCAAAATTTCGTTAAAAAATGCTAGTTTGGCTTAAAAAATATCCACTTTTGCAGTTATAGATATGCAGTTAAGCTGGTTTAGATGACATATAAAAAACATTTAGGCTTAATATTTGATGAAATTATGTGACTATGTGGTATGTACTTATGCAGGTTTGACTGTATGTATAAATTGTATACTTTTAGGAAACATCATTACTCGATGTACGAAAAGAAATCAGCTTCTGTAAAAAAGTTGATTTGCCAGTTCTAGGCGTCGTTGAAAATATGAGTGCCTTCGTTTGCCCCAAATGCAGAGTGAGTTAGTTAACTGTTGTCTTTACACATTCAAACAAAAGTTTGTATGTGGGGAGATGTTTTACAGTGGTGTAATTTTTTAGGTGTCTACTGAAATTTTTGTTCCAAGAACTGGTGGTGCAGAAAAAATGGCCCAAGATATGGAGGTTCCATTTTTAGGAAAAATGCCATTGGATCCTAGAATTGGTAATGTTCTGCTTCTGAAAATTTTTGAGATCATATCATTGAGGGTAGGGGGGGAAACCACATATTTAAAATGTCCAATAAAGGGTGCACCTAAATATTTAAAGTCCTGAAAATTATTATGCAAAATTCATAATTTTTAAAAATAACGAAACTATTAGTTCTCTTTTGTTTATGGTAAAAATTCATGTTCATTATTTACACATTTAAAATCAAAGTTCAACTGATATGAAATAGTTAAAGCAAAAATTAAAGCATTGCTATATTGTACACTGGGTGATTCAAAAGTCAGTCCCCCCACTGTTAATTTTTTAGTGGGTTCAGGCAGATAAACGTCCTTTTGGGAAAGTTGCTTGTTGAAAAGGAATTAACTTTTGCCCTGTGTAGCGACTCGCCTCCAAGCACCAAGGGGAGCCTGCCCCACGGGAAGCAACTCTAAAATTTCAAATGGTAACCCCCCATCGAGTAATACACTGTTTTAAAGGTCTCGTCGAGAAAAAAATAATGATATTTACAGTATGGCGTTTCGACACTCATAGCACCAACGATGTGTCCGCAAAATTCAAAATCGACATTTATTCTCCTGGCTTGTGCTCGTGCTAGTAAGTTCGTAGATAAATGACTGAAACTGTAGAATGTAAAGCAATGTATATATTCTAACCCTCAAAAACATTTCCATAGCAACAATAGGTGTTTGAAATAAAAATATTTCCATAATAACAATAATTGTTGGAAATCATACACATGTCCTCACAAAAAAGTATTCCTTTTTATACGAACACACTTCGAAGAAATGGCTTGTCCACTCAGTTACCGAACGGATGTCATTCTTTTTTACGGCCAAGCTGAATGTAATTTCCACGAAACTGTCCGATTATTTAATGAAGCACATCCTTAGAGACTTGTTGACCGAAAATACATACGGAAAACTGTCAAGAAGTTTTTGAACATTGGCAGCATTAATGAACCTAGATCCGGTCTTCCATCCATTCTGAGGAGCTGCAAGTTAATGTATTAGCAAACTTTGTTGTGAACCCGATACAGAGTATTCGAAAAATTGCAGATGTCTATGAAATTTCATACTCGAGAACCCAAAGAATTTTAAAGAGAAATATGTTTCACCCTTATAAAATACAAATCCATCAAGAATTAAATGAGGACGATCCAGACCGCAAAGTGCAATTTTGAGAACAAATGCTACAGTTAATTGAAGATGACCATGACATCTTGCGACGAATCTGCTTCAGCGATGAAAGGTGTTTCCATATAAATGGAACTCTTAATCGTCACAATTGCCGGTACTGGCATGCTACCAACCCTCAAGAGTTCAGGCAAGGAAATACACAATATCCATAGAAAGTGAACGTGTGGGCTGATATATTTCGGGTGATCACGTTGTCAGGTTGTTTTTCCTTACTGAAACATTAATAGGACAGCGGTGCTTAGAAATGTTGCAGGATGAAATTGTATCGGCTATAGGTGAAATTGTTGAAAATGACTCAGACAGAAAATGCCAACATTATTTTTCAACAGGATGGTGCTCCCCCACACTTTTCTACAGATGTTTGAACCTTTCTATATAACAAGTTTCCAAGAAGGTGGATTGGCTATCATGAGTTTGTGAAATGGCCACCTCGTAACTCACTTATGAGACCCTTGGATTTTTTTCCTTTGGGATCATTTGAAATTAGTAGTTTACGAACCGCCACCTGAATGTGGGATGAGTGCCATAAAATTACTCCACACACTTTTCAAAAAGTCAGAGAAAGCTTTGAGGCCAGCTTTATATCTACCAAGAAGTGTAAGGCCTTCAATTTGAACATCTACTTCATTAAAAGGTAACTTCTTTTCTTACTTTTTTTATATTTCTTTTATTTTTTAATATTTTATTGTTTTCTTTTTTAATATTTTTATTTGAGTTTTTGAGGATTAAAATATTGATATTTTTAAACGATCCTTGAAACTTTACATATTGGATTAATACGAAATTTAAAATTGTTACTGATAGAACACACATTGCTTTACATTCTGCAGTTTTCATCATTTGCTTACACCCTTACAAGCGTGAACAAAAGCCAGGAGAATAAAGATCGATTTGAACTTTGCAGACACGTTGTTGGTGCTATGGGCATTGTAGCGCCATACTGTAAATGTCATCATTTTTTTCAAGACGAGACCTTCAAAACAAGGTATTACTCGATGGGGTTGCCATTTGAAATTTTCCAGTTGCCCCCTAGTGCTGCTGGTGAGTCGCAACACAGGACAAAAGTTATTTCCTTTTCAACAAGGAACTTTCCCGAAACGACGTTTATCTGCCTGAACCCACCAAACAATTAACCGGGGGGTGGGGGGGGCTGACTTTTGAATCACCCCCCCATATATCAGGGGTGAGCACACATGAGGTGAATGAGAGCTGCATTCCGGTTTTTAATGTATTATAAAGAACAGCCACACCATAGTTACATAGTATTAAATACACAAATTTAATTAATATGGTTACATATTGTACCAAAGTCTTAAGTTCTATGTAAAGTATATATATAAGAAAATATAATTAAGAGAAAGGAAATATAAAATAATTATTTCAAAATTTTAATAATAAAAATGAAGTACAATAACAATGTATTATTAAAAAGTATAATATTTAATGAAAAGACCTTTGGTCAAATCTTTGAAATTTAGTGAAAAAGTTTTTAAAGCCATCTGCAACAACACTGAAAGTTCAATAATTTTTTATGGTACTAGATTCATGTATGTTTTTATTTTATCAATTTGGCTTTCTAACTTGTTTTCCTTTGAAATTTAATGCGAGACCTATATAACTTGCATGTAGAGCAAAATTTTTATGTTGTCCCAAAAAATAACTAGAATATTACACTAATATTTTACTCCTTTAAGGACATTTTTAGTGGAATCTTAGACGACCATTTTAAGATATTTTTACCAGTTTTAAATTCATTCATTTGTTTGCAGGCAAAGCGTGTGATGAAGGAAAATCTTTTCTTGAGGAAGTATCAGATTCCCCTGCAGCGAAGTCTGCTAGATGTATAGTTGATAGTAGGTCTTCTACATGGAAATTAATTTATATTCTTGTATTTTTTAATATTTTGTAGACAGGTGCAAGTAAATATTTGTTCATTTCTTTTCAGAGTTAACTTCAAAACTAAACATCTCTACATAGACAAGAAGATTTTATAAAGTTGAATATTTTTATTACTAGATGTAAATAAAAATTGCTTCTCTTACAAAATCATGGATTATTAAATAAAGGTGTGAGCAATAAATATGGTGATCAGGCATCCCACGATTTGTCAGAAGTTAAGCTGATGGTTTACTATGACATTTAAAGTACAATCAGTTTCTCCCTCTCTCTCTGGAGTTGAGCCCAAGACAGTAGAGTGCAATAAAAAGCAGCATTTAATAATAATAAATTCCTTTACTTTGGGCAAAATTATACATAAAACATATATAACCTATTACCTAATGATATTATGGTAATTTTGCCCTGGTAGCAATGGGTAGAGACCCTTATATCTGACGAAGCCCATGCTACCCAGAATCCTTAGCAACTAATCGCTTTCTATTATAAACTTAAGTAATAAAAGAAAAACTTTTCCAACATCCTTAAAAACACTATATTCCTAGGGTTGGTTCCAAGGGTGGTGGAAGTGGGGGACAAGTCCACCCCCCGGCGATATCCCTCCAGAAAAATCTTGCTACAATATAATATCGTTTGTTGTATTTCATGTGGTTGTTTTTCATATTCGGCATTTCTAGTATTATGGCAAAGTCTCTAACATGAAAATACCACATTTTTATGTTTAATAAACGTTTTGTCTTTGGAAAAGTTATTCATACACTATGTAAATAAATTATAAACTCAACTGCAAAACACAAATAACTTATGATTTCAATAAGCGTTTGATATAAATTTATGCAAATAATATACCACTGGTGATTACATACATATACCAATTGCAACTTTTGAAAATGGTGAACAATTTTTCTCGTAAGAAAAATAATGTGGTTACCAGCATCATCCATAATAACAATGAAAAATATTCCAATGCACATATTCCATTTGTGCATTGGAATATTTTTCATCGTTATTATGGATGAGTGTACACTGAGTGGCCACATTATTATGACCACTTGTTAATATTTTGTTGGGCCACCATTGTATGGCGAAGAGTATGTTCGGAGATCATTTTAGACGATCCTTGATTAATATTTGCTGCACTGTTATCCTCCTGTCTTTTACAAATCTGGAGACACTCCGTTATGCCCGAGCATTCACTAGTGGGTGACGACCACGAGTTGCATGTTGAGACCCAGATTTTTGCCTCGCAGTCCAGTCTTTAAATACTTCTTTAACTACAGCTGGTCTTGAACATTTCGCAAATGTAGCAGTTTCGCTGATACTCACTCCATGACCATGAGCTCCTACAATAATCCCACATTCAAAATCTGTCAAGTCACGTTTTTTCCCCATATGCATGTTCACGAACAAATCACCTATACTACTGTCTCAGGAACTAAGCTTTCCTTTTTTATACTAGCCTAGCCCTCTAGCGGTGACAGTATAACGCCATAGCTAATTTGTTTAAAATTGTCAGGTGGTCATAATAAAGTGGCCACTCAGTGTATAATATAGTTTTTTGTTGCCATGGAGACAAAAAAAAAAGCAATTGAAAATAAATCACTCAGCATGGAAACTTTATAATACTCTGGCTGTCTGCATTTAGCCCCAAGTGACTAGAATCCCACACAGAATATATGTTATCTACCAGAAATAAGCGAATAGTAGTTTTTCAGTGTGTAAGGCCATCAGGATTATAGACAGTTTTTTTTTGTAACTTCGCAAAAAAAAAATTCAAAATATTTATTTAGGCTATACATGCACAAATTAAATAAATATACTGAAAGAAAACAATAAAATGAACACAAGTTCTAAATAGACAATATCAAGAAAACAATACAGTGAACACAAATTTCTTAAACTCTTACGGATATAAATTATTGAAGGAAAATTTTATACTTAAACAAAAAATAGTCTGTAAAATTTACTCTTTGTAATACATTGGTTAAAATATAACTGATTTAATTTAGCTCAGAATGATTTAACATTATCTTAATTGAGCTAGTTACAATCATTGTAGCACCACTGAATAAGAATTTCTTCGTAATAAAAATTCAGGACCACAAATATATTTTTTAATATAAACAAATATTTAAACAAAGGTGATATGTAAAATAGAAACAAAATAACCAATTTTAACTAAATTTTCCTAACTCTAAAGAAATCTGAACATCACTGGTGGATCTAAGGGAATGAGATAAGCCCCCCATTTCAGGCAGGATTATATCATAGAAAATGAAAGTACCTTCCACTTGGCTAAAAATAGGAATCAAAATCAAATCACCTCCTATCCCTTTAAAAAATTTCTGGGTCTGCCACTGATCTTCATATGCAGTCAGTAAAGCTTTAAAATAACAGTCAGTGGAAGGATTCGATTAAACTTATAGGAACTATGATAAAAGTCTTCCATAAGTGTGATAAGTGTTTAAAAAAAAAAGCATTAGTGGAAGTGTCATTCTACAATCACATGTCAAAAATAAAATGTGCAGTATCTTGAATCCGACAAAACAAATTCACACGTAATTTAAATTGCATGCAGATCAGTTAGTCATTCAAATAATTCATATTACATCACAGTTTAATATTTGAAAGATCAACAAAAATGACTAAATTTTCATGTTTTATAACGTAATCATAATTAAAATAGGAAAAGTGAAACCTACCATTTTCTTTAAAACATTGACATGAATAACGTTAAGAAAATACGGTATAAAGATATTGAGCTATGGTTAGTCATGTAAAATTTCTAACCAGTTTAAGATTACATAAAATTGAAATTTTTGTTGATATTCTACCAATGTAGTCAACAACAACGGAACAACGTGTAAACCTCGTCTGATTTGTCTCACTTCGAATGCTTTCTTGAAAAAATGAGATTCAGTTTGTATCTTTTGATAAATCTTAAAATCGCATAACAGGTCACCAGAATGGAACAACTTAAAGTGACCTCCAAATCACAGGTTTATTCGGAATCAAGCCCAGCCCAAAGGACTTGATGATGACTAACACAGGCCAATAGCTTTGTGCTTACTATGGGGAGGCCTCAGAAAGCTACAGCGAGGGGCACTGAAATTTGTTAATGTTTTGATGTATTTTATTAATATATTTAACATTAATGAATAAATTTCTTAACATAAATTTTTCATTGAAAACTTATAAAGGTACAATAAAATTTATAATTTCTCTTATCCTTATTACAGAGTAAATGAATACTAAATCCTCTGTAAAAAAAACACGGCATGCGCAAGACTTATAGTAGAAATCTGTTTTTAACATTAAAAAGAGTAATTTCCATTGTCATGTACAATTTTATACAAAAGAAATTTGTACAATAATTTATTTTGGAGAAAACTCCAGTGGGGTTCAGATCCCCCTGCTTGGCTATGGGCTAATGAGGAAGGCAAATGAAATGCAGATTAAGGCTGAAGAACAGCCAAGACACAATTCTAAAAAACTATTTTACATAAACTGGAATACTTAACTATGCTAACTTTACAGGAAAGAATTATCAAGTTTGTATTTTATGATGTAAGGACCTATAATTTATAAAGGAATCTGTCTCTGAGGAAATCAAACCCCGTGCCATGGAATAGTAGAATAATGGTAAGCATTTGTGTTTAAATTTCGATTTTTTGTATAGTAGATAAACATGTTAGCACTACTACACAGAGCTGGTGATTAGCAAATTGCAACACAAATATTCAAGGCCTGGTTCCATTATAGATCTCACATTACCAGCATCATAGCTAGGGAGTGATGTGGAAGGACCCCTTCCAGGCCAGGGGTACATAAAATTGACTGAAATAACTCACAGCGGAAAATATAAATAAAACTGTCAATTATTGATCCATAAACAATTGTTTTAAATAGAGTTCTACAATTTATGTGTTTATACAAATAAAAACGTATAGTAAATCATTACAATACCTTTATCTGACTAGAACAGTAAATGCAATACAGGAAACAATGAAAAAAGAGAAATGGGAAGCACTCGGATACTGTGAAAGTAATACCAATAGTATTACTTAATAATTTTTAATACCCACATAGAAATAAGCTCAAACTAGAGCAGTTTTTTGTTTAAAAGAAATGGACATGCCGTCCTCATCCTGGATTCGAACTAGGGTCCCTTCATTTAGCTTGGAGTGTCCTGACCAGTAGATGAACGAGGACAAGAATAACAGTCTTTTCTCCATATATAAGGATGTAAGATATTATTACCCTTCACAGGGATAACACAATTGCCAAATAATGGTCAACACACACAAAGCCACCAAGGAAAGTTTTCGTGGGGGAATTTATTTTTTACTTACTAAATTTGACACCCACGTATTATTAGCTCAATCTAGAGTTGTTTTGTGTAGGTGAAAAGGAAACACTGTCCTCATCCTGGATGCGAACCAGGGTCCCCACGTTTAGCCCGGAATGTTCTGACCACTAGACAAACGAAGACAAGAACGATCTTTTTCTCCATATATAAGAATTATTTTATCCCTGTGAAGGGTAATAATACCTTCCATCCTTATATATGGAGCAAAAGACCATTGTTTTTGTCCTCATTCGTCCAATGGTCAGGACACTACGGGTTAAACAGAGGGACCCTGGTTCGAATCCAGGATGAGGACAGCGTCTCTTTTTCTCCTAAACAAAAAACAGCTCTAGTTTAAGCTTATTTCTACATGGGTGTCGAAAACTATTAAGTAAAAATTAATTCCCCTATGAAAACTCACCCTGGTGGCTTTGTGTGTTGACCATTATTTGGCAATTGTGTTATCCCTGTGAAGGGTAATAATATCTTACATCCTACAGTATTGCAATGGGAAGTTATCATTGTGAAAGAAATCAGTATGGTAATTTTTGCATGATTTCTATGTATCATTTAGGCATATCTGTGCATTGTTTTACAACTAAATTACATAAACTACTAGTCAACTCGCATCAAAAATCTTTTTCTTTGCTGAAACCTTTTATTAAGAAGTAATAAATTTAGCATTAGGTTTTTGTGAAAGAATTCATTACAAGCTGAAATGTATGAGAAATTTAAGAGGGACGAGAGACACAAAGTTCATTCAGTCCATGACTAGGAGGTGCAATGTGGACTGTTCTGTTAGGCGTGCAAGATCGTCTAGCTGCGGTCCTGCACACTACATACTAGAATCGTAGCTTTTTGCGTTAGTCCTACATTTTAAAACGCATAGTTACACATGTAAGTCACGTTAACTAAAGATTTGTCTTCTCTGCATAAGCTTTAAGGCACTTCTATACACCTTCTTATATTAAATAATGCAGTGTAGTTTACAGTGAGGTTTGTAAAATCTAAACATTTGTGGTATATAAAATTTAAATATAGCTAGCAATTTTTAAGCGTAGCTTCTTTTGTATGATCTAATATTTTTAAATCTATTTCCCCCTTTTTTTCCCATTCTTTTATGGCACGAAGACAGCAAAGGTCATGTATTTCTTTTCTTAAAAAGAACATATTTTCAATTTTTTAGAAGTAAACCACTGCACTGCAGACTGCTTGATAAAGATTTTATGCAAAAATTGTCTACCTGTATAACACACTACATTCTCACTAAAAACAAGGTTTACTCAAAAAATAAATGTAAACTACTAGTGAAATATTTTACTTATAATTTAAAAATATACTGCAAAATTGCAAGTGTTTTTTTTAATCGTAACCTGTTTAATAAGTTACAGTTTTAATGTTAATTTGACTGCCTCCGGTCACTATTAATGAGTACCTGTTTACTAATTTAAGTTAAACATTTGTTTACTAACTTCAAACCAATTTTAATACCATACTCATTTTTGATGCCGAGGAATATAATGTGGTTTATCACGTATATCTCATTGCAGTGCTGTAGTCGTAAAATAAAAAGTGTAGGAATGCTCCAACTGACCTCATGATAATCAGGAGGTGGGGGCACTGCTTCAGATTTCCAAGGGATGATGAAGCAGCCACCTACAATTTTTTTTTTAATATTTTAAATCTTATTTTACCACTTTACACTGATTTTTAGAATTTTTTAAACGATTTCTGAATTTCTTTTTTTACTTACTCATTTCAAGGAGATTTTTTCCCCCATTGAACCTAAAATTTTTGTGTCAAAATGACACTGTTAATACAATAATTTTTGCCACCCACGTATTAATTACAGCTCAAACTAGAGCTTGTGTAATTTTGGAGAAAAAGAGACGCTTTCCCCATCCTGGATTCGAACCAGGGTCCCTCCGTTTAGCCCGGAGTGTCTTGGACCGCTAGACGAATGAGGACAGGAAACAACGCTCTCTTTCTCCGTATGTAAAGATGTTAAGGTATTATTACCCTCCGCAGGGATAACACAATTGCCAAATATGGTCAACACAAGAAAGCCTCCGGGGCGAGATTTTTGTGAGTTTTCGTGGGGGAAATTTATTATACTATAATTTTGACACTGTTAATGCTAGCTGGGTTGGTGCAATTATACCAATTTTACAAGAAAATGTTTGGAACATCTATTAATGGGTAATTGTCCTTTATTGAATGACAGTTACCAATTAACAATGCAACTAACACTAACTTGTGTTAATAAATATTCAAAAATTAGGCATATTAACTTTTTCCAAGTTAATTGCTTAAGGTGACGATCTGTAAAGTATATCAAATTTTAGAATTAGTTTTATCGTTTACTTCACAATCTGTTGTCGATTCAAGACGCTGCAGTTCAAATTTCACGAAGTTTCTGACATCAGAATTTGGAATTAAATTAATTGTTTGCCGAATTTTTTCCACATCATTCTTGTAATAAGCCTTGACATTAACGAGATGATTTAACCACACACAGTCCAAGCAACCTTCTCCACAACACTCATCTTCATCAGGCTGCTTTGGCGGCTGTTCAAGAGAATTGGCACTATTTGGCATATTATTTTCAATTTTGGCACAAAAAGCAGCACGTGAGTACAACGTATATGAATTTTTCACATTTTCCATTTTTATTACACGATTTAGCAGCGCTAGTAGCATATTGGGCTTAAGTATGGCACAATTATGTTTCCTTTACAAAATAACAATATTCAAGTAGATTTCGAAGAATCCAGTTGAAATTGGGAATGACTAGTATCTTACAAATACAGCTCACATATGCAATTTTCTTTTTCCTAATATTGAGATCAATATTTAGCTTGCTTCTCCAAATTTTTTCCAGATCCGTTGCTTCAAAATGTCAACCTATAATATAATAATTGAAATATATATACACAAATGTTTCATACATACATATATATATGCTAATTTTATAAAACATTATATTAAAATATGTATATATATACAGGTCCTTTCCACCCAATTTAGATATATGTATATACCCAATGGTCAGTTGCCAAAATTTGAATAACCAGTTTGTTGAGTTATCAAAAAGTTTTAGCACCTGAGTCATTATGGGCACAAGTGCTCTCTCTCTTTAACATAATAAAAATGTCAACCGGTTGTTATTTTCAAAAATATTTTAACCAGTTCCAGTTTACCACTGTACATAACTATATAAATGTATAATATTTAATAATATAAAGGTAACTTCCATTATAAAAAAATTGCAAAATACTGAAATAGTATAATTTACTTGCTTGTATTTAATGAATGAATATAGTTGAGGTTAATATCTGATGAAGTCTGACAATGTGTTTTTATAAAAATTCATAGACTGTAAAGACTTGTGTTTTATGATATAAAGATAGCTAAAGGCATGTTGCACTGGGACCTAGTTTTCAGAGGAATCAAACTCAATTATCCCGAGAATCAAACCTCACATTACAGTGTGCAGAAAACAATGACATATGATTTTATCGGAGTCTAACTTGAATTAACAGCATGCTAGATGAAAGAGTATAGCATCAGTTTTGGAGACGAGTTGGCAACAAAACAGGGGATTCATCTGTAATTTTTTTAAAAACAACCTTTCCAATACGGCAGAAGGTTGCAACACCTGCTGTCATCCACATTTGAAAGAGTTGGCGATGGTAACGTCTGATGCAGTGTCACCATATTCTTTAAAGATGCTTCAGCCCTCTTTATAAGTTTTGAATCACTACCCTACTGGTTAATACAACCACATTTTCCATTTTCTTAGACTAGAACCTTTTGCACTATAAGGGTCAGAAGAAAGAAAAAAGACCACCTCAGACTGGTTCCCGAGACCTTCTGGTTTGCGTCCTCATCAGCTTTCCAGATTTGACTTTCTCCCTTTTTTTCTTTTTTTCCTCTGATTCTTATTTGTTAAACAGTTGCAGTCTATTCTGAAGTATAGAGCCTACTGTGGGCTGTGTTAGAACTACTGCAAATACCACCCCCGGCAGATGGCGCTATCAACGGTATACCGCCGAGTTACTTCACAGTATGGGATCTCAAGACAGCATAAAGTAAAAAGTGTTGGCGACACAAAGTGAAAACGCGGAATTTAATGATACAAAGTGAAAAACACAAATATTTAACGATGCAAAGTAAAACCTGAGAATTCCTAATTGAAAACCTCATCAACTTTTTATTTTAATGGTTACATTGAATTAAAGGACATGTGGCCGCTATGAGTTTGGTGGTTGATCATCGGGAGGGGTCCTCACTAGCTCAAGAGCTCTGGTTATTTTTAATCAAAACTATGAAATTAACAGAAAAAAAAAGATAACGTTAAAAAGTAGAAGGAAACAAGAATCAAAGTAAAAAAAAAAAAAAAAAATTGAATGTGAACAAAAAATCGGCAAAACGGAAGCGGTTACAGTATGTTAAAAGAGTGCCCAAATGTTTACAGATTCCAAATTTAGATAATTTTAATCATAGTTGAATATAGTTATGTTTATTTTTTTAATGTGGTGTTTTCCAAAATGAAACAAAGAGCTATTAAAAAGGAAAGGGATAGATAATTATTATATTACGTTTAAATTCTGAAAGGAATAATAGGGTTGAAAAGTATCTCTAAATCACACACGGGTAGAGATGACAAGTAATTTTTGTCAATAAAGTACTTACCTAATTACTCCGTGAATATCTTGGCAAACTGCACAGAAGATATACAATTACTTTCTAGACATACATTATATTTGACTTTAATTAACAAAAAAATTAATTTGCCTTGCAATTAAAAATTCACACACAGGCAGAGTAGACATAACGCGTGAAAAATAAGCAAATAGACTGCCCGCAGCGCCACCTTCCGGAAGTTTAATTTTCTTTTCTATTTTTTACCATTGGCAACAATGAGGAGTCGGAACACTATTCCTTCTAGGCGCTCAGCCGCCTCGGCGGCTGATTACGCTGTTCAAGCGTCCTGTCTGGGATTACAGCGCCGCCTCCGGCGGCCACCCTTCCCAATGAAACCCTTCCACATTCCCCCCCACCTTCTAGGCGTTCCTGTCTGGGATTACAGCGCCGCCTCCGGCGGCCACCCTTCCCAATGAAATCCTTGCACAATTCCTCCTCCTCCTTTTAGGCGCTATAGCTGAAGAACGCAAGTATTTGAACCCAATTGTTCCTCTGAAAATTTATGCTTTAATGCTAGACAGGGCCGGCGCGACCATTAGGCGACCTAGTTAACCGCCTAGGGCGGCATCACAAGAGATTTTTAAGGTGATTAATACTATACGACAATGAGGATAAACTCAACAACAAATAATTAAAACTAAATGGATTATCGCTCGCCTTATTGTCTCCGATGATTATCTTGGATATTGCAGACGAGAACAAAAAAGAAAAAACAATCTTCAACGAAAAGGTTTGTGTTGGGGGAAGTTCTCCCTCGAGTTTTTTACACTAACTTTATGGTTTGATCCTCCCCACCACGCCGTGAGTACTGAGTGTTAAAGTTCCTCGACTAGCTAAGCGTCAACGAGGTGTCAAGTTGGAAATAGCTGGAGTGTATACTTCAGCTGCACATAAATTTTTTCTCCTAAATGCCCTTTCTTGGAATCACATCCTCCCCCTCCTCCAGATGCACATAGCGCGGGGTAACAAAAAGTCGCACGCACCTCTTTTGTCGCGTTTAGCTCTTATTGGATTGAAAAAAACGTAATGCCATCCCAGTTACTATTCATATTTCATGCAAGTAATATTTATTTGAACGCTTATGATTACACAATAGTTAAAATGCATTTATAAATACATACACTTAAAATTTAAATAAAATTAGTCAATGCGTTTTCGCTTCTATGAAAAAAATTCTAGGAAGTTTTGGTTCGCTTTTATGAATCTAGGCAAGCACATTTTAGCGTAATTAAATAAATATCATTACTTAATTTGCATTGATGATCGATTAGAAACAAAATATATCGATCTTTGTGTGATTAGTGCTAACTGCTGCTTTTTTCTCTCTCTATTTCCCTATTTTGGGTTAGCAACATGACAGTGGTGTTTTCATTCATTGCGATTAAAGAGATTATTTGGTGTCAGACCATGGCCAACCATATCCTTGAGGACCTTCACCTCTATAGTTAGCTAGTGGTTCTCCAATATGAATTAATAAAAAATAAAAAATATTTGTTCATTGTTAAACTTTCTTACCAACCGGTTTTAACAAACTAACTATGTAACTCTTTATGAAAATCATAAAAAATGTGTATTTTTGTTATTCACATAATAGTTTTTAAGAATACAATATAAGCTATTGTCGAATGGTTAAATTGCACGGTAAAGCCCACATACAGAGGTATAGCTTCTAAAGGTAAAATTTTCGATATATGTATAAATATAAGCACGCAGCAGCATATTTAATCTTTAAAGAGTGTATATATCCAGAACTCTCGTTATTATAAATATTGATGGGTTTAGTAATTTCTTTGTGTATGGTATATAGTAAAATTTTTCTATAACGATGAAGCTGCCTCGTGGGTAAGGGTACAGGCGCCGTTAGCGGGAGTACGTGGGGGGGACCCGTCCCCCCAATGTTGGTATTAGGGTTCCATATCCCCCTCCAATTTCAAACAAAATGCCTTCTACTGGTATATTGTCCCCCCCCCAACAATATTTTTATGCAGTCGGCGCCTTTGTGCAAATTTATATTTCAACGCCCCCGTAAAAGAAAATTTGCGAATTAAAATGAAATTATTGTCAAGAAATTTTTATTTTTTTAAAATATAAATATAATTTATACGTGTAAATATAGCAGCTACAATTTTTTTCAGCTATTTCAAAATAGTCAAAACACAATAATATATTTTGGATTTGGTACACTCTATATATCATTCTTTCATCATTCATCCTCCTAGCTTTAGTACCCAAAAATATCTTGATTAGATCTTTTACATCTAGAGTATCTACAATATAATTTTTTGTTGAGATATTGCTGATAATTGGTAAGATTTTTTTGAGCATTTTTGTGCCCCAATAAATTTTTTATAAATTTTAGCTTTGAAAAGTCCTTTCCTGGAAAGCTAATATTAAGTTGAGGGCTAAGGCAACGCTTAATAACAAGCAGTAAAATGGCAGTATTTGAAACGTACCCAGGTTAATTTATATTCATATAAAAATTTTAAAATATCATGAGGAGCTATCGTTTTTTATAAAACGTTGCAAAATATTTTAGTTTCTTGAAATCATACCCTCAATATCCAGATTGTCAAATTTTTTTATTGTCATTCATTTTTATGTGTATATCTTTGCAGTATTTTAAAAAACCTTTGTCTCTCCACTCTTTAAATTTGCTTATGTCGCGGCTAAGTTTAAAGTCTTAATTGTTTCAAACGAAATGATGATCGTTGAAAAATGAAATGAAGAATATAACGACGATTAAAAAGTATTTATATATATTTATATTATTTTATATTCACGGTTAGAGACACCATAATACCATCAGTTATATAAATAAATGTTGTTGTTCTTTTATGGGCAATTCCAAATAATTTACACTCGCATAAAACAACAACAAATAATTATATAATTGATGGTATTATGGTGTTTAACAAGTAAGATTGCGAAGAATGTTTAATTTTAAAATATTATTTAACATAATTTATTGTATCATTTGATACTTTTCATACAAATGTTCTCGTTTTTAGTCTCATTCGAATTTCTGGAGCACTAAGATCGACATTGAGTTTGTTCGACAAATTCTTTGTAAAAGTAGCAACGTTTTCGAAATTTTGGTCAGTCTTGTGGTCTCCGAATTCTTTATAGTGAGATCGAGTTTTCCTATTGCTCTTTGACTATTAAATGTTGGATTCTGTATCGTTTTGCTTACAGCATTTACAAGACTGAAAATGCACCAAATATTAATAAAGCAAACAAATTTAAATGGACAAAATTTTTGAAATTAGTTTACCTGAACTACTAAACGATAGCTTTGATATCATTTTCAGTAATATCTACAATTGTCTGATAAATTTCTCTGGCGTTGCATTTAAGCGGCCTTATTGCTTCAATTCTACTTTCTCACATAGTAGTATAAAGGGGTTTTAAATTTAAATTTTGAATTTTTTTTTTCATATAACCGGTGCTTCAAAGATACTAAAAAATGATTGTACAGTTACGGGTCATCAGTTGGAAATGTGGTAGTTCTCTGCTCAGAAATACTATCTTAAATTAAGTTACATTTTCCACGCAACGCGCAACAATATAAAAAAATGTACAAAACGATTAAATATAATTTATTTGTATATAAAAACGCATTTCTCTCACAAAACATGTCGCATAGTGATTTTCACCAAAAATCTTTTGAAACTAAACCAATGAACATTCAGTTTTACTCTCCTCAAGATTCTGGCTACTCTCTTGTTTCCAGCAGTGTGGAAAATTTTGCAGATATACTACATAAATTGGGAAAAAAATCTATTTTCATATCCCCTAAAGTTGAAAGTAATGTCTATAATATCAAAAGATAACTCATTCAAGAATATCTAAAATGAGACCAGAAAAAAAATTGTCATATTTCTTGGAAACCGAGCTATAAGTATTTATTCGTCCTTCTAGATAACACTGGATAAACTAGATCTATCTTTTTTTTTCAGCCTCCCATTCAATACTCATCACTCTGAGCACGTAGACTGAGATTTCGAGCCAAAACAAAAAGCTCTAAATTTCACAGTGCAAAAATAATGGTATTAACACGTTAAGGAAAATCGAATTTTCCACGTACTTTGGAGCAAAATTTCTGCTTTGAATCACTTTGGTATCAGCTAGGCGATGTGTATGATGCACTATTGGATATTTTCGAAAACGATACTCCGATAGAACTGTTTGGTAATCTACTGTTTGGTAATCTACTGTTTGGTAATCTACTGTTTGGTAATCTACTGTTTGGTAATTTAAACGAATGCGTTTTTTTTAGTCATTTTTATTTTCGTCACATTACAATGCAATAGGTTTTTGTTACTTTCGCTTTTCGATTTTTCAGGAAAATCATGAAAAATTCCAAAGCTTATTTTGTTATTTCGGTCCAATTATTTTATTAAAAAAAAAAAAGCAATGTATTGAAGTTAGTTCAATTAATAAAAGTAAAACAAAGAAATATTTGTTTGTTTGAGTTTTATGGCTCAAAGACAGCAAGAGACATGCTGCGCCGGAACTTACGATTTTCCCAGGAATTCGAACCCCTTAAAGCCTAGGGATCCAACCCCCGGAATATGGTGAGCAGTTAGTTGGCAAGCATTATTTATCCTTGACACAGGTAGAAGCAGTGCCGGATTTATAAATGGGCCCGTTGAATACTTGCCCAGGGCGCAAAATTTCTAGGGGCGCAAGAGGTTGCGGATTTTTTTAATTGAAAAATATTTACCATGGAATTCTGTAGATCAGCTTTCCCCGAAAAGGCACCCTCCACATTTTTTCTAAATCTGAAAAACTGCGTGAAACAACTCTTGCCCCCCACAGGCCGGATCCAGGCAGGGGCGGACGCCCCCCTCCCCGAGAATAATAAGTTTACATTAAAAATTATTATTTTCAAGTAACAAATACTTTAAACTACAAGTGAAATTTTCAAGCTTTGTGGCCACTCTGAAATTTTGCTCTGCACCTGCCCTTCCTCCTCTTCTCCCAATATCCAAAAAATCGTCGTGAAATAAACTAAATTTATTTATAAAAATATCGTTATTTTATCTTATAATAATGCACATAAGGTAGGCTAATCATAAATGTCGTCCCTTCCTTATCCTCAGCGATATTTCGTTGCATTTGAAGGGACTTACCGACAGAATTTTATTTATTTCTACTAGTACGGCGTGGTGGGGGGGCATGGGCTTAAACTATCTTCAAAGTCTAGGGGGCTAACTTTTTTCTAGAGTAAGGGCTAAACCGTATACCTCAATTCTTAGAAGGAATTTTCTAGGGGAAGTTAGCCCCTGGTTACGGCAATGGACGCCAAAAATCGTTATGCCCAGGGCACCGCATACTCTAAATCCGGCCCTGATTAGAAGTTAAACCCTAGATAACGGCAGGCTAATTGACCGTGTTACCACGGCACAGTCGCAGGGTTGCAGTGCCGGATTAACGCATGGGCCGTAAAGGCTGCAACCAGGAGCCTTCTCCAGCTAGAGGACCTCCATAGATGTGTTCTCTTGTAGACGATCCTTTTGAACTATTTTACTGGGGGCCTCACAATACCAGTAGCCTAGGGGCCTCAAAAAGTTTAATCCGCCACTGCAGGGTTGTGAAAAAATAATAATGCATTCCAATTATTGTATACAATGTGATTATAATTATTAACTGTGAATGTAATAAACTTAAAATCAGAAGATGTTATAAAATTTTTTAAAAAGACTGGTTTTATTTTCAAATTAGTCCGTGATGACATCAATATACATCGACCCCATATACATATGCGAGCCCACGAACATATCGACGGTTATTACATTTTAAATATTTCGTTAAATTTTTAAATTTGCAAACGGTATTGACATTGTGTGGGAATGCATATTTGTGTGATAAATTACTTGCAGGTATTCAAAATCATTAAAACCATCTACTGTCAAAATGACTTGTTGGTGAATTAAGATAAAATTAAATGGCTTTTTAGATAATGCCAAATAGATGTTTTTGAGTTGATGTTAAATTAAATTATCTTAAATTAAAGATAAATTAAATCAACTTAATATAATCTCAAAGTAAATCATCTTAAATTAATGTAAAATTAAACCATCTTAAATTAATGTCAAAATAAATGCTTTTAAATTATATAAAATTGCTAGCTGATATTTTAGTCATTGACGGATATTAAATGATGTTGAAATATCTAATGACATTTAAAATATTGTCAAACAGGGCAGTAGGTCTAAATTAAAAAATTGAATTAAAAGTTAACTGTTTACGAGAGGTGGGGAAACAGTAAGTTACAAGGGGAGGGGGAGATTGAATTCTGTGGGGTGAGCCTATAATTTGTTAATATTTTGATGCATTTTAAATAAAATACATCAAAATATTAACAAATTATATTTATATTAGTATTTTTAAAACATATAATGCACTAAATATTTGTAATATGGACAAATGTTTTAATGAAGTTAGTTAATGCTTAATACTCTACGCTCCGACAAAACCTAAAAGACATGTAATAATGCATAAGAAATATACAATTAAAGTCCAAAGTGGTTTATGTAAACGAGTCATTTTTAGTAATGAAATCAAACTGATCTATTTAACGAATAAAATTCTTGACATAAATATTGCACTGAAAACTTGAATGCGTAAAAGTATATTAAAATTTATAATTTCCCTTCTCCTTACTGTAGGACAAAAGCACTGCATTTAGATGAAGACTTAAACGTTTGTTAAAAACGTGACGTAAACAAAACCTGCCGTAAAAATCTATTTTGCACACATTTTTAACATTGAAGAATAATTTCCATTTTCGTATACAAAAGGCTTAAAATCTACGAACAAAATATTTAAAACAAAATTCTACAATAATTTATTTTGAGGGAAAAAATATCCGAGATAAGGAGGCTCATCTAACCCTTGATACCAGTCAGGCTACTGCCCTGATGTCAAATTAAATTTTTTAAATTAATGTTAAATGATATTTTAAGTTA
The DNA here is from genome assembly GCA_006491805.2 of Dysdera silvatica. Classification (NCBI taxonomy): domain Eukaryota; kingdom Metazoa; phylum Arthropoda; class Arachnida; order Araneae; family Dysderidae; genus Dysdera; species Dysdera silvatica. The sequence continues at coordinate 127,750,592 of QLNU02015003.1, read as the reverse complement.
ATGCCCGAAATTGAAAACTCATATTTTATATCATTACATACAAATTAATTCTCTTGTCTACTTTTTGAATATTATGTTATTAAAAACACATTTAAATTATTTTAACGAAATAACATTATTAAATTGCTTTTTAACTATTCAAATTTTAGTTTTTTTTTATTTCAAAACGATTATTATAAAAAAGACGAAGATTTAAAAAAGTTATTGAAAACCATAAAAATTTTAAAACCTTAGAAACTAAACTCGGAGAAGTAGTATTAAATTTTACAAGCTATTTTGCTATTTCTGTTTCATGAAGGAATATTTCGATAATTTTCATGATCTTCAATCTCACAATTCGTGTATCTTAAAAAAATATCAAAATAAATTGGCAATACAATTCATGTATTTTTAAAAAATATTAAAATAAATCGGCAATATAATTCGATTATCTTAAAAAAATATTAAATAATTGTTTAGGAGCATTTTATTTTAAAATATAATTACTTGTTTAGAGATATTGTTACGTTTTTAAATTTCAAGGAAGTCTTGTAAAATCTGAATTAGTTACATTTTACAAACTTTTTACTTAAAATCAAAATCGAATAAAATTATAACAAAGGTTGGCATAATTAAAATTTATTTTAAAAAGTTGTAGACATCTTTAGTGGTTTATATTTGCCATCTTCTTCAGCAAACTGAAGCCACAGAAAAACGTTTATAAGTTTATTAAATTAAATTTTAACGGTGTCATTCGTTGTTTCAGTTTTATTTGATTTTTATTTCTTGCGTGTGGCCGCTTAATTTCATTAAGTTTAGCTTGGTTTATTTAAAAAAATATTTCAGAAATTTTTAATAATAATAAATATGTCACTGCTTATTAAGACTCACGAAAATGTCGATTAACTGATACAGTACACAAACATCGATTATTGGAATATGTTATCGATTATTAAAATGATATAAAGACATATACAATAGAACCCCGAATATCCGAAATGAAGAAAGCGGGCCCAATGTCGGATGAACAAAATTTCGGATAATGTGAAAATTCAATTTTCAGTGTTAAGGTGCAAAGAAGCTTTAACATTTATCCAGAAATGTATTTATGATGCAATACTAAATTATTATATGGATAGCGAAAATTTCACAAAGTGCATGTGCTAAGTAAGATATTAACACTGCTTTGGAAATAGTCCAATCGACAAAGATACACATTTATTTTATATATACATTTGTATCGATTTTTCTTTTAAGACCGGAGTGTACCAAAAAAAAA
>QLNU02015003.1:127730547-127744686 GCA_006491805.2 Dysdera silvatica | reverse complement strand
TTTTGAATTGCTACGCGACTGAAATAGATCATACAAAAATAAATAAGAAAATACTTATTTTGCCTTCAGACATCATTGTAAATTCTTACTTGTAGTTTTTCCATCAAAATTTATTTTTTCAGAAGGCCCCCTTTTGGAAAAAAGCCAAGTTATACGCACATTAAGCTAAAAGTTAGAAAACATTTTGCGTATTTTTCTGGCGGCCAAAATATCGCCGAGCAAAATCTCCAGGACGAAACAGCTCTTAGACAAAATGTCGCGTGGACAAAATATCGAACGGAAAAATTAATCGATTAATGTTTTTAAGTTTTAATTTGACAATTTTTATCTTACAATCATTGTCATTACACTTGGCATTATTTAAATTAAAAAGTATTACATTTGGATAACACATACACACAAGCAAAAAAAAAGTAAAAAAATTTAAACTTGCAACTGGAAATTGTGGACATTACCACAAAGATAAACTTATACCGTTCGATTAGCATAGCCTTCAGTAATAGCAGAAGCGGGTCCAGAGAGAGATTTTTGTCTATTTGTCTATATTTTGGGATATGAAACACAATAGGACCCTCTTACAACGACCCGCATTTAGCGAGTTTCCGAATATAACAAGGAAACCATGGATTTTATTTGGTACATAAGGATTAAGCACAATGCAATTTAACCGCTTTTAGCGTCTTTCTTTTGTTGTGTTTTTTTTGGACTCCGGATTTAACGAGAAATTCAAAAGAAAAAAGGTAAATCGAACTTTTTGTAAAAAAATCCGTCGTTATATGCATTTGGTTGTTTGACTAAACTTCTTCCAAAAGTTACCATTTTGCACCAAAACTAATATAATTTATATAAAATTATTAAGCCCATATATTTTTCAGGAGAAAATGTTTGCCAAATATGTAACTAAAACTTGGAAAAAAAATGTTTTTAGCTAAATTATTTAATCTGTAAGGGATTTTGATCACAACAGTCTCCTTTGACTGGCGTATGACTGACGCGTTTTGACTGACTTATTTTAAATGAAATAGAAGATGAAGCATCAGCTTTGCGATTATATAGTTAAACTCTTTTATAATGAACTCAAAAAGGGCCAAATGGAAATGTTGCTGTAAATATTTAATTAGTGCAAGTTTTTAGTGTAAAGAAATACACTTTTTAATACAGCTTTTGAATTTGTAAATTCACTATAATTGAGTTATAAATGGCTTTGGGGTTTGCGTTAATCGATTTCCTGGCCTTGAAACTTATTTTGATTGCGCATATTTGAGTGCCTTGTGTGTTGTTTACTGTAATTAGTAACTGGTAATCGATTAAGATTTGGTCTGGAAACCTGGAAAAGTCAGGGAAGTTTGAAATAGAATTTAGGTAGACACCCTGATAGATTCATTAAAATTAAAAATATATTAAATTTTATGATTATAGAGCATTACAAAATAAGATAAGGAATTCATTTATCAATATCAGTGATAGCAATGTGCAGAGCTTGAGAAATCCTCACCAGATTTACTGCTTTGTATGCATCAAGGTGGTTATGGAGCTTTGACCATATTACACCAAAAGTTGAAAATTTTCTCTCTATAGCAGCAGAACTCGCAGGACGTAACAATAATTTTGAATCGAATTTGCAAAAGTCAATAGAGAGATTATTTCTTTTTTCTGTCCTTATTACCATAACGTTCCACCACTTTGCATCTGGGAACATCTTCACATGCCCAGAAAACATTGGAGGGTAATATTCCACATACGTAATTGTATATGGCAAATAAACGTTCATGGGTATTTTTCAATTAACCGATCTTCTGCTGAATCTTCTTAGGAAGTAGACAGTCTCTTCCCTCTATATTTATGCTTTATTATGTTTGCTAAATAATGGAATGGTTGAATAGCTTTGTTCATTCTTTTCAACACAATTTCCTTGTAAGGTTCTGATTCCAAACTTTTTGCTAAGTGAAGCCATAATTCTACAGCGTAGGGGGGATAAATTTGTATCATCCGATTGAAGGACGTATAGAATTCAGCTGACTTTTATCAACTGTTTTATCAAGTTCAAAGATTCCCTATAAATTTGTTCATGACGTAGAGTTCAAGTGATATAGTTTGGGATATCGTCAGCACCCTCGAATTGAATTTGCACATTTTGTGATAATTTTTTACACAGTATTGGGGAAGTGGGTTCTTTTGGGTTTTATTAAGTGGTCTTTAAAAAAAAAACCCCACCCAGGTTTTTTTGAGTCAAGCAAAATTATTGTGAACAGCTGGTTCAGTGAATATCAGATAATCTAATTGTATTAGTTCCTTGCTCTTAAGGTCGGTTTGCACTATAAAACAAATATGAACGATTTTAACGTAACAATTAAACAAGTTGGCCTACAGAAAAATTACCATAAAAATAATAAGTACAGCAAGCTATTCCGGTAAAGCGAGGTTCGCGGATAATCTGAGTTCTACTGCATATACATAAGTTCAGAATTGAAAAAAACGTCACAATGTCAATTATAGAGGACTAAACCTTTGAAACTCATTATCAGAGGCAATACAGAAAAAAAATAAGAAACGTTAAAATATTCAGAATATAATGATAAAAGCGGGAGATTAATGGAGAAAACGATAATGTGTTCTTTGGCGCAGTATAGCCCAGATGCTCTTGCGCCATAAAAAAGCCAAACAAACAATCGATAATGTGTTCAGTGACTGGGGTTAAATGGCGGGGGAGGTGGCTGAGGTGGACATAAGAAACAGTATTTACTTGGGTCCTCTCACATGATATACGTCCAACTTGTAATCCCATGCTAATGTTAAATTACCTGCGTTGAGGTAATGTAGTAAAATTGTTACGCTAATTTTGGATGTCATAATATTGCGCCAATCCGTAATTATGGTTTGTCGTTGTCATGTTACATTACATGTAATCGTTATAGTAAAAACGAAAACGAATTGTATTTTAAATAAATATGTACAAAGTGGAGATTGATGTACATGGATTTAGATGTTATGTTTTGGGGCGTAACTATGCATTTACAAAAAGAGAAAAGCCAAGGGCGCGACCAAGAGAGATTTAGAAGGCGACGTATTTGTGAGGAAGAGAAAGAGAAAAAGAGAGATTTAAGTCTTAAAAGGCGCAAAATTTGTAAAGGAGGGGGAGAAGACTTAGTCTTAAAAGGTGCCACATGAGAGAGAGAGAGAGAGAGAGGTGGATGGATGGATGTAAGTATAATATATAATAAGTTGTGTGAGAATTAATTTTCTGCTATATATGTTATTGGGCCCAGCCAGTGGCTGGACCTCGCTCTGAAAAGAGCGTTTTCAAAGTGGATACACGTGTCTGATCACATCTAACATTTTGCTAAACGTATCGACGTCATCAAACGCGCACGTCCTCCGAAACAAATACTCCAAAAGGCGGTCCGCCAAACAATTGCGGATGCCGCCACCCTGCAGCTTCCTTTTTAACGCAAACCAGGACCCTTCGACCGTTTGTGTGTGGGCTCCAGTTATTGGATCCACAAAATTTTGGGAATGGTTCACAGTTTGATGGACGTAATTGAAAGTTGGTAGGCTTCTATACGCCGCCCATTGATCGGTCATGATCAATGACCCTTCTGCCACGTGTTTTTGTATAAGTGGGATGAGGCTGGCTGAAGATCTACTGTTGTCCGGACAGATTTCGAGACGAAAGTCTTTTGTCGTCCGGTCGATCATCCCTAAAATCCAGTAGCCTTCTTTCAATCGCCCAACGTTATATTTTCATTTCCCAATCTTCGTCTCATCGATTTCGACCACGTGGTTAGGGCCACCAATCCGTCCATCGGTTTCCATCTTTTCCACCATGTAGATGGATACAGTTTCGCGGCAATACGAATACCAGTCAGATACCGTCTCGGAAGATGTTACCTGATTGAAATCGTAATCCGAGGTTTCGTTGATAGCGTCCGCGAAGCTATAGTTTCGGGCGAACGCGTAGGTCATCCTCAACACTTTTTTTAACGCGAGTTTCGACATTGAAAACCAGGATTTTGCGAGGATGGAGGAAGACTCGGCTTTGTTGCTGATATGCTTCTTCCTGCACCTAAAAAGCCCCGGCCCTCGTTCACGTTTCTCTAGTACCATTTCATGCCCTTCTGCACACGTCCTAGACGTGGCCAGCAACCCATTTGTTCTTAGCCAGGCTATCACCTCATCATCACTGCGATTCTCAAACACATGCGCAATAGTCATTTGGTTCCATCTATTAAAGTTTGCCATGTTAAAAAAAAGATGGATAGAAAACTGGGGAAATATCAAAGAACAGAAAACGTCTTTTCTTGGGTGAAAGTTAAAAAAGGAGTGAGGTTCTTTGACAGATAAGGGATGCTGATTGCTTATGCCCTTTAGGGATCAATTAACAACATGCGCCCCCTCTGTAACTGTCCCATTGGTGAAAGAGGATTTTTCAGTCTGCGCATGTGCATTGTGAACAGAAAGGGATTCATTACACTATCGAACAATTGAAGATTCTGCATATAATCAAAAAATATACATTGCAACGGAGAAAAAAGATGTAGAAGACGAAACATGGCTGTAGTAGCCTTGGTCTATAGCTGAATAGACGTTGAATTGGTTTTCACAGTTCTGGTGAAAATTTATTAAGTATAATGTAAAATATTTACGTTTTAATTATACAATAAACTTATAAATAATAAAATAAACGATCAATAAAAATGAAATTAATAAATAAAAAGATCCAGGGCCGTTACGTGTGCAAATATTTGTATTTTTTTCCATGTTTTTTTCACGTATGTCTAAAAAACAATTGGCAATTTACAATGCAAGCAGTGCCCCCTCACCCTTACGAAAAACTCGTTCCATATGTAAGTTTTCAGAAATAAAGTTTTGAATTTAAGTTTTTCATAATATAGTTAAACAAATATAAGAATCATATATTTATGCGATATTTGAAATGCATTTTATTTAGTAATTAATTGCTCCCTGTAATAAAAATTGAAAACAAATTTGAATTTTGGAAATGATCAGAGACATACAACACATTCAAACATTAAAAATATGGATAAATTCACAACAGTTTTATTAGCATCTAAAGCGAATTGTTTCGTTTACAAAGTGTAAACAGTCTACCCATGTCATTTCTCAATTTCCATGAAGCATGGGTAAGTTTTTGACATGCCTTTGTATAATTTCATATACTGCTCTTTTCTTTTTCTTTGTAATAATGCCTAAGCTTCTTTGCTGTATTTTAGTTTAATCGACAGAAGCTTTGAGTAAAAGAGGTAAAATGCATGTAATCATAGTTAAATATTTAATTATTTAAACTAGTGGCTGGCCATTAACCTTTATTAGCTTGGAGGATACCTTCTACACTCCTCGTGGTTCCTCAGACATTTTTAAATTATAATGAATTATTTCTAATAAATGCGGTTCATCAAATCCACTTCTACTTTACTTACAACGTAAGAAATATTAAAACGTAATAAAAAATGTGACAAAATACTTCATAATAAAATATTATATTATCCCTTATGGTTTAATAATATGTACGCACTATACATAATTTAATAATATATATAGTTTAATAATATGTAATATATATGTAGTTCTATATAATAATAGCTAGAAAAAAAATAAGGAATTAAAATCTTACGTAAGCATTAAGTGGGGTCAGGCATTTGCTTATTTTTTTTTACAAGGGGGAGGGGATATAAAATGGCCAGAAATGTGCTTAGGCCTACGTAATACTTGAACGACACCTTACGTGCTTTGCCCCCCCCCAAAGGTAGAAATGAACATTCAAAATGATTGTGCTATATTAGTTTGTCGGTTGCACTATGGATATATTCAGATGTTGTTGGACTTACCTTTCAACCACGTGTTCAGGTTGAAAGGCTATGCCTAACCTTTCAACCTCAACACGTGTTTTATCACATTTCATCCTTCATAGGCCCATTTTTCCGTGACCCTTTTTTCAGTGATTCGCTGGCCCCCCTCCCCCAATAATTTTGAAAATTCTACGTTGATGGTTATAGATTTTATGTTTTTAGACATTCTGTTGTGTAAATGTAGATTAATTATCTTAGATTACATTTTCCTTCCTGGAGGAAAATATGCCGCTTTTGAGTATTAAACATATGAATAGCGTGTGCAGTAAAATATCAACGTGAGTTCAAAAAGAAAAGTGTTTAGAAAAAAAAAAACTGAAACAGACACACACACACACGCGCTCGAACAGGAAAATTTGCTGCACAGATGTCCCTTATTCAAAGAAATCCGAGCTAGTTAGTTGGGTGAGCCCAAGGCGTATGACATGTGCTTTTCCAGTTCAGATGGCTTTTCCCTTTTCTTCTATAAGGTCATAAACTGTAGCTCGTTAGCCTTCCCTGCAATCACATACCCATTTCCGTAATACCGACGGCTATAAACGAAAAGCTATTAAAGGAAGGCTGTCAACAGCAGCTAAAATTTAACATTTGGGGATTTTAAAATGGAACCAATTACCGCCTGTAAAGGCAATATCCGTAAACCCTTCTCAGACAAACCTCCTTGACGGACACTTTTCCTATTTTCAATCCCAATACCTGCTATTCATAAAATTTCCCGAACAACGGATAGATACTCACATCCCGAGGTGTCATCTATTTACAAGTGTTACGGTATTAGAATTATGGGAAATAGTGTGCTTCCTTTGGATTAATTTTTGACTACATGCCAAAAAATGTTCGATTAATTTGAAGAAATGCAGTAATTTATCTAGTTGAAATAATATGTATTAATACACATTTAAAGTATTTATATGTATTAATACTTTAAATGTTCATTAGTGTAGTTAACTAAGATGCCAGAAAGATAATTAAATACAACGTTAAAAGAATTTAGTACGCCTTTTTTTTATTATTTATATTATTTAATGATACAATTTCAGTATATAAAAATATAGTCCATAAAAATTGTAAATGAATTTTTCAATTTTATTATTATTTATTTTTGAAAATAATATCTTACAGACTAACATTTTCAATCAGAATTAAATTCGAAACTATTAGTGTAATAATATTCATTTTCAATAACGAACGGCCTATAGACCACCTCATTTCAATAAACTAATTCCAACAGGAGTTACCGTGCGGACCGACGGACCAAACAAAAAATAAAACGTCAAACTAAAGTTATAAATACTTTTAAACTTTGCTGAAGAGTGTTAAAGATCGTACAATAGTGGATTCTCTTTAATCGGCCCCGTCGTCTGCTTGGCTTAAATCATATTATGATTCTTTTTCGTTCGTGTGTTTCGTTCGTGTTTTAAGTTCGTGTGATATATTTGGGTAATTTTCATTTAAATTGTTTTTAATGACTTTTAGAGCCTCACGCATATCGTAATTGTCAGGTATCATTTTGTCATTTTTTTTTCTTCACAAAATCCAATGGCATCAATGTCGGATGAATAATTATTAGTTAATGTGGATTGAACGCCCACACATTTTTTTAATGATCCTCTCATTCTATTGTTTAATTCTACAACTGTTCACGGTTTTTCCTTTTTACATCTCCAGATTCAAATTTCCTACCTGTAGATCTGAATTTGTAGAGTTCAGCGATAAACTATTTTCACTTCAAGGTACTATTCGATCAAAAATTAATTATTTATATAAATATTAACAAATTACGAAAATTATTTAAAACATAGGACATATTTAGTGGGAAAAAATCACTGAGACGTGCATACATATGTCATACACATGTCAAATGCGTTAGCATCTGTAGTCTTTGTAGGTTATCACGTTTATTCTGGTGGTCTATGACCACTGCAGACACTCCTGGTTTAATTCGCTATCATTTAATCATTATAGTAATAATAAATTATAATGATTCGTATTTTATTTAATTAATTTTTATCTCCTATTTTTAATTTAACTTCATTATCTTCTCTTTATTTTTACCTACAGCGTTTAGACCAAATCGAAGAACTTTACTTTGTAATGCTAAATCGTGGTCAACCTTTTTCGCTGTATTATATCAAAGTACTTTTAAGGGCCGCTAAAATCTGCTTTGCCCAGGGCCGCTGCAACCGTAAGTACAGCCCTGCAAAAACGGCATGCGCGTTTTATTTATTTATTTATTTTTTTTGTATAAACGATGTTCTGCGACATAATTTTTATTCCGTCGAAAAAATCACATGTATACAAATAGGCGCTCATATGAGTACTACGGTGGGGGGGCTGAGAAAAAAATTTCTCTGTTTCTCAAGGCTGTCAAACATTTTAGTGAATATATGAGATACAAAAAGCTGCAAAAATTATTCACTGCTTGACAATTAGTAATGAGCTAAAAAGTACTTTATTTTAAAATGTGATTGTAAATTTTTTTTAAAGTAAATGCACAGCAGAATCGGGCAAATCAAATTTTTGAATGGCTGGGGATGGGGGTGGGCTGGAGCTCCCCCCCATCACTTATATGATATAAATATAAAGCATGTATAAAATGTTAGTCGGCGACGTCCTTGACCTTGAAACTCACAGTATGTAATGTAAGTTCCTTTGTATCATTCTCCCCCACCTTCACTTTTTTTTATTTAGCTTCTGCTACTGAAGTTCCTTTATATCATTTTTTCACATAAATATATATGTTATTCATAAATTCATTCATTTTCAGTGGGGGCTTTAGCCTTTCCCACACCAATGACCAAGCCTCCATGGGCGCCGTTGGTGGGGGACAGGGGGGTTCAAGTGTAGGGGGACAGTATGCCTTCTACTGGCATATTGTCCCACCCCAATATTTTTAGGCTATCGGCGCTAATGCCAGTGCCTAACCTAACTATATTATACGATATACGAGATGGCGGAGCTATGTATTTACCCCCCCCACGTTTAAATTTAATATTATAACAAACTTACTAATAAGTGCTCAATATTACAATAAAAATGTAAATAAGTATTATAAATTGTGTAATAATTGAACGGCCCCCAACGATTATTAACGTAAGTTCCTTTATATCATTTTTTATTTAGCTTACCGAAATTCGATTTATAATATATATGGTTCTTATATATATAAATCTTATGATTATTAAATAGTTTTATTAAATATATAAATAAAATACTGTCCGCTATATGTCCGCTCATTAGGGGTTTCACTGCATCGTTTCAGCTGCAATACTTCAGCTTAATATGAACAAACCGAAGTTTATGTAAATTCAATTAAAAGGTAAAAACCTTAATCCGGCACTGATTTGAATGGCTCCTGGGCTCTACGCATTATTAAATGTGTTTTAATAAAGCAAATTAATATTTTATAACTTTTAATAAGAATACTCCAGTTTAATATAAACGGAAGTTTATGTAAATTTAATTAAAAAGTAAAAGAACATTAGTCCGGCACTGATTTCAACCGTTCCTGTGCGTTGTAGGAGTGGAGTTGCTTGGAGTAGTTAGTTAATTCCAGTACATCTGTTAAGATCCTGCCTCGTTCCCATGAGGGGTGGTACTTGCCGCCTCCTTTATCGGGTCTTAGCTCCGCCTTCTCCGTAGGTTGTCTTTCAATTGGGTGTTGGGTTACCGCTTTGGTGTATGATTGCGCTTTGGCGACTTTTGCCACCGTTATGTAGCGTTTAGCCAAATATATTTTAATGGATTAGTTCAATATTTTTAAGAGATTTCATCACTAAGATTATAGCTGACTTTGCATATTTCTTAGCATATATTTTGCCTATGCCAGTTTCCAGCAACTGCAATAGGCAAAATGTATGTTAAGAAAAAAAAAAGCAGGAGGGTAAATACAGGCTTCCCCCAAGTGGAGAAAGGGACAGTTAACACCCTGCCTAGTTTCCATCAGGGGTGATATCTGGCGACTAATTTTGTCAGGGAGACATAGTATTTACTACTTGGCATAATTTTGTCCCGTGCAGAAAAAACGCTCAGATTGTTTCCAATTTTTTTTTCTCTCTTTTTTTATAAATATTATCCTGAAATAATGCAAACATTGCAGTAATAATAGGGGAAAGAAGGGGTATCAGAGTCTCCTACCCTCATAGTTACCTACAGGCATCCTTGAACGTGAAATTTCAGAATGAATTTTTCAGTTTAAAGTGTATAAAAAAAAAATCAACTTACATTGCAATTTAAAGACTTGTGCTATAAAAAATAAAATGAAAGATGAATATATTCGAGTCTGGCTTTATGTACCATTAACAGTGTTGGCGCCTTCAACGCCACTGAAGTGCTGGCTGTAAAAGACCGGATGTGGTCAATAAATTTTAACTGATAGATCGACGTTTTATTGGCACATCCCGAATTTTGAAAGCCACTGGCCTAATTGGGGAGCTAGGGGTGGTTTCACTTTTCCTAGGAAAAATGTACCCTTCCCCTAAGAAATAAAAAAATATAAATGAATGCTATGTTCAAAAAATTGAGGGGCTATACAGCCCCTCTCCCAATGTTCTGAACATAGAATAACTTCAAGGCCAGCTCCCTCAATGATGAAAAACAATAAATTAATACCCACCTTTCATCTAATTTACAGCTTTAACACGCTAGCGTAAACATAACAAAGCTGAAGGCCACGATAATTCTGTTAATGCGCCGTGTTATTAAAGGATGGGAATAATTCATTTATGCTAAAGTGTGTGCAAGGCATCAAATACCAAATGAAATGCGAGAAACACTACTGTACTTCAAAATTTTAATTTTTATGGTTCAGCTGATGCAGGGAATTGGAAACAGTTGCAACAAAGTTGCCAAAAACTAGCTTACATACTTGCTAAATGGTATAGGGACTTGCTTTTTTCTTTAAAAAAAATTCATGCCAGCACAATAAAACTTCCTTGAAAGACATTCCCGAAGGTAGAACACCTCTATCTAACGGACACTTTTCCAATTCCCAGTCCCAATGCTTGTTATTCATCTCCCTCCCGAATAGCAAACACTTCCAAATAGCGGACAGGATAGTCAGGAGGTGTCTGTTAATAACAGACTGTTATTAAAACTTTTACTGAATAACAGAAATAATATATTACATGCTAGCAAGAAAATATTTACAATGGAAGAAAGTAAAATTTATTGAGACTTTGTGAAATTTTAAGAAGGGAAGGAAAGGAATAAAGTTTATGCTAAATAGTCATGAAAAATAGCTTGAGAAAGCTAATAAATAGCCAAATTGGCAACGGCGATACTTTTAATTGTAGTATATATTTTAAACCACTGTAGTATATACATATCAAATTCTTTTCAATCATGATGGCCATCTGTTTTAGTAAAAATAGTTTAAATTATCGATTTTACACGCAATATTTTTTTTAGCGCCAGTTAGAGCTCCATTTTGCTCATAAAAGTCTGATAGAAAGAAATAGGTTAGTTGCCTATATATAGGTTAGTTCGAAGCCTAAGTTGGCTTCGAATCATCAACCAAAAATATATAATATATATAACATAAATAGCGCTTCAAAATCTTCTGTCCAGCTTCTCTGCCAAATAATTTACTAGGAATTTTTTAATTAGAGCTATTTTAGTATTCTATGCTCGTTGTCATTGCTTTATGTAGTATCAGGGGCGCCCCTGTTTTACGTTGTCTTCAAATTGCGCCTCTGTGTAGTATGTTTCATTTTGAAGTTTGGTAACACTGTTCTATGTTGCTTGGATACTTTAAATGTTCCAAAACTTATGATTTTATATTTGAGATTTCTTATTTTTTTGCGAACAAATAGTAAGAATGGAGAACGCACCTTCGGGTGAGTAGATTTGGGGCTTTAAATTTGAAAAATTATTCACTTATTGCTGTTCGCTTAAAAATTTATGATGTCTTATTAAAGGAAAAAAAACATACTTTTATCAGTGGTGCTAACATGAAGAATGTGTTGGGGGGGGGGATGGAATCGAATTGAAGAACCCACATGTGCAGTTGAATGTATCAACCAGAGACCGGGGAACAATAACAATTGCTAAATTTTATATGTTGTTTGTTTATATTTTGTTTACCTTCCAAACAGTATTCTTTTAGAGGCTGGATCCACTAGAGTTAATACCAATGCCCCTTATATCGAAATTACATTAGATGACTACTGATACAAGTTCACTACAGAAATTAAATTTTCTAATTATACATTTACTTTACAAATATGTTCATAGACCACCCCCCCATGTGCTGTGAATTTATATTTATGGCACAATAAGAGAAATAACTCAGAACAATATATATATATATATAGGGCTTGACAAATCGCAAAAGAACTGTATTTGCCAGACAATAATGGCAATCGACTACTTCAATAGGAAAATGATGGAATTTATTAGGAAAGGGACATTTCCTATTCACTAGCTCTAAAAATATGGTCACCAATGGCAACCAGGTGACCGGTAATTGTCGAGCCCTGTATATACAGTAATTTATAATAATTGCTTTGGCTATCTGGTATCTCCTGGGTGGTGCAGGCTTTGTCAGACTACGTCTTTACCTGCGCTACCCAGGCAGACATGGACAAAATTCTATTTCACAGTATATTAATTAATGTATTGATATTTTTTTTTTAATTAATTTTGATGTATTTATATTTTTGTAATTAATTTTATGCATCTATATTTTCGTATGATGTTAATGTAGATATGTCTTTGTTCTTATAATTAACTCAAACTAACATTGATTTGTAATCCCAATGTATATTTTTTTGTTGTTCATGTTGCTGCCTAAATAAAGTTGCTAAAAAAAAAAGAAAAAAAAACAGGGGTTGGCAAACTATGGCACACATGCCATACTTGGCACGCAGACTACTTTTAGATGGCATGTGGAGTCATTTTAAAAATTAAACCCATTATAAAGAACTCCTCCCTCACTAATATTTATTTTCTAAACTGATTAATTATTAATTTGTATCTTTTTCAATTACTAATTATTTTTATTCTCTAAATTAACTAATCTGTTAAATTTCAGGCTCTAATATTGGGTCTGCTCTCAAAACTAGCCAATTTTAGTGATTCTAGCGCAGTGTTTCCAAGAACTCAAAATCTGGCAATTGGCACACAGTGACTACCTGCCATTGCTTTTTACAAGAGAGTACTACGTACATTGATGTTTTTGGTGGTGGGGGGCTGATAGAGGGACATCCCTCCCCTAACTAAGCTATTTGTCGTAATTCGGCCATCGATAGTAACAGTGGTACAAAAGCAAAAAAGCGTGTGTACACATGCGTTCTAGTATATTTTTATCCTTTTTTCATTTTAGTGTGTACTTTTGAACATAATTATAGCAATGGCTAATTATGAATGGATAAAATAGGCAGAAGAAGATTGCTGGGACGTTATTTCCTTGTCCCAAATCATAGCTAATAATTTAGACGACGATACGAGCTACCTCTCCAATAAATGTTGGATCTAAGCAAAAAGTGAAGTTCGACGAAGAAGGTCATTACGATTGCATGTTACTTTAGTTCTCTAGCAAGATTTAAGATATTTAATACGAAAAAGTGAACAGAATAAAATACATAAATTTAAGACTCAGAGGAAGCAAGGGGCATTATTTCTGTGTGAAACAATTTGCACTTTTCATGGGCTGGCGGGCTGCGGGTTGAAGCCCCTTGCTCTATAGGCCCCCTATAGCACTTTCTATAGATTATTGTATAGACATTCTGTAGGTTATTCTATATCCTATGGCAGTTTTTATAGGTTATTCTATAGACATCCTATGGCAGTTTTTATAGGTTATTCTGTAGCGGTTTCTATAGGTCATTCTATAGACATTCTATAGAAAATAGGTCATAATTCTATAGATTTTTTTTATAGAATTCTATAAGAAATTTTCATAAGGGCAATTTTTGAATTGCTACACCCCTAAACCCTGAGGTTAGCTCTACAAACCATGACAGTGTAGTTAAGAATTACTTGGGACCAATTTCACTCAAAATATAATAAGAATGAATTCAAAGAAGTGAATGAATTTGGTGGAAGAGGGTTCTAGATAAAACCTGGCCAATTAATTAAGTTTATTTTAATGTAATCATTAAATATTTGAGAATAATTGTACATACACAAATCACATGAAATTTAAACAAGAATTATAAAAGATTCTTGTGTGTATAGTATTGTAAATTTGTTGTAATATAAATTGAATTTATGTAAACTATTTTTTTCATCATTAATTGTTGTCGTTAAATTTACTTCAACAGATTGCCCT
>QLNU02015003.1:127710431-127720584 GCA_006491805.2 Dysdera silvatica | reverse complement strand
GTGAAAGTTTATGTGAAAGATGCTAACTAAAATTGTAATTTAAGACAGTGGCTTGTGAGTCACAGAAAAAATATTTTGCCATATTTTATATTAGTAAGTAACAAATTCTTTGAGTTCACGTAATTTTCGTTTCCTTTGGGAAGGTGCGGAAATGTATATTTTTACACGTAAATTTACAAATATGGGAAAAAAATTAGATTGCAATTATCAAGTCATTAATCAAAACGATGTATTTTTCGTAAATATTATTACAAATCCTACCAACCTCCCCTGACAGAAAACCCCGACGCTTAGTTTAAAAACCGTGGTAATATAATATATCAATAACTTTGTCTAACCATCATGGTTTCCTTAACATTTAATCCTTTATTTATTACTGGGATTTTGAAGTCCCTTCCGGTTTATTGGGGAAATTTAATGAAAATTGCTTACTCTATATTGGCTGGTGATGTTTAATAGAAATCGTATTATTGGGATGATATTACTGTTATCTAATTATGTAATTTAAAAAGTTAATGCGATGTTTAAAACCTTTTTAAAAATTCATTGAATACAGAGTTAAATAAATCTCTGCAGATCCTCTGGACGAAAATCCTTTTCGCGTAAAACTTGCGCCCCCACACCACCCTCCTACTGAGAGATAACCTTCAGGAAAGCTTAAAAATTAAAGTAACTTTATTACTAATTGGTGAAGAAGGTGAAATGCAGTTACCAACAATAATAATAGTAATTGTTGTGTAGTGTTGACCGGTACTTAATAAGCTGAGAAATTTCGTTGTTAAAGGTGCTATATTCCTCACCTATGTTTACATATGCTTATTGGTATAGTCATCAATGTACGGTTTTCAAAAGTATTGGGAGTGAGGGGTTCGGGCAAAGATAACTCTACCTCTATGAGCGCAGGTAGTCTAGGTGGCTATAGCCCGCATAGCATTCACTTGTAAGTTTCGTTTTGCAGGGGCGAGGGCCAGTTCTTTTCAAGCGATGACTAAGCCGCTCCTAGTCCCCAGTTATGCCAATTCCTTCTCCCCCCGAAAAAAATACACAAGTATCTATCTTCATATGTAAATTTGTAATGACAAGAAGTTTGCTGGAAAATAAATTATAGAGACATCAATTAAAATGATGTTCATTCCATAAATAAAATATTGGCAAATCACCACGACGGCTTTGGTCATAAAACCATATAGTTTAAAAACCTCCTTGCTGTAGGGTAACAATTGACATAGCTCACTTTAAAATTTGGGGGGAGCCTATAGCTCCCCCAACTACTAATGTTTTGCATATGTCATTTATTTGTAATTTTCGTTTTTCTAAGGGTAGGATTAGATTCATTATAGTGGGGGCAAAAGCCATCCCTGGTTTTCTTTTAGTTATGCCAATGACTATAGCCTTTGCATTCACTTTTATAGCTACTAGTTTTGGCTTCTGTCTTGGTGGTTGTTATCGGCCAAGGTGGTTACGGTGGACACCATGGAGGTGGTGGTGGAGGAGGAGGAGGAGGTTACGATGGACACCATGGAGGAGATGATGGATATGGTAGCAACGGCGGATATGGAGGAGGACACGATCATGTAAGCATATGGTTTTACCTCATCCCACCCTCTTTTTTGCCTTTCATTAATCTAAATATTGTAATTTATGTCACTTCCTTTAAAATGGCATTATACATATGCCACTTTCATTTAAATGGCATTTTATAAATATCGTTCATTTAAGGGAAAGTTTATGTATGCCATTTTCATTAAAATGACGGTTTATAAAGCCACTGTTTTGGATGTGTCACCGTGGTTTTGTGATGCCACTAACAGTTAAATAACACGTAATGCCTGCCATTTTCATTTAAATGGCATTTTCCATGTATTAATTTCAGTTAAATAACATTCTACACATGCCACTTTCATTTAAATGACAGTTTATGCATGTCACTTTAAATTAGTTGCCACTTGAGATAGCCTTGCGGGCGCGTAGTAGTAATACGCTTGAATACCATGTGAATAATCCTGGCATCATTTCAGCAAGTAGCGAATTTTTTTTTTATGTTTTTCAAATCCGTAGTGCTGGGTTTAATCACCTGAGCAAAAAGGGTCGACTTCCTTAGGGAACTATAAGTCCAAGCGCAGCCTGATATTGGCTGTGTGGACCATAAAAAGTTTATATTCACTTTCTGTTGATGTTTTTTGAATTTGATAATATGTCATTTTCTTAAATGCTTGCTTTAAAGTTAATATCAATAAAAGTCCCCTCCTTTAGTACAAAATAGTAGAATTTAAATAGGTAATAATAAAAAAGTAGGGTATTCACTGATACTATTCTATAATAATAATAATTCGTCTAATTGTATCGTAGAAGCATTGCCTAGTAGCATTATCCACTGTACCTACAGATGCATTACCTATTGGCATTATGAAAATACGAGGTCCTCAATAGTTTAGGTTGGTTACTGTAGTAGGCGTACCAAGAAAAGTTCTCGTAAATTGGGGGTTATAGGCTCAATGTGGGCGGGGGTTACTGGAGCTATAAATCACATATTCCTATGTTAAAATGCCAAAATTTCATTGCAATGGGAATTACAACCCCCCCCCCCTCCTGAACAACCCCTGCGTACGCCAATGCTGTAATGGCTGCTTGATAAATTTAAAAGTTTGGAAACATATTCTTCTTCAATTTTCCTCCCTTTTGATTGATCACCATTTAGAGTTAAGTTACTATGAAAAAATTATTATTAGATCTTCTGTGTTTCAGATCCTTCCATCTTATTGTGAAGATCAGTTATCAGTTAACCCGTGATTTTTACGATAAAATGAATATTAATTTAGATGAATAAATGTTTAATTTAATGAATGAATAGTTAGTTTAATTAAATATTTATAGTTAAGATTCTGCGCGTAATATTTCATTTGGTTCAATTTTGTAGCCAATTTTAATCAACGCTAGTTTCCGCTGTGGTGACTAGTAAGCCGATCCAACTACGATTGCAACGAACTAAACTACGATTGCACTTTCCCTGCGTGTGGCTTCCAATTTCCTATCCTTCCAAGTCCGAATTTCAAATTATGGAATAAATATTTTGTGTGCGCGTTCTTCATCCGATTCTGGGGTCGTTCCTCTTAGCGGATTTGGAGTAGTACGACCTGAAATCTGAAATTAAAGAATACAATCAACCTTTCATTAATAGTTGCATTAAAATATATGTTTTGAAAGAATTCCGCTGTTCTTATTATCATTTTTAAACATTCAAGGGCCATCCTACTCCATACAAGTACGGATATGAAATCCAAGGAGGTGACCATCATAGCAACTTCAAGCAATCTCGCAGGGAACACAGCGACGGTCACGGTCAAGTAGAGGGCACCTACGGCTACACTGATTCCCATGGCAACCAGAGACAAGTTGACTACGTCGCTGACCATCACGGGTTCAGGGCGAAGGTACGAACCAACGAACCCGGTACCGACAAGCAACATCCCGCTGATGTTGAGTTCCATGCTGACCCACCCAAGTATTCTTCCTACGGTTCTGGAGATGGATATGGAGGTCGTCACCATGATCATTACGAAGGAGGACAGGGTGGTTACGACGGAGGTCACCACCATGGTTATTAAATCATTAAAAATTCAATATTAAGAAATGAGGTAAGTGACCTTCAATTATCAACTTAATAAATTAAAATATGTTTTAAAATGAAATATGTAAAATAAATAAATATGTACATATTATAGATTCATTTATGTTGAACGTGTATTTTGCTTGCCTTGTCATTTTTGAGTTTTATCCCCCTCCCCCCACTTTCCAGTTTAAATTTTTATATTTACAAGTTAGTATCTGTTAGATAATTTTTTTAAAAAAAATTGTATCTTAACTTTAATAGTTTTCAGTGTGCGGCTAGTAGCCCACAAATTACAGTTCTCTATCACAGCCTTTTTCTTTTTTGTAACTTAGTTTTGTACAAAGAGAAATTTTTTAAATTTTCCCTTTGCCTTATTATTATTTTTTTTTTTTGCCTGCCTCTAGTTCTCAATCAACGTTGATGTTCCTCTATAAAGCTATACTATATAATATAAGTATTTTATATTTTTCTCCTCGTGCTATGCTGTCTACTATCACCTAACTTTATTATATTTATTGTTTTAATAATTTGTTATGTCCGCATCTTCAAAAAATAAATTTACATAAACATTATTTTTTTTTGTAAAGCCACATTTAGATGCAAAATTTTCAACAATTTAGAAGAATTAGTAATAAAATTTTATTGAAGCTGTTTCATTGTTATAGAAATACTGCAATACATTCTCGTGTAGTATTTTGTGGCATGATGTTATAGTAATATTTCTCTTCGCTAACATACCCACTAGTGCTGTACAATCTGCATGATACATATCAATATATTAGAGGCACACTGCAATAATATGTTATAAAAAAAGTGTCTGAAGTGAAATACGTACATTAATTGCATTTTCCTGTCGTTTCAGGGATTCAGCTTAAAAAAGCTTAAGACTTTCCTTGGGCAAAATGGCAAATGGTTTCATGTCCTCGGGGTAGTTCCTCTTCCTCCATTCCTCTTTGCCAAATGAAATAAATTATTTTTATGTGGATGGCTCGTCGATACTTTATCGTTTTACTGTATTTTGTACAACTTCACGTATCAAATAAAATATTATTTTCGTAATTTCTCTGTTATTCATTTATTCTACCGGCCCCCTTGTCTGCCTGACTGAAACTGGTTTCAACTGCTTACTTTTAGCAGAACACTTCGTCACTCAATTTTTATCCTGGTTTTTAAACCAGTGCTACAACGATTTGCTACTGCCTGCCGTTTCTTATTCAAATAATCGCTCGGTGTTCACACTCACATCGAAGAAGAAAAACGCCCAGATTTTTCCGGCAAAATTTCTTGACTAATCACAAATAACTTACAACTGAACTTTGGGTATGGGTTGAATGGCTTCACGTTCATGGGATATTTAACCATTCAAAACAGAAGCTAGGAAGGTTTTCCCCTGACTTTTCCGGGGTCTCGGGGTTGGCAGAAATATTTCCTTTTATCCTGATCTTTAGGTATGATTTCAAATTCCCTGACAAGTCCAGGTGCGTGCCAACAGTGATTTAAGCAAATATAAAAACGCATTCTTTTGATTTTAGAATGAGAATTTTAAAATTTTCTGCATGCAAAACCAATTTTAAAATATCATTGATATTTTTTAATTCTTCTTTCACTTTGCCATTTTCCCACGTTTATATGGGGTCGACGTTATGGTCCTTTAATCTTCTCTTCCACAATTTTCTATCCAATGCCTCTTCTCTACTCCATCCATACTCTTCCAGATCTTCCGTCACTTTATCCTTCCATCTCAGCCGTGGTCTTCCCCTCTTCCTCTTACCCATTACCACCAGCTTATCCAATACCTTTCCCACATATTCCTCATTTCTCCGCTCCATATGCCCAAGCCATCTTAACCTATGTTCTTGTATTTTTCTTCCTATGGGTCCAACCTTGACCGTACCTCTAATTAGGTTATTCCTTATTTTATCCCTCCTTGTAACGCCATTCATCCACCTCAACATTCTCATCTCAGCCACTTCCATCTTCCTTTCATGCGCTCTTGTAATTGGCCAAGTCTCCGCCCAGTATAACATTGCAGGTCTGACTATAGTTTTGTACAATTTTCCTTTCATCCTTCCGCTTACTTTCCTATCACAGAGCACTCCACTCATCTTTCTTCAATTTAACCACCTACACTGGATTCTGTGTTGTATCTCTGTGGTCAAATCTCCATCTCAGCCTATAAATGATCCAAGATACTTAAATTTTTGGGCTGATGAGATCAGCGGCGGTTTTAGCGGGTGGGCCGGATGAGCCTTGGCCCACCCAAATATTTTGGGTTTGGTTTTTTTTTTTGTAAAAGGTAAAAAATTTGAACTTTTATCAACATGCGAATAGGTGGGTTTTTTTTTAATATAATTGCAATAGAGCTGTTTTTAGATACAATTTTTATATGAAGGGTAAGTGTGTATTTATATATTGTATATGAGGGTTAGAATATGTAATTTGTAAAACGTTTATTCCTTTGCGAGGACATTTCAAAAGTGTGGGAATAATTAAAAGGGTATATATAGATTGAAACGCTATCAGATTTCATCTTAACGCGAATACAAGCTGGACTAAGTTGAAAAAAATAACTCTGGATTTAAGTGAAAATTGTGATAAAGTGCCAACACAGCCAGAACTTGACTTTTCCCACCGACAAATGGGTGATAAGTGTAGGTCATTTCACAGTACCTGGCATGAAAAGCATGAATGGATTGAGTACTCGGTTAAGAACGAAGAAATATTTTGTTCTGTTGGCCGCCATTTCTCATTACCAAAAAAAAAAAAAGCGATGTACTATTAGTAAATAAGGGGTACTCGGACTGGAAACAAATTTAGGAAAAAAGAATCGATGGGAAGAAGGGCGCGGAAAAACTGGACTGGAAAAAGGGCCAGTGGAAAAAATGTCGTGGGAAAGAAGGGCCGACCACAGAGAAGGGTGACATTCACAAATTTCATAATTTTAATTGCAATTGAAATAACTGCAATGTTCACAGCTGCAGCCCTCTTAAAACGATTATCATCAGGGATGTATCGAGGGGTGCCTTTATCTCGGATGCTACTAAAGTCACATCTACCAAATTTTATAGACAGATAGTATGGGAGAGTCGGGTAATACCGCGCACATCATTTCCAAACCAGGCATGTGCAACTGTGATTCATAGGCGGCGCTGCCAACTAGCTGGGAACGCTACTTCTTCAGGTCAGTCGAGATCCACCATCTTTGATGCTTTGTTTTGAGAAGACGGACGTGAACGTGTTTCTGCTTGTTTTGATATAATCGTTTTTGGAAATTGGATTTGACGGTAAGTGAATAATTTATTATGTAAAATAACCCAAATTTATATGTTATTTGAGGAGAGGGTGAAGCTTATTATCCATTGGTTTTAAAGTTTATAATTTGAATGTGTGTTGAAAAATAAAACATAATGTTAGTATGCCGCAGTGGGTTTAATACCGCCAACCGTGCGCGGTATTCTCCACAGGCATTTTTAAGGTGAAATGACTTACAGTTGTGATTTTAATGTGAATACATAATAACAGTGTGCTGTATTGATTTTTGTAGTGGGCTAATATTTTTATTTTGTTCATTCATTTTGTACCTCCACTTTTCCTAGCACAAGACTTATTCATTTTTCATGGGAAAAAATTCCTTTAAACTAAAACATAGACTCTATAAAATGAACTTTAAATTTAGTATTAGGCCTAAAATTGTCGATGTTGTGAAGATTTTGTTCACTGCTGAATAATTGGTTAAGATTAGGCGTTGCATGGCCTAGTTTTGAAAATTCTTTAAATACGTTAGACTCCTAAATACAAATACTGTTTCACAAAAGAAAAATACAAGACCAAATTGTATCAGGTTATTTTTCCTTGTTTTCAGATGCCAAACAATTACAACAGAAAAACCACAAAAGGATAGTGGACTGCAGTCCAACTTGAAGGAGCATTGAAAGCTATTAATGGAGGGACTTTAATCAGAAAAGCAGGTCGAAAACTTGGTATACCCGAGTCGATAATTCGTGATAAACTTAAAAGCACAGATATTTACCTCACAACCCCCAGATTAAATAGGAAATCATTTTTTACACCCGAACGAGAAGCAGAACTTGCTTCTCATGTTTTAAATCTAGCTAAAATATTCTTTGGACTTCAACCTATCGAGCTTCGAAAAATTGCTTGTGAATATACTACTGCAAATGGTATAGGGGGAAAATTTGGGAATGGGGAAACAGCTGGACGAGACTGGTACAGAGGATTCTTAAAGCGTAACCCTTTAATAAGTCTGAGGAAACCTGAAGGCATAAGCTTAAATGGAATCCCAGCCTTCAATGAAACAGTAGTAAAGCTGTATTTTTAAAATCTCTCACGCTGTTTGAGAAAATACAATTTCTCAGAACACCAAATATATAATGTGGATGAGACGGGAATCTCAACAGTCCAGAAGCCCAGTAAAATTTTAGCGCCGAAAGGCCAAAAACAAGTAGGATATGTGATGTTATGGGAAAGAGGCAAAAGTGTTACAGCTGTTTGTGCTGTCCGTGCTTCGGGCAGCTATCTGCCTCCGATGCTGATCTTCTCGTGAAAAAGAATGAAACCAACTCTGAAAAAGGGAAAACCCATCGGTGCCTTATACGGATGTTCTGATAATGGCTGGATAAACGAGAATTTGTTCTTCGAGTGGCTCAAACATTTTAAAACTTTTGTCAAATATTCAATTAACGATAAAGTTTTGTTATTGTTGGACAACCGCGGAAGCCATATTTCCCTCCGTATTTACACCTTTTGTAGGGGAAAATGGTATGGAGCTGATCACAATTCCACCTCATACTTCGCACTATCTTCAGCCACTAGACTTGACGTTCTACGGACCACTGAAGAATGCGTTCAACAGAGAGTGTGATTTGTACTTAAGATTACACCCTTTTGAAAAGATTACTCATGACGACCTAGCTGAAATTTTCAATAATGCTTATGTAAAGCGGCAACAATGGAGAAGGCAATTTCAGGCTTCGGAGCTGCTGGGATTTGGCCGTTGAACCCAGATAAATTCAACATAGATGATTTTGCTCCTGCACATGATCCAGCTTATGATCGACTTGTAGAGAATCGGCCAAACTTGCATCATTTTGATTTTGACTCAAGTCAACCACGCGGACTTCAACTTACATCAAGCTCCCTGTTCGAACCCCAACCTGGACCAAGCCAGCCACCTCTACCTCAACCTGAACCAAGCCAGCTACCTCTACCTTAACCTGGACCATGTCAGTCATCTCTACTTCAATCAGGACCAAGTCAGCCACCCTTACCTCAACCTGAACCAAGCCAGCTACCTCTACCTTAACCTGGACCAAGTTAGTCACCTTACCCCAACTTGAAACCAAGTCAGCCACCACATTCCTCAACCTGAACCAAGCCAGCTACCCCTACCGTAACCTAGACCAAGACAGTCACCTCTACTCAACCTGGGACCAAACCGCCATATGAACCTCAAACTGGCACCAAACTAGCCACTTTATCCTCATTCCAGTTGAAAATAAAAGTTTCCGAATTTATCCTGTGTCAGCGAAAGATCGTCGGCTGCTAGAAAGAACAAAAGAAGGGCCAAGCAATATTCTCAAGTTCTGACGGCAACCCCAATGAAGACGATACTTGAACATTTATAGGAAGAAAAGAAAAAGAAAGTTGGCGATTCAGGGCCGCCCAAAGGCGGGCGGTCCCCCATAGCCCGAGAGGGCGCCGCCGCAAAATATCGATTTTCACAATCGGGTAACATTAATTTACCGGGAGAAAATTATTTTAAAAAAAGTGGCTAACTGTTATACCAATTCTTTTCGTAACTCCAATACCGTGGAATTAACAATCGAATAGAACACTTGAACATGAAGGGTCTGTTTACAGTACATCGCAAGTAGCTTATTGGTTAGCGAACCGCGCCTTTGGAAACAGTACTTCCTACCTCTGCCCTCCACCTCCATCCCTCCGGTAGCGAAGCGTGGGTCGCTGTCATTGCCAACGAGCTGATGATTTATTGAAAGTCGGTTGTCGCGCCCTCTCCTCTTCCCTACCCGTCGCCCGTTCTGGCGCGAGCCCTGACCAATTACGTGGGAAAAGACTCGTCCGAGATGAAATTAGTTTCTGCAAAATTCTACTGATTTCAAGAAAGCAGTAGGGTTCATTATTTCCAGATTGTTCTCTATAAGCTATTTAAAGCTTCCCCGTATGGATTGGAAGAGAGAGAGTCTGAGATTAAGATACTTTCCTATCACAGTACTGCAGAAAATAAAATCCAACGACCAAAAGGATCTGTTTACAAACTTGTGGATAGCAATGGGCATACTATTAACTACGCCTGTCACAGTTGCAAGTACCGAGCGAAGTTTTAGCAAACTCTAAAACTTACAAAAACTTACCTCAGATCGACCAGGACCGAGTAGAGACAGTGCTCTTGCAGTTTTAGAAACTGTAAACGAGGAAGCCAAAAAGTTTGACTTTAAAGAAATTTTAAAATCTTTTGCAAATGCCAAGGTCAGAAAGTTTCATTTACGTGTTTAACATATTGCA
>QLNU02015003.1:127692896-127710331 GCA_006491805.2 Dysdera silvatica | reverse complement strand
AGTATTTTCCCAATGCAAATACGTGTACACATATACAGAGGAAAAAAAAAACGAAATTCAAATTTCATGCACTATTTTATTAGACTTCGAATTATGCTCCGACATCGATCTGCAGCAACATATAGACGTTGGTAGCTTAGATAAAACACAAACACAGAAATTTCAAAAGTATGTTGTTTCTGAAATAACAAAAAGTAAGAAAAAGTGATTTGGATATGTTCCTTTTTTTTTATTCATAAAACAGTTGTCTTCTTATTTTTACTCGAAGAAAAGAGAGAGTTGATTTTTCAAATTATTTTGGCTTTAGTGATCGATATCATCCAAAAATTCTTGAGAATTGAATTTTCCAGGAGCATAGGCGTTGCGATGAAGTCTGTGGGTAGCTTCAGGAAAGTTGAGTTTCGAATGAAACATTGGCGAAGGCTGAAAAGTAACAGAAACACGGTCAAAGTATTTTGAAATTGACGGAAATGATGCATTTGTCATGTTGCCACCTTTACAAAGCAATATCAGCACCATTCTTGGTATATGATTTTTCGTGCTGATATTTTCCCAGTATTTTTAATTATAATTAATTTTTCATCAGCCTTTATGGGTGTAAATAAACTTTTACTAGGTTCTTGTGGTAATGTTGTTCGTTATAGTTTAACCTAGTAAAAGCTCCGGTAAGAACCAGATAATCCTAATCGAATTTTTACCACGCCATTAAAAGGGATTTTATAACAGCACCCCGCACCCCGCTGAAGGGAAAAAAAAAATTTCCTGACTAATCGCAAATAAAACTTTAATTTAAATTTCGATTTAGGGGAAAATAGCTTTTTTTTTTTAAAAAAATGTTATTTTTAAAAAAATTTTTATTTTAGATTAAGAGCGGAAGCATGAAATCAGTGAAAACAAAGAACCCATAAATCTGACCTTAAAGCATAGTATATAACGTTTCTTACATGACAAAAGACTTCAATTTTCCTGAGTAGCAGTAGAAAAAGACCAAAAATGGTCTCTTAAATACAAAAAAGGTCTTTCTATATAAAAAAAGGTTTCCAAAAAGGCTATTCAGAACAGGCTGGGAAGGTTTTCACTGGTTTCTCCAGATTTGCTAAAAAATCTCGTTTCCCCTAACTTCTAGAGACTATTTTAAATCCCTTGATAATTCCAGGTGAAGGACCCTGTTATAAATTCAAAGAGTAGTACCAGTTTTATATCACCATTACTCAAGAGAGAAGTAGCTTTTTTAATGGAGAAACATTTGATGTCTCACGGTATTTTTGTTTTACAGTTTTTAAAAACATGCTGGAGGTAAAACTAAGAATCTGGCAGAAGGGTGTAATAAGTATACTGGCCATGCATTGGAGTATTCTGTCCAAGACAGGGCATTTCAATATACAATACAACATGCTAATAAGAAGGTACATAGATGGGAAAGGCACACAACAAGTCTCACCTACAAAAAACATAGAACAGAGCCGGAATAAAGAATTACTCATCAGATACTTTTAGTTTACGTCCAACTGGTTTCAGTGTAGGCTAAAGTACAAAAAGAACATGAAAAGAGAAAGTTCACATTTTAGTTTACATTCCATTGATCGCAGTGCAAGCCAAAGTATGAAAGACATGACACAAGAGAGGCGGTTTACATTTATATTGTATCTTACTTTAGGTCCAATTGGATTCAGTGCAAGGTAAAATAGGGAAGGAACATGAGATAACAGAGAAAGTTTACATTCAAAACACTGGGTTGAGAAAAGAAATGTTCAATAATGACATTTACATGCATTGCTACAGGGACCTTTCCAACATTTAAGTGCTGGGGTAGATGAATGCATAGGACAATGAATGAGGAGGGAAAGGAAGTTGTGAAATTTTTATATACCCCCTCCTTCCTCATTTTTATTTTCAGATAAAACTGAATGCCAATATTGTATTACTTGGATAAAATAATGTGCAGCGTAGGAATGATTATCTGAAAATCTCTGAAACAATGATATTTCAGATTCATCATAAAAAATATAAAATTTCTATCAGCAATACAGCATGCATAAAAAAATTTATATAAAACATGATAAAGGTTGCCAAACATCTTCGTTTTCAACAGAACACTTTATATGGTTAATTCTTACAACGCTGGCATTGTTCAAAAGAAAAATATAAATTTATTGCAAACTATAGTATTAGGATAAAACTTACATTATGCATATAAAAAAAATCTGAGTATTAATTTTATTAATTTAATTTTCTCTTGGAAACAAATCAGTTTTGTTTGCTTTATATGTTTGACGAATGTTTAATTTCAAATCTATAAACTTATATCATTTGTGATTCAGTAACAAAGCTTCTTCGTTCTGTGCAGCGAATAGGTTTTTTTACTAGTTCAATGCATCTGTAGATGGGAATTTTTTCATTGATTGGATTCTCGGAGTTTTCAGACTTCAGAAGTCCGAATAATTAATCCCATCTTGTGCAATTTTCGTTCGGAATTTATAAAAGCATTCATTATGAATTCAATGTATGATAAAAGATATTACCTGTACAAGAAAAAAAAAAGCTAACCCTATCATGTTTGAGTTCTAAGATGCAAGGACAGCAAGGGTCATGTTGCGTCGGAACCTATAGTATTCAGAAGACTCCAAATATCTTAGGGCCTAGCAGACAAACCTACAGGTTACGGTGATCAGTTAGTCATTAAGTGTTTTTTAACCCTACTATGATATTGATTTGTTTGTTTTTTGGTTTTACGGCTCAAAGACTACAGTGGTCATGCTGCGCCGGGACCTACTGTTTTCCGAGGAATCCGAACCTCTTAAGGCCTGGGGAACCAAACCCCGGACTACAGTGAGCAGTGCGATCTTTTATGAGATCTCTGAGTAAGCGTTCTTTTTGCACTGCTGGGAGTCGAACCCGGATTAGCCGCGCAATAGGAGAACGCGTTACCACACTGCGCCACCGCAGGGCATGATATTGATTTCAGTGAAGAAATGACATTACAGGAAATCCATGTTGAACTTCCAATGATGTTATGCGATTAATACAATTATTTTACGTTATTGCGTTGGGGTTGCGTTCATAAAAAATTCTTACATATTCTCTTAGATATTGCCAATAATTTTCAAAATTAGAAGAAAACAATCCACAATTGAATTACACAAAAGCGATCCCAAATACTTTTTCTATGTGTAACACGTTTTACGTAAACGCAACATATATTTAATTACAGTTATAGTCACAGTTACAGGTAAAGCTGTTGGAAATAAGAGGTAAAATCGGTTTAACTAGTTCGATATATTTTAATTTAGGATATAATAAAAACAAAATCAACTCAAAAACTCACTCCAGGGCTCATTCCCCGACCTGCTGACACAGAACTGCGATTTTTTGCACGCAACTTGGCCAAAGCATTTTCAGACATATCAGCCCTTTCTTCGGCATCTTCCAACTCCTGTTGCACTTTACGGTACTTGGCAAGGTTCAAAGCCGCAATTTCTTCCTGCAAGAAGAATTCCAATATATATTCAATTTTAATAAACAAATTATGACTCATTTGAAAGCAGAAACTACAAGAAAAAGGAGTGCACGGTTGGGAAACACAACCCTTAACGAATTAATATGAAATGCCATAAACGTTTATATTAAAATTATTTTGCTTCAGTGTCATAATTAATTGTTTATTTGACTTTAAAAGTTTATGTTTTAATGATGCGGGAACAGCAAAGGTCATGTGACCATGGGACCTAGTTTTCTCAGGAATCCAAACCGTTGTTGACAAGGGAACCAAACCCTCGACTACAATGGCCAGGAAAATGACATGCATTCTATGATAGGGACCATTCACAAAGAACAACTGCATGATTTTGGCACTTTTTAATCCAACCCCCCCCCCTGCTCCACGTTCGTCCGATTTCACTCAACCCCCTTGTGCCAGACGTCCGACAGATAACTACCACCTACCCACACGTTCTTCAAATGTGTTACATTTGCTAATAAGTGAATGTAACTGATCTCACCACTGAGCAATAAAAAAAATTATTTTTATTACAATGCATTTCGACTCATCAGTGCCTGTAGAGTTTCAAGGAAGGAACTAAACCACAGTAAAATGGAAATTCATGAGCCAGAAGGGCACCCTTTGAACCCCGCCCCATGGTGCTAATATCCACCGCCACCCCATTAGGCATTCCGGCTGATTATTCCCAGGCATCTGATGGGAATCAAATACGGTTACTCGGTTCCTTTAGCATCCTGTGTTTCTCCCTAAAAATGATCAAAAAGTCATAAAACATGGGTAATGTCAATGTTCTGTACTTTCCAAAAGACCCTCTTTTTTTTCTGCAATCTCAACACATGCTTCAAATTGTCATGCAATTTGCATTTGAAAAAACAAAAATGTGCATTTTCCATCAACAATAAGAAAAAAAATTGAAATGGGGATTTTATGTAAAAAAAAAAAGGTGTATGTATGTCTTTTCTATCAAATTTATATAAAAAAAAAAAATTAAAATGCTGATGGTCCTTAATGAAGCAACCCCTCTCCCCCCTCTGTCCTGCGTTGTCTGCTTGGGCCTCATTGCCTCCCCTCTAAAGCAAGGACATTCTTTGTGAATGGTCCTATACCATCACAAGACAAATTCGTGTTAATAACATGACGGGCAAATATGTTACCCCCCCCCTCCCCAACAACACAATATGGCGGTCTACATTTTACCACAGAATTCTAACTTATTGAGGTTCAGGGAACAAAGCCCCAGACTACAGTGATCATCAATACAATCAGTCGTTAAGTGTTTTATACATTTGGGCCCGTTGGGAATCAAACCTGGGTTAATGACATGCTAGGTGAATGTGTTACCATTGAAAAGTCTGAGGTTTTAAAAGAAACTGAAATGAAAATGCTCAGTTGCAATGACGATATATTATTCGAGGGTAAATGAGTATCAGAAATACTTCATTTTAAGAATAAAAGATTGCTTTTATGTTCACTCTTAAGTATGCTCTGTTGTATGAACTATATTTCATGTATACTCTATGTTAAAAAAAAGTACCCCACATTATAAGCCACTTCTGGATGCTAAGTTTTTTTTTTTCTTTAAAATTGTGTATTACTCGATCAACTTACCGCTTCTTCAATTTGCCTTTTGTATGTCTTGATCTTCTGCTGAAGTTTATCGACAAGGTCTTGCATACGTTCGTGGTTCTTGCGGTCTTCTTCTTGCTGGAACTGGACCTCCTTTAATCGTCTCTCGGCCTTTCGGTAGTTCTTCGATGCGTCGGCATGACGTCGTTGTTCGTTCTCCAAGTCATTCTCCAATTCTCTCAGCTTTAACACAACAAAGACAATATTTTAGACGAAAGAAAAAAAAAAAAAGGTTCAAAAGTAAAATTGATAATAATGGCATGAAGTTAAAATGGTTCTCAAATATCGAAACTCCCAAAAGATTCATGTACTTACATAAAACTAGTTTCAAAGTGTTGCACATGAAAAAAGTTTTGTGATACTTTGCCCCAAAAAAAGTACCCAAAGATGGGAATAATATGTATGCAATTACAATTTTAAGCATAATCTTTTATAACAAATACATTAGCATCTTGAGAAGCAGCCATTAAAAGTATACAGAACAAGTTGAAGGCACACATTTGGAAGCTATCACAGCTTCATCTTTAGTGCGAAAATTGTCGAAATGATGGAATATTATTTGAGCGTTACATATTCTGCGGGTAGATTGTGGAATTCATTTAACGCGTTACGATGGCTATTGTTGATAGATTGCCAACTTTCAAGGAATATTAGTCCACTGTAGTTATGAATATTTTTGTGCAAGATTTTCGCATTATGCCAGGATAGGATATGGTTCTGTTCAGCGCAGTGTCTGACAAGAAATGAACTAAAATCTTGAGTTCTAAATTTGTTTTCATACTCTTAGAGTCTAGTTTTGAGGGTTCTTTTAGTTTGGCCATAATATTTGTTACTACAAAGTATTGAATAAATAACTCCAGTGGTTTAATCTGCTGGAGTTGGGGTTTTTAGATGGGGGAGCATGTTAAGCAAGCTTAGTAATTGGTTTGTAGAAAACTGCAAAGTTTTGGTTTCTGAGAATCTTGGCGGAATTCATTCAGAACTGCCTTGATAATACGAAAGTGTCAAAGCATCGTCAAGATTCTCAGAAACCAAAACTTTGCAGTTTTCTACAAACCAATTACTAAGCTCACTAACATCCTCCTCCATCTAAAAACCCAACTCCAGCAAATCAAACCACCGGAGTTATTTATTCAATAACTTGCAGTAACTGCACCAACAAATATTATGGTAAAACTAAAATAACCCTCAAAACTAAACTCCACGGACATAAAACAAATTTAGGACTCAAGATTTTAGTTCACTTCTTGTCTAACACTGCGCCGAACAGAGCCATGTCCCATGCTGGTGTAATGCAAAAAACATTCATAACTATAATAGTCGAATATTCCTTGAAAATTGGCAATCTAGAAACAATAGACATCACAACGCGTTAAATGAATTCCACGATCTACCTGCAGAATATGTAACACTCAAATAATATTCCAGCACTTTAACAATTTTCACACTGAAGATGAAGCTGCGGTAGCTTCAAAACGTTTGCCTTCAACTTGTTCTATGTAGTTTTAATGGCTGCTTCTCAAAGTGCTAATGATTTGTTTCTAATAACAGTCGTAATTCATTTAACTTTTATAACTATTATCAATTCACTAATGACCGAAGGTTTTTCTTAATTTTTTTACATGCATATACTTCAAAGCTTGCTCTCTCTCTTATGTTATTATAAACTGTTTTCACATGTTTAATCGATCAGTGTTCAGTCATAACATATTTGTAATCGTCACTAGTCCCAGGCAAGAGTGCTGACTGTCCACCGTTAAGCAATTTCCTCAAATGTATTCTGCATATTACCCTGTACGTGTCTAATAATACAATATCCCTATTTTTATTGGCATGTTACATGTGTCTTTACAAGTACGTAAAGTTCTTCTAAGACAACCTCAGATATTCAGCAAGTTGGTACACTATAATACTAAGTAAGGTTGGTATGTGCTAAAATGCCGGAAGGAAAGTATATGAACATTTAAAGTTCGGAAAATACAAATGAGACTAATGGTACTAATGTACCACTCACTTTCTGTTCCAGTTTTTGAATGATCTTCTTTCCTCCTTTTAATGCCATAGCTTCAGCTTCGTCCAATCTCACTTGCAGATCTTTCATTTGCTGTTCAAGGGTCTTTTTCATTTTCTCTTGTTGCATAGCATGCTCTTGTTCTGCTCTTAACTCATCTGCCAAACGGGCTGCATCTACCATGGCCTTTTTGGCCTTTTCTTCAGAGTTCTTCGCCTCATTTAACATTTCATCCAAGTCAGCCTTAAAATGAAAAAATTCAATCAGCAAATATAATACTTTTCTGGAGTTAACTTGCTTAAAAAACTTTATCACAAACTAATTGAATATCAATAAAAAATTTGCTTACATGTAAGGCTTGCATTTCTCCTTCCAGCTTCTTTTTAGCCATAGAAAGTGAAGCAGATTGAGCTGAAAGTTCATTCACTTGTTCATGCAGTTCCGACATTTCGGTCTCAGCACTGCGTCTAGCGCGATCAGACTAAATTGTAAAAATTACAAGAATTATAGATTGTACTTTCCATAGATAGGAACCAAATGGAAGAACATTAAAATTAAAACAGGG
Source organism: Dysdera silvatica (assembly GCA_006491805.2). NCBI lineage: Eukaryota > Metazoa > Arthropoda > Arachnida > Araneae > Dysderidae > Dysdera > Dysdera silvatica. The sequence continues at coordinate 127,702,630 of QLNU02015003.1, read as the reverse complement.
TCATTCCATGTCAAGTGGTCCATGCTTGACTCTCTTTGATTTTGCTGAAATTTTAACAGGAAGTCCAAGATATGAACATGCGCAAATTTCTAGCCTGCAATAATAAATAACAAGGGACATATGGCCCCATGTTTGAAGGACCCCTCCAAAAGTGGAGCCAAACGCCAAGTGAATATTCAAAGTTTCGGTGTCCATAACGTGACAACCAAAGTTGCTATTTTCAAAGTTCGCTATTTTCGCAAATTTCACAATTATGTTGGTCATAAAAATTAAATGGTTTTCAAACACTATTTATTACAATCTGAATATTTGAGAAGTTCGATGTCTTATATCTTAGTACAGTGGTTTCCAATCTGAAGATTGCGACCTTCAAGGAGGTCGCAAATTGATTTCTTGGGGCTAGCTGCAACTATTTTTAGTTGCAATTATTTTTATAAGGAATTTTATACCAAATGTTTCCAACGCTTTTATATTTCAACATGGCTACATTGCAATGTTCTACTAACGGTTGTTAACGTTATATATACATGAATATATATATACATATACACACACACATGCATATAATTTTATATATATATATATTTTTGTTTTGTTAAAAATGCTTTTATTATGAAAATGTGGCTGGTAGCAGATAGAGGGAGGGGGTTGCAGACTATTTGGTTACTATAAAAGAGGGGGGAGGCCTGGTCGTGACTTTAAAGTTGGGAAGTACTGGACTAGAGAAACTACTATTTTATACTATGTGGGATGATTTTTAATGAGATTACGCGTGCGTTGAGGAAAGCTGAAATTTAGGCCTTCCACGAGACAGCTACTACTTAACATAATTAATTTGTTAGAGTGCAAGACGGCATTCTAGCGGAATAATTGACAGGAACTATTTACCAACTGTTGTGTGACAGTGAGAAAGCATACGCTGGCGAGACGGAAAAGAGCGGACGGCTGGCAAGACAGAAAATACGGTTCGTAAGTGAAAAAAAGAACATCATCATGCTATGGAGAAAGTTTGTGAGAAATGTTTAGGAGAAAGGGCATGTGCCTGATTGGAATACTGAAAAACGTGCTTTATAAAAATGTTATTTCTTGCCCTTGTAGATTTTTTTTTAAAGTGGGGGGGAGGGGGACTTTTCGATTACAAAATCAAACAATCAACATCTCAAAATCTATTCTTGAATCATACAAGTTTTGTTCAAAAAGATGGGAAAAAAATAGAAACAATGAGGGCAGCACAAGAACGGCTCGAAGGTTATAACACAATTCCTGGAACATGAGATAATCAGCAGTTTATACCTGTTGATACAAAGTTTATCCATGTACCAAGTGACGGAACTTCTTTTATTGCCTCTATCGACCAACGTGTTGAAAGGCATATTCCTTTTACATCGATTCTGAACCTTACCCCGATCTACATGTAACTGGTATTTAAGACAATCACCGGTGCATTGGTAGCGTATATGATATCTCCAATAAAAAGGATAAAGGATGATGCATTTATTATCTCTGTGCATTCTTTTTGTTGTATGCAATCATTTCAGTGGCCGAAAAAGCATGATACTTGCTGGATTCATGAACAGCACATCATTGTGAAGATTTCACCTCCATTACTTCAACAGCAGGGCAATACGGCTTGACAGAAACTGTTTTGCTCAGAATTGAAGAAAAATCAAACTTGATGAAGTAATAATTATTAATAATGATATTTTATTACTTATTGATAACATTGATTTTTATTAATAATATTGTTACTTAGCGCTGTTTGGAATTAAGCAACCATGTGCACGAACTCCGACAGTTGATGTTTCATAAGAATATTTAACCCTTTTTTCGATGTCTTAGCAGAACAGTCTTTAGAATAGAAAAAGCTCTTTCAAGTAGTTCAAAATCTGCTCTTTCTAATGATGCTAAAAAAATTAGAATTTGAGAAGGCTCATTTTTCGATATTTGAGGCTGAACCTAAGTCACTTTTGAGGATTTTGTGTCTTACAACATATTTGTAGCGCAATATCTCCATATTTAATTAAATAATGAGGCTGTTAATTTCATAATCCACTAAGTTACATATTCGGCTTAAGTATACCAAATGGCATGTTTCTCCAATTGTCATTTCTAAAAATAATGAGCCTCGAAATTTGACGTCAATTAGAAAATGGTGATTTTTTGACAACTTTCAACCCATATTCTGAAGAGGGAAATATTTTTCACGTTTTCAGAATGACGTTTTCTGATCCATGGCATGAAGCTAAAGTGGAATGCTTATTTTCTGATCAACAGCGACTTTGGCTGTCAAGTTATGGACACCGAAACTTTAAACAGTTACTTGATGCTCGGCTCTGCTTTTGGAGAGGTCCTTCAAACACGTGGCCATATGTCCCTTGCTATTTAATATTGCGGGCTAGAATTTGCACATGTTCACTTCTTGGACTTGTCTACAACTTTTTAAAATTTCAGGAAATTCGGAGAGGGTCCAGCATGGGTGGTTTTTAAAATTGTACCGCTTGAAGTGGAATGACCCAATAAAGAACAATAAGGCTGAAATAAAACAAACGATGGCATTAAAATAAAAAATAATGAGATTAAAATACAGAACAACGATATTAACATAAAGAACAATGTATTGTCATAATACCTGTTCCAAGAGTTGTCTGCTTTCTTCTAATTCCCCATGCAGAGCATTGCAGTGTCGTTCAGACATGGCATACTGTTCCCTGATTTCATCTCTAGCTCTTTGTTCTTCCTCGAGGGCTGCTTGCACCTCTTTAAGATTCATTTGATACTTTTTGAGGTTTTTCTGTGCTTCGGCATTCGCTTTATTGGCATGGTCCAAGGCAATCTCCAACTCGTTAATATCACTTTCGAGCTTCTTCTTCATGCGCAAAGCTTCTGCCTTTCCACGAGCTTCAGCTTCTAGACTTGCTTGCATTGAATCAATGGCTCGTTGATGGTTCTTGCGCGTGTTTTCAAATTCCTCTTCTTTCTCTTGCAATCGCCTATCAATTTCTTGACGTATTTGGGAAAGTTCAAGCTGTGCTCGTAGCACCTTATTTTCTTCTTGCTCAAGGGCTGCTTCAGCTTCCTCAAGAGCAGCTTGCAATTCTTCTTTTTCCATCTCAAGCCTTTTTCGGGATTTCTCTAACTCATGAACGCTGCGACCACCTTCACCCAGTTGGTCCATCAAATCTTTAATTTCATCTAAAAAAATTAAATGCATTAAAACACATGCAGGGTGTCTACTCAAATTCTGTTTCAAACTTCCCTGACTTTTCCAGGTTTCCAGACCAAATCTTAATCGATTTCCAGTCACTAATTACAGTAAACAACACACAACGCATTAAAATTTGCGTAATAAAAACAAGTTTCAAGACCATAAAATCCACTAACATAACCCTCAAAGTCAGTATGTAGTCCTCAATTACAGTGAGTTTATAAATACTAAACCTACATTGAAAATGCATTTCTTTACTCATTAGTATGTCATATGTATGTATTAATATGTATTGAAAATAGATTAAATACTAAAAACTTGCATTAATTAAATATTTACAACATTTTCATTTGGCCCTTTTTGAGTTCATTACGAAAGAGTTTAACTATATAATCGCAAAGTTGAAGCCCCTTTTCTATTTAAAGTGTGTTTGACTATATGTAAAGGGAAGGAGATTAGTATTGATAAAGAATTCCCTACAAATTAAATAATTTAATTAAAAACACTTTTTTTTCAAGTTTTAGTTAATATTTGGCAAACATTTTCTCCTGAGAAATATATGGGCTTAATAATTTTATATAAATTATATTAGTTTTGGTGCAAAATGGTAATTTTTGGAAGAAGTTTAGTCAAAAGTACAAGTTTTTCAAAATTTTCAGTATGCAATGTGGTATGAAAAGCACAGTTTAGGAAAATTATTTTAATAAGCTATTTATTATAACAATGAATTTCAAATTTCCCTGACTCAGGCCTTTGTATTTCAAATTTCTCTGACTTTTCCGGGTATTCTACATCCGTAGACACCCTGTATATGTTTTTCTTGTATATTAAGTTGCAATGAATTTTTATTTTATTGTACACATATAAAAAAATACCACTGTCTATAGTCCAATGGGCCTGCAACATTAGCTTAATCCCTATTCAAATAAACAAAATGATTTTAATGCTAGTTTATAAAATCCTTAAAATGAAAGAATTCACTAGTTCTATAATTACACATAAAGCCATTTACAAGGGGGCAGAGGTCTAAAGATTACACCCCCCCCCACTTGAAAACTATCATTAGCTGCAAAATAAGATTTGTTTTCAGAGAAATTTTTTTCCATCAAAACCCTCCTATTTCGAATTTTCATTCTCGGATTTTTTTCATGAAAGTTCCATTTATAATAAAAAATAATCTATATCTGCATTGTATTGAAAATAATAGTGTATATATTAGATCATTTAAATTATTTCCTGTTATACTATACAGAAAACACTCATACCTTGAAGGTTTTTGTTCTCCCTTTTGACAGATTCAAACTGTTCTTGGCTTTCTTCATACTGAGTTCGCAGCTTGAAGACTTCAGTGGAGTAGTTTCTGCATTCTCTTTGTGATGCATCCAACTCAGCAGCTAAATCATCAACTCTCTGCTTCCATTCTGCCACAACCTTATCAAAAGATTTTTGCTTCTTCTCTAAAGCTGTTGCTAGAGAGGTGGCCTGAGAAGAAAAATACAAACACATAATCAAAAATTCAGTGACAGATAATCCTTTCAACTGCTAGTTCTCTCATAATGTTAAGAAATAATTCTAAAACAACTTTATTTAAATCGTATTTTCATTCAAGCAGGGTCACATAAGGTAACTCACACGTTCAACCTCGATGGACATATCTTCCAATTCTCCTTGTAGTCGAGTCTTGGTTTTTTCCAAACTACCAACCTTAGCATTGAGTTGTTCAATGGATTCGTCTGCTTCCTGTAATCTTCCTTGAAGTTTTCGTCTAAATAAAAGAGCCAAAACACAATTGCTAAATATTGTTAGGGCTATTTAGAAGAGTTTATACAATTATTTAAATATAAAAAATAAACAGAATAGAGCAAAAACAGCAGGAACGTTCAATTCATAAACAGCTTATAGAAGTACTACTGGGGCATAAAAATAATACTAAAGTGTATGGGATTTTTTATAATGGGATACAAGCCCTAAATAGTGAAAAGGATACCAGGAATAAAGTTGAAAGTTTCACAAAGGAAACTTCAAGAAGAAACGTTAAAAATGAAATGAAATAAAAATATCTCCAGCCAACAAGTCCTGAACAAATTCAACTCAAAGGGAGATAGGGTTAGAACAATACAAAGAAGAGATGTAACTAATTAATATGTATAGTTGCAACAATTTAGAAAATGGATTTATTGGATTATGTAAGATGTTTTTTATTTATGACTAAGGCCTTTGATGTAACAGACCAAGAAATGTTATTGATAAAGTTGAGAATGTATGGATTAAGAAGTAAGATTATTAATATTTTGAATGGCTATTAATTAGCGCAATAGGAAACAAATTGTATATTCAAAAGATGTAAAATCGGATTCACATATAAATGCACATAGTGTGCCACAGGATTCCAATCGTAGTCCTTTGTTGTTCTTATCATATATAAATGATAACACTAATGTGTAAGGGAAGGAAAGATAACATTATATGCGAGCAATGGAAGTGTAATTCTTTGGAGAAAGGATGTTATAGAATTAATGAGGAAGGGATGCGAAGAAGTAAAAATATGATAAATGGCTCAAATGTAATCAGCTAAAGATTAATTAAAACAAAATTGCTAATTTTTAAAGAAGAAAAATGTAGGTTATCAATCATTCATTGGTCAAGAAATTCAAATAGTAGTAAAAGGTATTGACCTTTACTATTTGAATATATTATTATGAGATATTAACAAATGGCCTTAAATGGAATAAACATATGAATGGAGTTTGCAATAAGATCAGTAAAGGAATTGGAATAATTAAAAGAAATATATTAATACCAAAGGAAACATTACTTGAGCAATATTGTCCTTCCGTATATTGTTACTTATTAAAATTAGTTAATTAAATACTAATAGTTTATTAATTAAATAATTGGGATGGGGATATGGGAAAAGGAAATATGAAAAAGATAGAAACATTTCAAAGGAGATTTCTTAGAATAATTGCAATAACAAAAAGTTAGAAATTGGAGAAATTTAAATACATTATGCGAAATATTACTAGTGAAATACATTAATGAATTTTTATGATCAAATTAATGTATTTGAGAATAAACAAATAGAAATAAAACACACATGGAAATAATTTCACCACAGTATCATAACAATCAAAAACATCTGAAAAGGAACATGATATCGCCAAAAGTAAGGATAGAACTGCATAGAAAAAGTGTGGAATACAGCGGAGTTGAACTGTGCAACAAATTGCCAGACATATATATAATAAGACAATGTGGATTTATTTAAAAATATATATTTTTTGTAATAATATAATATAAATAAGGAGACTAAATATAATATATTGTTAGGAGAAAATACAAGTATACATAAAAAGGACGCACTGGTTATGGACGTATATTGAATTGCATTGTACTGTATTGTTTAACAATGTATTCTACTGTATTGCAATGAGTTTATATATATATATATCTATATATATATTGTAAGATCATGGTTTTGTATGAAAAATAATATGGATATTATTGTTATGGATGTATAGTGAGTTGAACAAAAAATAAAGATACTCTAAATTAGTGCTGAAAAGTATGAGGTGAGATTTGTCACAGAAAAAAAGAATGAAGGACAAGGAATTAAGACAAAAATAAAAAACATCATTCATAGATACAGAAATAAGGAGCAGAGTGGTTTATGCTTTTTGCCAACTTGCAGCCCAAAAAAGGCCCTGAAATCCAAAGATGAGATAAATACACAATTTCTCTGATTTTAGGTTACTTTCAGATAATATCACTGTCACTACATTGTTTCTACCAGCAAACATTTTCAGAATTAAAGTAATAGATGCATATCTTAATTCCAGAAAGTCTTAAAAATAAAAAACATATCTGCCTGCTGAATCAGTAATTTACTGTATTGGTTACTATACCTTGCAAAGCATTTACAAATAATACCACTTTTTTACTTCCCAAAGCCCTAATGAAGGAAAATTGAGGTCAAGGGGTGAAAACTAACAGTCAAACAAATTCAAGCCCATGTTGCAAAATAATGTGTGAAGGATAATCTGCAAACGAGAGGATCAATGCTATAGTAATTAATTACAAATATGGCTTCAATTTCTTACTTAGATTCCTCGAGCTCTTCCAATCTCGCCAGGCCTTCACTTTCATACTTAGCTCGCCAAAGCTGTACTTCAGCATTTGCCTTGCTAAGCTGTCTTTGTAAGTCTGCTTTTGCTTCTTGCTCTTCTTCAAGCTGTTCCCTCAGGCTGTCCAAATCGTGTTCCACATTTCGGTACTTGCCCGTGATAGCTGATCGTTCCTACATATAATCCAAACATGCATTCATTTTCTTTCATTTTAAACTAAACGAAAAAACAAAAGACGATACTGCTTTAAAGGTTACGAACCCTGCATTCTTCATCAGCCATTCTCTTGGCTTCATCTAGTTGCGTCATAAGCGAGTTCTTTATTTTGGTGAGCTGTGAAACTTGGGATTCGGCCTCTTCTAGCTGCCTTGAGAAGTCGCTATTCTCTTGAGCCAACTTCTTTTTTGCAGCATCGAAATCTCCAAGTGTTCGGTTGGATTCATCGAGCTTTCCTTGCATATCCATCATTTGGATCTCCATTTGTTTCATTTGCTTCTCAGCATTAGCCTTGAGAAACAAACAAAAGCACTTTTTAACCCAAGCAACATTTTGAATTTACATTTTACGATTTAACTTACATTTCACTTGACACACGTGTGACTTAAACTACACATATTCATTAATTCTCGAATATCTTTACCTTTTCTTTGGTCATGTGATCAACGCTAGAGCGCAAATCATCATTTTCAGCCTTCATCTGATGCTTTTCTTTCTCCAACCTTTAAGAAAATACCAATAAAAACGCATTTAAGTTAACAATAAAGCAATGACAATGAAAGCCCTCACCCGACCAACATTTGTGGAGCCCTGGGTAAGAATACAAATGGAAGCCCATGTAGTATATAACAAGAATCAAACAAGCAATCCTTAGCCTTTGGCAGAATTTGTTTGAGTTTTATGGCGCAAGGTAATCAAGATCCTTTGACAGAAGAATTATTTTGTTATCCCCTTGAATCCCTGGCTTAAGTTTATGCTCCCCACCTCCACACTAATGGTACCCAGGTAAGGGAATGGCCCATCAACACATATTTTATTTGTTCAACTAATGCCCAATTACATAATAAAAAGGATTATAAATGACATTATATAGAATGGGTACATTTTTAATCAACATTAAATTAGATTTTATTTGTTTTAATTAAATTCAATTTTTAATTAGATGGCATTACCTAAGATTGAGATAAAAAAAAAGAGAGTTTGAGAAAATATAAGGTGACAATAAAGAAAACATTAAATAACATACTACTTATTGCCAATATTTAGCCACAAATATACATATTCTTAATGCACTTTTGTAATATCATTTACAATCCGCTCTTTACTCTTACTAATTTAATTACTTAGCACAGCTTAACAGCTTCTTCTATGTTACAGCTATCAAAGTCATCTTTCCTCTTTCTTTCTTTTTCAAGAAACAAGGGGGTGGGGGGAGCTCCTCAACAAAAGATAGATGGATGAAGTAGAAGAATACTTTTATAAGTATGGTAGTGAAATATTTCAGACAAAGAGAAGAGTAGATTAGAATCATAAAGGAGGTCCGGAGACTACAGCATCAGAACAAAAAGTAGAGACTAAAAATGTGTCTTGTACTGTTTTATTTTATAGTTTAGGTACCTCAAAGATGTAAACCTGTAGAATTTTCCTTTCACGACAGAACCAGGGTGTAAATGTGCTTTTATTTTACATTTTTATATGACACACACCTATGATGTAATTTTTAGTGTAGCACAAAATTTGTCAGATTTACAAATATTTACTCTCTGTTGCCAAGGTAGAGTAATCCTAAGTTGGCACATTAGATGCCTCTTTAACTGATCCTCCTTTAATTGGTCGCTGCTTCAACCGGCCCTTGTCTGCTTGATTGAAAGTGGTTTTAACTGCTTACTTTTAGCAGAACACTTCGTCACTCAATTTTCATGCTAGTTTTTAAACTAGTACTTCAACAATTTGTTACTGCATGCTTTTTCTTGTTTAAATAATAATTCTGAGTTCTCACATATTGGAAAAAAAAATTCCGATTTTTGTAGGTTTTCCCCCAACTTTTCCTGCAAAATTCCCCGCCTTTTCCGGGTTTTACCAAAAACTCATTTTCCCTGATATTTAGGGACAATTTCGAATTCCCTGACAATGTAAGGTTCTCCAGGTGTGTTGGAACCCTGTAATTATATCGTTTTAAAATTAAGAAGTTTTCTTCACAACATCTTAAATAGTTCAATTTTCGGATTAACTGGACAAATCACTAACCAGTTATATGATGGCCAGTTAAGAAGGAGCCTACATACAAAAAACAATGTTCTGCCTCAAATAGCCTGATTAATTTATAATCTACTTTAAGTACAACCATTTTAAAAATTAGTATCAAGATTTTTTAAGATTTTGTATCAAGATTTTTTAAGATCTCGTAT
>QLNU02015003.1:127648892-127692796 GCA_006491805.2 Dysdera silvatica | reverse complement strand
AGAAAGATAAAAAAGTATAAGCAATTTTTTAAGTTGAGGAAAACCTGTTTAAATAGAAAATTTTCTATTAGAACCATACAATAGAAAAGTTAAGTACCTTTGATCTGGCTTGTCTCTCAGCTTCGAGTTCTTCCTCCAACTCCTCTATTCTCGCCTGAAATGAAATTTAGATATTATGCATGATTCTCCTGCACTCCTCAGTCATTTTACATTTTCGTAATGCTTAAATGATGACTTTTCACCTGTAATTCTTTGATTTGCTTCTGCAATTTTGAAACCAGACATTGTTCATCTTCAAGTTTAGCTGCTAGACTAGCCATTTCTTTTTCTTTTCTAAAAAATATTACAATGTTCATTAAATCTATTAAACATATGTAATTTATCAAATCTGACAAATTTATTATGCTCTATGATGGTACGGAGGAAACACCATCCATTCTGTCGTCAACATGGGTTTGATTCCAATAGCATCGTACAATATGTGCCATTTCCTTTTCTACATACCACAGTACTAGGTTTGGTTCTCTGGGCAATAGTGGTTTGGAATCCATGGAAATCTGTAAGTCCTTGTGCAGCATGACCTTAGCTGTCCATATGTGTATGCAGCAAAACGAACAAATCAATCTAATCACTCCATTTTATTCAATCTATAAATTCCATATACTCTACTAATTCTATCTAATTATCACTTTTATAAAACTAAGGTGTTCAACTATAGGTTTATGCAGAAAGTTCATAAGGGCAGGGTTATGGGCTCAATGGGGGTTACAACCCCCATTAACATCCCCCTGCATACGCCAATGTGTTCAACCAAAATCAATTCAACTAACCTTTGACTGCCTTGATCGATTTCTTTTTTTGCCTTTTCGAGGTCCATAACAGCTTCTTGGGCAAGTTTTAGATCTCCCTCCAGCTTTCTTTTGAGTTTTTCCAATTCCACCTTCGATTTCTTTTCTCGTTCCAAGTTGTCCTCGAGCTGCAAAACAATTGGTTCACTTACAAGAACAACTAAATTAGTAATCAAATGTAAAATAATACTGGCTCTCTTCCTTACCTCATCTAGAGTCTGTTCCAATTTGCCTTTCACCTTGTTCAAATGGTTTGCTTTATCTTCCGTGACTTGCAAATCTTCGGAAGTTTTCTAAAACAGATTAAATGCTGTGATTTTCAAATCATGTGCAGCAAAACTTCTTAAAAAAAAAAAAAGTCAATAATTTTCAAATGATATTTTACACTATACTGACTTGATTGACTTCCTGCAAGTGTTTCTTTTCTTTAGTTAACTTATTAATAAGGTCATCTTGATGAGAAATTTCTTCATTCAAATTTCGAATTTGGTGATCACGGGATGCTTTGTCTTGTTCAGCCTATATTGAAATGAAAAATATTTAAATTTTATTAAAGTTCTCCAGAAAACAATTACACATACTAACATTCAAGTACCAAAATGCTGCACAGATTAAGTACTATGGGCTCTAATTACTTAAAAGTAAACACAATATTAAATGCTGAAATAAATTAAGTAATTTTAAAGTATTTAAACACAAGTGCTTAAAAATGCCTATATACATTAAATAACTCAATAAAAATTTTCTGTAATTCTGGATCTTTTAATCAAAATGATAATAAAATTTTCTGATTTTAAAAAAAGATATAGTTTTTGACATAAGATGAAATTTCAAATTCAGCTTTAAATTTTATTAATGGAATTCACTTTGAAATATAAAGCTATCTTTTAAATTTCATATAAATAGTCTTATATTTCATTAATGAAATGGACATGTAACGAAAATGAAAATTAAAGATATTTGTTATTAATTATCTTGTATTTTACTCAAAATTTGTGAGTTTTATAGCGCAAGGACAGCATGGATCATAGTGCACAGAGACCTACGGTTTTATGAAGAATATAGCCCATAGATTACAGTGAACAGTTAGTCGGTAAGGTTTTTTCTTTTTTGGCGCTATTAGGATTGAACTCAGGATAACAGCATACTCGGCAAATGCTTAACTACTGCAGGACCTCGTTATTAAAGTGTGTTATCACTTTCATAATTTATATTGTTATCAACATGTACAGCATTATGATGACAGTCAAATGCTTATAGGTAAATAATTACTTTTTGAATAGATAGCTCGAAATCTTCAACCTCTTTCCTTAAACTTTGGATATCTAGTTCAAGTTTCTTTTTTACTTGGGCAACATGTGAATGGGCGTCTTCTTCATGGGTTAGCCTTTCTGCAACATCCTAAGATCACAAAAAAAAGAAGAAATTAGCTAATTGTATATATGTTCTTGATTAAAAACTGTTGCACCCAAGAAAGTAGTATGCTCTTGGATGCAATACTTTTTTGACAAAAGGCACAGAATCTAAGTTTGTAGCAGTATCATTACAATATAATTTTTTCATTCTACCTGAAGTTGGCAGGCTAAATCTGCCTTTTGGGCAAGTGCTCTGTTTAACCTCTCTTCCAGATCTCCAAAACTAGATCTTTCAGCTTCCAATTGCAAGAAAATATCATTCTTTTCTTGAAGAAGTTTCACATTGTTTGTCTCCAACTCCTTTCTCACTTTCTCTTCCTTAACGAAAGCTTCATGTTCGACTTTCAACTTCTCTTCCAGTGCTCGCAGCTCATCTTCCACACGTGCAATGCTTAACAAAGGCTTTACCTAAAATATTTACACATTTTAATACAAGCATAACTCCACAAAAGAAAAAATACACACAATATATAGCACAATATTACCACAATATATAGCATGCTATAAAAAACTGTGTGCATGCTGTAAAAAAATATGAAAACACATTTATCTTGCATGTTATATAGACATTGGGAGGCTTATCCCGCCCTAGAAAATTTCTGATTCAATGAAATAGCATTGAGGTAAGAGCTTTAGCCCCCTGTAGAAAAAAAATTAGCCCCCCCCCATCCTAGAAAAGAAATTTCAGTTTTTCATCTTTTGTAGTCAGGCCAGATTTTGCTGTTTGAGGGCCAGATCTAGCTCATGGGCCACCTATAGAGAATCACTGTCTTAAGGCCTAGGGAACCAACCCCAGACTATGGTGAGCATTCAGTCAGTAAGTGCCTTTAATGGCATAGTTAAGAATCAAACCGGAATGACCATTATCTGGAATACATTACCACTCTAGGGCTCACTGCACATCTCTATAACGAAGCAAAGAGGGGTTTAAAGGAGCGTTTTAAATATTAATGATGGCAGATGCATAAGAATATAATAATAGCTCTTATTTTTGTAATGATCAGTATGAAAGCGCAGGAAATTCTAAATATAAAACTATAGTATCTATGAAAAATTACTGGCAAATGCTTAGTAATTCAAGGAACAGATTTTCCCCAGATACAGATACAAAAGCTATGGTGTAAGCGTTATATTATGAAAATATGTGGTAACCACAAACTATATCACACACGAAAAAATATGCACAAGCACACGTCTTGTGAAAATGAAAAACAGATCAGGCAACATCCGTGAAACAAATTAAATCCTCAGTTGATACTATTATTCCTATGCTGTATGTCATGTGCTCTCTCCCATTTAACATTTGTTATTTAGTCCTTATAATTAATTATTTAATGTTATAAATTGTCGATATGAGTTACCCCCAAATGAATTTATCAAACTGTGCTTTATCTAAACATTGTAATAATATATAATTTTTTTTAACCTTAGAGTACAATTTCCACCACAACCAGTTCCTGAGCTGCAAGAATTTTCGTAAGTTTCGTTGAATGACCAGCAAAGCAACTCTGAAATATAAATTGTTTTACATTAATTTTAAGACAAATTTAAAACTTGTTTTAGAAACTGTTTAAAAGGTGTTATTTATGCAACATACAAAATGCATTCGTACTACAGTCGAAACTGCATATATGCAAATGGACGTGGCAATGAAATCCTATATATAGAAGCTTTATTCTCTGAACTATAGCGTTCAAATAATTTACTCATTAAATTTTTAATGAATTTTATTATTAGATATTCTTATTTCTAATTTTATAAATCATACACATTATTTATTTCAATATTTATAATGTACAGTACTATTACTCTATTAATAAAAATAACAAGAAGTAATGTAGTAGTGCTTACATAAAAACGTGTACTGTATTAGAGGAAAAAATCAGTTTAACTTTCTTTGCACACATGGAGGTTCTGATAACTGATTAAAGATCAGATCTGTTAAAGTATTAACGTTTTACATATGAAAGTTGTTTAATCTTAAACATCTTGCAAAAGCATTAGAGTAGAAACAGCTTCTTCACCAGACCATCGCCGTTACAAGAACATATTTTGACAGCAATTCCGAAGATGAAAGGAGGAGAAAGACGTAAATAAAGCTGTAAATAAGTTGGTAAATGAAACTTCGACAAGGGTTGACAGCCATTTCCGATGGGGAAAGACAATCCTTAAAAATAAGGGTTGCCAGCTACATATTTACTTTGGATGAATATTTGTTTTGCATATATCCGTTTAAATTCTACAATAAAACATTCGTTTGGCTTCAAAAATACTTGCTTGCATGCAGTTCCTGCTATATAAAATTGCAATTAAGCAGGTTTTGATAACATTAAAATGATAGGGGAAAATTTGATGCTCGATATTTTTTGCATATCTGCGATTTTTGCATAGATACGAGTTACATATATGAGGTTTTGACTGTATATACAATATGATTTTGCATAACACATAACATGGTTCATACTACATATATTTCATATCACAAATATTTATACATAGTATATTTCATTAATACTACGTTCACATAAGAAATACATAATGTAGTGAAGTATTAATATAGTACAGCCTATTTTTGTAGTATAGTATGGCTCACGTGCCATTAAAAATTCTATTTATAAACCATTAAATTCCATATCATGCTATGAAAATACCATTTTTTATACTGCATAAGTCCCATATAAAATACCATCCACATGAAAACATGCCACATTATATATGTCAATACCTTTGTTCTTGTAATTTTTTGAATTCCTTTTTGCCTTCATACCACCGAATCCATGCTTGTAGCCAAGTGATGATTTTGCCAAGACGTTCATCTCTCATTTCTTCTAATTTACCCAGAACGCCAGCTCTGAAGAATACCTATACACCAATATACATTATTATCAAAATGTTTTCTATTCTCACGTTGTTTTTGTTTTTTTGTCTTCATATAATTTTAATTTATTTTAATAAATGCATTTATACAATGCCAATTTTGCTAAATGATTTCAATTACTAAATTCGGTTTCAGACCAAATCATTAAAGTTTAAATTTTTCTTTTTAAAAATTATAATTTTAAAATAAAAGATTTAAATATTTTTGATATGAAATTAATTTAAGGAATATCAATAATTCATGAATTAATTAATGTTAGTTATTATACTGTATCAACACTTGCATTTAACGTATTAAATATTAATCATTGTAGAACAATTACTGAAAAAATCGAATGCATATTTTAATAAAATAAGTTAAAGCGATAAGATTAAGTAACTTTACAATCAGTTAGAAAGATTATTATATGATAATGATATAATAGCTAGTTGATCATTTAGAGGGATACAATTTATTATTTAATGAACATTTTTAAAAAATTAGGAACATTGTAAGAATTAAAAAAAAACATTCTACATTTTAGAATCATAATTTAAAGAACTATCATTTGCATGACTAAAGAAAGTTCGAGAAGTATAATATTAATAATTTAAAATGCATAATTAATGAAATATGTTCTTAAAAATTAAAGAACTGATTGTTCAAAAATATAAAATAGTGAGATAGAAACAAGAACAAATTTCAAGCCTGATGATATAACAGAGTAAAATATTTATAACAAAATTTAAAAATACGACATGCTGCTTAAATAGTACAAGTTAAACGATATCGCATTCTTGTGACGAAAGTGTTACAACTCAAAATTCGGTGAAAATGACTTAATGTTACAACTAGATGTAGAAAACAGTGCTGCATCCTGCTGTTTAACATGTTAGGCTATAAGTTATTCTGATTTCCGTTAATTGACACATGTCGTCAGATGAACACAGTATCTCTCAATGCAGTCAGAAACATATTTTTTTTGCGCGTTTTCTGAAGATTGGGATTTTTTGAGTTGTAACACTTTCGTTGCAAGGATGCGATACATTTATTAGATCAAATACCAATTAATCCAATACAAAGCTAATTATAAAAAATAATTTAAAAATAATAAATTTTTATCATATAATATTAATTACATTCAAAGAACATAACTAATAATTAGTTTAGGGCTTAAGAAGAATAAAATATATTGGGTTTTAAGAATATAGGGGGTATGAAGTTTTCCAGGACCAAAAAATGCCACCTACGTAAGTAGAAATGGAATTCTGGTCATGCAGGCCTGTTAAAAATCTGATGCCACACGTTTTCTAAATACAGTGGAATTTGGTTATAATGAACAAGGATATAACGAATTCATGGTTATAACGAACAAATGATCAAAGCTAGATTGATTTAATGAATAATATACATGGTTATATCGAACAACGCTATAATAAAGAAACTCCCCGGGTCCCCCTAACGTCGTTATAACCAAGTACGATTATATATCTTCGTTCATTTAGTGCAGTGTTTCTCAAAATTTTAGTTGCTCCTGGACCACTTCAGGCATTCCTGCAATTATCACGACCCACTGCGTGTGTGTGTGGGTATTTAGCAATCGCCTCAGGAAGGAAATTGAAAAATGTTTGTTTGTTTGGATTTTTTATGGTGAAAAATGATGAAAAATGTCTTGCCTGAAAAATTTTGCAGACCACAGTTTGAGAAACATTGCTTTGGGAAATCATACTACACCAAATATATTTTGATTTGTGAAGATGGCATTAATTTGGTCCATGATGAAACCTGTTCCCATGGTTTAATCATTAATTATACCAATTAATAATATAAAATTAGAAATGAAATAAGAGAGACTACTTTAATAAAATTAAACATATAAGAAAATAAGGTAAGGTTAGTGTAAAGGTAGGAAAGTGAATAAACAAGGCAAAGTAAATAAGCATAAAGAAGCTTACCTTCATCGTCTGCAAACAAGGAGCAGAAGTGAGACATTTTTAGTAGGCGCCGTTACAAAGGCTATTTAAAACCAACTTCGTAAGCAATTAGTGAGATAAATAGTTTAGTTTACCTATTTTATAAATTAAGCCAAATTGTGAGCAGCATAAATTTCAGTGAATGCGGGAAGATAATTATGACTAATAAGAAACAAAACCACAGCAATAATAGGAGCCGCATAATTTTTTAGAGATTTTTCATATTTAGTTGATAGAGATACACTGAGTACCAACCTAAAAGTAACAAGAAAGGAAAAAATAAAAAAGGAAAAAAAAAGTAGACATAAAAAAACTGGAAAGTTTTCTTGTATTTTTTTTTTCATTCATCTTTAGATTTCTAAAAATTTTATTTCTTCTTTTTTTTTCCATTTTATTATTCTTTGAACACTTACCAATAATAAATACAAGTTAATGTTAATAAAATTCCAATAAATATAAGTTAATTGAGAGTAAATAATTTCATCTGTACGGCCAATGGCAGCAGTATTAATTGATAAATCACTCGCAGGGGAAAAGAATGATTTCGTGCCCCACCGGATACACAAAATCATTCTTTTCTCTGTGGGTGACTTATCAAGAAATATAAGTTAATGTTAATAAAATTCCAATAAATATAAGTTAATATTAACAAAATTCCAATAACGATGTTAGTTACAGTAAATGCCCATTAATCCTTGCCTTGCTTCTTTTATTTAGAAACAATTTCAAGATGCGAAATATTTACATATATTTTTTTTTTACTGTAAAGCATTTAAGAAATGTTTAGAACAACTGACATTTTGAAATGTATTCACTTAGGTTAATTTAGACATTTTGTAGGAAGAATTGTCAATATTGCATATAAAGCACATTCTCTAAGAAAAAGGATGATCTACAAGTTTCAAAATGTGCATCGAGTATTTTGCATGCTATACAAATTGGCTGAAAAAAGTGGATCCACTTGTGCTATTATCTGAAGTAGCAATCTAGGGTGACTAGGATAATTTAAAAAAAAAGAGAGCGACAACTCATCTTTCGATTTTGCAATTATTCTAATAATGCACACATTGTATAAAAAGTTTGCCAACCGTAGTATGAGCTTGGAGAGGTAAGAAGGACTAAAGAGGCTCTCTATGGTTGAACTAAATGTAGGGATTGAATTTTCCCCAAGTGTGAATATAAGACATTTAAAATTTTGAAAAAGTGAAAATTTTACATCATTCTTTGTGTTTTATGGTGCCAGGATAGCTCAGCTCATGCTGTACCAGAAGCTATAGCCTTTGAAGGAATATGGAACTCTGTTGCCTAACACACAAGAATACAAATTAGTAGAAGAAATGACACATTCTTGTTAACAATGGGAATCAAACTTGGGTATATTGTATGATAGAAAAATATATTACCTCTATATAAGGTCAGGTACAGCAGCTGCCCCCCTCCCCACAACAAAAGTATTTTTCAAGCTTTGCATTCCCAAAAAAATATTTTCTGGGTCCACCTTTGCCTCTATGCTAGTTCTGAATCTGAAACAGCCATTTCTTCTGGACTTTCTAATGTATTATAGTCCATTTGTAATTTGTTCAGTTAGTTTTTTAGAAAATAGAGAGCAGATCATGTAGAATGAGTACAAACAGAAGCTTGTTTAAGAAATTATTTTTTGCCATTTTGCCTACAAGTTTAAACGTACCTTTGTGAGTCCCAAACGGTACTCAGGTGAATCCATTTTAATGGCTTCGCAAAGTTTTTCAGTTGCTGCTTTTGCATCAATAAAACCTTTAGGGAGGGCGCATGGGGCCAAAATAGTGTATCTACAGGAAATTACTATGGTATTAATTTCAAACACATACATACAGGAGACTATAGGAAGAACACACACATGTGTAAATACACCAACATGCAATAAACACAAACCAACAACTTACTTGTTTGCACGCTACTATATAAACAATTTCACTATGAACACATAAAAAATGCATTCTTAAAATTTATGCTGCTTTTATGTTTTGCTTAATAACGATGTGTATCAATGGAAAATACATTTTAAAATACAATGTAGCCCTTTCTCACTTTTGCTAGATACTCGGAGCACTTCAAACACCAAACGCTACTAATGTTGTTGGTTTTTTTTTTAATAATAGTGTCGCCATTAGTAGACAAGTACAGAATTTAAATTTATCCAAAATTTAAACACTCGTGAGAAATGAGTCAGCATTCTGTGTTTGGAAACTCCATAGAAGGTGGCGAGAAAAATGAACAATATCCCAGACATGCTTTGGAAGGACTACTATATACAGATACATGCCTTTGTATTACCCAAGCGGTAATCGTTTGCCTCCAATTGTATTGTCTCAACGATGATTTCAGTTATACTTTTAGCATCGATGAAACCTTTGGGAATAGCATTAGGTGCAAGGATGGTATATCTAAAAGAGAGGATAACAGCAGGATATGATTCTCATGCTCCAAGACAGAAAAGAAAACTAGATGGAAGGAAGGGAGGAATAGGGTATATACATCACAGATTACCAACAAAGAGAATAGAAAGTAAAACATCTATTGCTAAATCATTACGTAGTTTTGACAGTTTTTTAAAAATGATGCATTCAATGAAGGATTCAGAACACGTGAACTTTTGTTATGGACACATGACATCCACTGGGGAGAGAGAAGCAAAAAAGGAATGCAAAAAAAGTAGGAATTTTCACGGAATGGTTCAAAAGCTCGGAGGAAAGGACCCAGCAGTTAGTTAAGCATAAGAAAAAGAAAAAAAAATGTAAAGTGTTAGTAATCATGTTATCAGTTACTGATATATTAAATAAAATCTAGTAAAGCTTAAATAAAATAAGAAAATAGCTTATAAAAATAGTTTACAATATAAACTATAGCAAGTAAAAAAAAACATAATCGAAAAAAATATAATGTTATCATTATTATTTTATTAATTTTATTACAGCTATTAAATAATTAAAAACTGTGAGAATGTGCTTAAAAATTGCAAGAGTATTTTTAAAATTGCAAGAACATTTGTTGGAAATTTGAGGCATGGTAAAAAGAGCTGTTAACAGGTCCTTCCATTGTGCCCAATACATGCCTTGGTGTGACCCAATCTATAGTCGTTGGCTTCAAGTTGAATACATGAAAGTACAGCTTCAGTAGCTTTTTTGGCATCGACAAAACCAGCAGGAATGGCATTTGGCGCCAAAATTGTGTATCTAAAAATTACGTTCAAAATGAAAGTATAAAAGTGATAGAGACACATAATAAAATAACGAATCAAAAATGAAAATCAGTTCAAAGAAAAAAACAATGCCTCGTAAAAAAAAAATCACAAAAGTGAGAAAAAGAGTAACTGAAAAAAAAATGCTGATTCAATCAAAAATGTTCGCATCCCCTCTCTCTCTTTTGTTTTTGACAATGTGGCATTTAAAAAAGAATAAAAAATCATGTAAAAGTGACAATCTGATATGAAAATATAACAAAGTGAATTTATTATTTCAGACATCTGAAATTTATTTACATTAAAACAAATTATTAAGCATTCATCCCACTCTATCAATACATATTTTAAGGTAAAAACATTTTCTAAGTTACACATATATAATGAGGGCAGTATACTGCATTTCAATTAGCTAAAACAATTTAACTGGAATATTTAAACTTTGTGATTCATAAAAATCAAACAAGAAAATACATAAAAGAATTCCATAAAAGAATACATAAGAGACTTAAAATATTCCACTGAACTTCTGTTTTAGCATTATTTCAAGGAAATGCTTTTTAAAATTTTAAGATTCGTGAGATGAGTTATGAGAATATTCGGGTGACTTTCTTTTAGATCACAATTTATAGTTTAAAATATTTAGTGTTTCGATTAAGGTCTCAAAATTTGTATTAAATAATTCTGTTCATTTTAGATTTGTTGAAAAAGTATTTGGCTAAGCCTCATTTTAGGTTATCTGAGATCACAAAACACATACACAAAGACACACATAATCTGGTTAAATTCATGTAAGAAAGTGCAGAAAATTTTGATGTAACAAAATATATACTCCCTCTGTCCGAAAATATTGTGTACATTTAAAAAACCATTGACGATTAACAGAGGAAGTAAACATCTGAGTAAGGAACTAAGCTTAGTGTGTAATTGACAGACAAAAATTACTTTTAAATGTTGGCCTATACCATATTTTCGGACAAAAAAAAAATCAAATGTCTAGCATATTTTCGGATGAAAAAAATTCAAACGTATACCATATTTTCGTACAACGAAATTTTTTAAATGTATACCATATTTTCGGATGGAGGGAGTATTTTTCTTTTTTAAATTTTAATAATGATCAACAAAAATTATACAAGATAATTTTTATATTTGTATATATGAATAATTAAATGTGCATTTATTTTATAATAAATTATTACATTCAGAAAACGCGAAAATCGTGTATTTTTTCAAGAGATAAACCCATTAAAATATAGACAAAGAATTTAATTACCAGTTTTTCACCACATAAATGTTAAATAAAACTGTTTGGCATCCTTAAACGTATTTGAATTACTTACATAATGATAATATGTTTTAAGAAATTTAAATTCAGTGAAATTAATCAAATTTATGAAATTCGTGCACTGTTAAAAGATATCAAAAATACCCTTGAAATAATCAAAGTATACTTATCTTTTTCGCTGGGTTCATGATCTGTAATTACAAATCACCTTCTTCAACTCCGCTTTCGTAAATTGATGATGGTTGCAAAAGCACTAGCACAGCTCACCAAATTTAACACGGGTAAACATACCTTTATTTACAATTTTACGAACACCCACATTCATATAAACTACTAATCGAATTCTAAAATACAGAAAAAACAAGAGAGCCACACCTCGTGGCTTTTTAGCGTCGTCAAAACCCAGCCGGAACTAAAACAAACTAGTTCAACTATGACTGTAAAAAATTTTTTCTTTCAATGACGATGGCATAATATAAATGTCTCTAACCACAGTTTCTGGCATCGCCAGCTTTCCACATTCTCCCACCTTTGAGTTAAATAGAGTTCAATAGTTAACTCAAACCAAAAGATCTGCAAGAGTCTAAATGCATCACAAAGTCGATCTTTTAGGATGTTTAACAGTTCTACCACACCTAATCCTTACTAACACCTCAGGAACATCCGATGTTCGTGACGAAAGTTCCAATGTAAGCGTACTCTCAGCAAGGGCACCCTGTCTGAAAATAGCAACATCACTGTACAGTAGACTTGCTTCATCAGTTATTTTTGAAGGATAAAGTCTTTGTACAGCACCATTTTTCATCTTCAGGCAACTTTATATCCCAAGAAATTTTCAACTACCAGCACTTCTGTAGCATTGTCTTTGGTAGTAATGTCACAGGACAAGTAAAACCAATTGGATCAAATATTCGATGAGCTGTCGACAGAATTTTCCTTTTTGTGATTATTTCTTCCTTCGTATCAACCAGACCTCTTAGATCAACGCTAAGAGTATCCGTCTTTAAATTCCACGAAAGTCCAAGTACAGGAGCAGTGTCACAGCCATTCATTAGATCCTTTGACAACTGACTTTCACGTTTAAAGTCTGAACTGGTTAAAGAAAAATCATACGTTAAATTCCACTGCCATCCACGGAGATCAAATTTTGCCAAAGACACAATTTCTTTTGCTTCATTTATGAAGTTCAATTTTACTATCTACACTTGAAACACTATTGTCAACATACAGTGATCTTTTCAATCGTTCTGAAGTTCCCTTCAGATGAGGAGGTACGTTATCTAAATGATAAGCTAATGTGGCACCTAACAAGAAAGGGCTGGCAGACACGCCAAACACAACTCGACAGTACCTATAAACCTTAAAATGCTCGGGATTTCCTTCCTTCCACCATAGAAATCGTAAAGTAACTTCTAGCATTTTCCTGCAACAAAATTTGCAGGAAAGCTTTTTAGGCATCTGCAATCACTCCAAATTTACCAATACGAAATCTATTAAGAATAGACGGTATAAGTTCAACGAGATTCGGACCCTTTTCCAAACAGTCATTCAATGAAGGGAAGTTTTGTGTCTTTGCCGACCCATCAAAAACAGGTCTAATTTTTGTCGTTGCATTTTCCTTGAAAACTGCCCTATGAGGAAGGTAATGTACATTGGCTTCATCATTACAAGAAATCTTCAATAATGCCCTCTCTTAACCATTCCTTTAGGATGGTTTCGTACACTTCTAATTTATCTTTAGCTATGAGGGATTTTACAGTAGATTTTAACCTTTTCTTAGCCAATAACCGGTTACTAGGAAGTTCAAGATGACCTTCTACCCATGACAATGAAACTTTGTACCTTCCATCATGCTGTCTTCTCAGCATCTTTAAAAAGTAATTTTTCACATCCTCTTGAAGTTTTTGACAATTCTTTTTCGCTGCTGGATTCAAAATTCCAAGACAGTTAAAATTCCATAAATCAGAGATTTGCGCCTCAGCAACATGTAAGGAGAGGACTAACATCAACGAATCGTTATAACTTCTTTTATTTGTTTTTCCCCATTAAAATCCACCCCAATCTCATTTCTATGACTACAGGCCCACATTTGAGTTCCAATAGCTTACCCACTACGTCTGAACCTATAAGGACTTGAATCTCGTCTGATATATTCCCCTTATAGTTAATATCATGAACTTCTATTCCTAATTTTTTCAATTCTTCAGTCTATGTACCATTTTCGGTTTGAGGTATATTTGAGCAAATCATCTCCTGTTCAAACACATCAAAATTACAGTAGTAATCGTTCTCTATGTTACTTAAAAATATTTTGTACTTCTGGTGAGTCTCAAATGACTTTTTTCCACCAAAAAGGCTATGAGTCATTTTTTTCTTGACCAAGTGATTCATATTTCATCA
This sequence comes from Dysdera silvatica, assembly GCA_006491805.2. Lineage (NCBI taxonomy): Eukaryota > Metazoa > Arthropoda > Arachnida > Araneae > Dysderidae > Dysdera > Dysdera silvatica. Next base: position 127,678,798 of record QLNU02015003.1, on the reverse strand, counting down.
ACATCGTGGCATTTTTGCTAATGTAGGATCTCTGAGACCCTGTATCTACAATGGCCCAAACTGTCAAATTTTCTTCCTTTCCTTTTAAGCGTATGATCAAAGTTTGCAGCAATACTTCTTCTGTACAAGTGTGATTCGCCAAATTGGTACTATTTTCATCAGAACAATTTTTTGCTTTGTCATGGATTTTGTTTGTGTGTTCTGACCTCACTTCTGGACACATGATAGCATAATGTCATCCATGACATTTTGGGCAAATTAATTTGCTCCAACGTTTTCTTGAAATGTGACCAGCTTTCAAACATATATAACAACCTCTCTGTGAAATTACTTTCCTTTTATCGTCAAGTGACCATTTTTGAACTAATCTACAATTCTGCAATTCATGTGTTTGTGAACAAAATATACAACTTTTAACCTGAGATTCATTTTTATGAATTTTACTTTCTGCGAGCAGGCCAGCTGCGGTGGGAATTCTTGATTTTGGTATTCGATGTGTCTTAGAAATAACCTTCTGTTTGTTATTGCTGTTATCTATACCGAAACCACTTTTAGCCAATGAAATTCTTTCTTCGTCCTCAACTTCACTTCTTAAAAATTTCGTTAGTAGCTGAAGCTTATTACATGTCCCATCATCCTCGCTTGCACTAAGAGAACTACGAGACCGTTCCCGTGTTCTGATAACTTCCTCTGGAAGGCATGCTTCTACAAGAGGATACAACATGGCCGCATACTTGTCAGTGGCCACACCCAAAGTCTCAAGTGTCCTTAAATGCATTTTAATTTTATCATACAAATGAAATAAAGATGATCTGTTATCTGTATTCATATTATCACTGAGTACTAGACTTAGCAATTCTCTAACATGTACCTCAACAAGCATTTCATATTTTCCAAATTATGATTTTAAATATTCTCTGGCCTTGGGATAATCAGCTGCCGTGGGCGGGAAACTTTCTACCAAATCCCTTGCCTGGGACCCAGCTTCAGTAGATTGTATTAAATATTGAAATTTACCTTCAAGGTTAATTTCAAAGTCATCGTGAATTTTCTTAAATTGTCCCCAAAAACCAAGCCATTCAGTTATTTCCCTGTTAAATCTCTTCAATTCAATTTTTGGCAATTTAAACTTTCACTTAGAAGTAGCGTCATTGCTGTTTTCAGCATGCAGCTGTTTACAATCAATTTGCTGTAACAATCTCTCAGCTTTCGTTTTTAGATTAATAAATTTATCGCTATATATCTCAACTGACTCAATTTCAGCACAGAAATCATCTTAAGTAGCTTTCAAAGTTTCATCCATCTGTGAACATTTGATTATTTTCTCGTCGATGCTTTTTATTCTGTTAAACATTTCACATATCTGTGAAATTAAAACAGCTAATTCTTCCGAATTAGGTTTGGGTGACTTTAACATTCCTCTAACTTAGCGACCGCTTTCGAAAAACCACCTGTAAGTGGAGTTCTAGTACATTTTAGGAGATCCATAATATCAGTAAATTATACTGTCATTATCCCAGCAGGATGCCAAATGTTGAAAGATATAAAAAATACGCTTGAAATTATCAAAGTATACGTATCTTTTTCATTGGGTTAGGTATCTGTAATTACAAATCGCCTTCTTCAACTCCGCTTTTGTAAATCGATGATAGTCGCTAATGCACTAACACAACTTACCAAATTTAACACGGGTAAACACACACTTTTATTTACAATTTTTACAATCACTCACATTCATATAAACTGTTAATTGAATCCTAAAACATGAAAAAACAAAAGCCACACCTCGTGGCTTTTTAGAGTAGTCAAAACTAAACCAGAACTAAAACGAACTAGTTCAACTATAACTGTAAAAGTTTTTCCTTTCAACTCTGACGATGGCATAATAGAGATGTTTCTAACCACAGTTCCTTACATCGCAGGCTTTCCACATGCACAATAAGTATTACAAATATTTCACTTGAAAATAATGATTTGACAAATAAACACGGAATTAAATAAGACAAAATATGTGAAATTTAGTTAAACATTTTAAGAATGGCTACCAAAAATAGTATTAATCATTTAAATCTAAATTCACACAAACACAGTTTAATACGAGCTGGAACAACCTTTTGCAATTATTTCAATAAGGAGGCACGTCCTACCTTCTTCGGAAATTTATCCCAACGGTTTGGATAAATTTCTGAAGAAGGTAAGATCTCCCTACCGAAACAATTGTAAAAAGTCGTTCCAGCTCGTATTAAAACGTATTTGTGTAAATTTATATTTAAATATATTATTGTGCAGTGCATCACTCATCTTTTCATGATATTAACCAATTTCAAATTTGTAAAATATGATTAAAAAATGTTTTTAACTTTCCTTTATTCGTACTTATAAAATAAATAATCGGAAATACATTGTACCTGTGTTTGAAATCTGGATACACCATCCTATTTGGAAATCCTTTGCGACAAATTCTGATACCTTCCAGCACACCATTGCATGTAAGCTGATGCATTACAAGATGTGAATCAATCACACCTAATGACATTAAATGATTATGAGAATTATAGAACAGTAGTTAAATGCAAGAGTATAACTATAATTACAGTAAAAAACAATTTTTTTTTTTTTTTAAATAGTTAACTGAATTTTTCAATTTCATTGAAACGTGAACAGGATTTTCCATATATAGTAAACTCCCCTTTAATTGGTTACCTTACTTTAACTACACACGTTTCCATTTTTATAATGAATTTAATAAGACTGAAGCTCTTTTTAAATTTTTTTGGCGCAGTATAGCCCAGATGCTCTTGCGCCATAAAAAAGCCAAACAATCTTTTTAAATTTATTTTACAACCCTGTATAAGGCTTTCGGATTAATTAGCCATTCATTTATTTGGATAGGTATCCAATTAATAGGGAGATTACTGCAGTATTTATTAATAGTTGCATAAAGATGTTACTAAAATTTTTAAATGGGCAGTAATTAAATACGGGTGTCGTATCATTTCATTCAAAATATTTAGTTGGTAACATGCTTCATTAATACATTAATTGTCAATCAAAAATATGCACAGTGTAATGCACATTGTATTAGCGATCGCACAAACGAACTTTACAGCCATTATTAATCATTTATTTTGTGTACGTATGTTAAATGTTCAAATAAGTAAAACATTTTACAGTTTTTAAGAGGCCAAAGTAGTAAAATCCATAATTTAGAAACCGTCATAGTCTTTAGTTTATTGATAGGCTTGTCTCAGAATGGCCTGGCCAATGATGTTTTGTTGGTTATATTTTTAGGGCGCAAGTACAGCATGATGAACGAATTAAAGCAGGACGGATTGTTTAACATAATCTCCAAACTATGATACCTCTGCAGGCAGCAAAACTTAGTGGGGATTGAATTTAATTTGTGTTTATATGTTGCAAGACAATGAAAGTTATGTTGTGTACAGACTAGGGGCATAGCATGACTTCAAAAGTGGGCTATTTCCAAGAGTTCAACATCACTCCTTTAAACGGAAAAGTCAATCATACATATCATCATCATCAACCATTTTTAATCCACAGCAGGATGGAGGTCTCTCTGTTATCACACATACACGTAGTATGGTGAAAGAAATACAGAGGAAGCAGCCTTACTCTCACCACGTTGGCCAGACGGGTTGTCAAGCTGGATCTACAGTTTAACGAAGAATCCGGACTTCGGTCACCACAGCCAAAATTTTGCACTAAGGTGGGACTCGTTGTCTTACTCCACTACCGATGATGTTTTGCAGTGGCACTCGGTCGAGTGCCGGTATTCTTGGCAGAGGGCTGCAGGACACACACATATATATATCATCGTGAAGATGATGATGATGATATATGTATGAATTGTGACATTTTATTTGAGGGGAGGGGGGATAGTTAACACTTGATGGCCCATTTTTGAAGTCACACTACAACGCTGGCTGGGAACTAGTTTTCCAAGGAATCCAGATTTCTGCTGGCAACGAAACCAAATCTTGGATTATGGTGAGCAGAAAAATGGCACACATTCCACAATACCACTGGGAGTTGAACTTGGGTTAATTGTACACTAGATTAACATAATTGCTGTAGGTTAGATCCAATGTAATCTAACATCAGAATGACAATATGTATTGATGAAATAAAAATGCACTCGCATATCCGTTTGAGGACCAACATGCACTGGTGCTTAAAATTAATGTTACAGGTATTCTTCTGCAAGATATCGTTCATTGTGTATACTTTAAGCACTATGTACAGTGCAATATTGTACTAAACACAGTGCTACTAGTTCAGCCTGTTATGAAATATTCTTACCTGGTGATTTCGTCTCATTTGGAATGATACAGCGTACGAAATGAGGTAAAGTACTGTGTAATACTGCCATCAGCTTAGTCAGTTGCTCCTGATCATCAGCAAAAGGCAAGGCAAAGCAAAATCATCAGGAGAACGATGTTAAAATTAGTTTTAAAGAAAGACACTTGCAGTTAACGCATACATAGCAAAAAACAAAACAATGCAAAAGTGCATTTTTATATATACATACTGGTGATCACAAAAATCGAAAACGTCAAAATTGGCAAAAAAAGGTTAAGGTGCATGATTTATTGAATTTATTTTATTGCAAACTTATTAATAACTTGAAGTTTCTGTTTCAGTGGTTAATGGAAGATTAGAGTCTTATTTCACCGATAAATGGAGCAGAACTTGGAGCATGTTCCTTAAAGTTCCAACAGAGCTTAGAGTATGTCAAAGTATTTCCCTAAATAAGATTGTTTTTAAGATCGGTCTGGTTTTGCTCACATAGGCTAATAATGATTTTGTCTGCAGCATTAGGCAAAATTGCTAAAACGGTGTTGACTATAAAGAAAACGATTGTTTTTCAAGTGAGTGATGGAATCCATGATGGATTAAAACAGAAAAAACGTTAAACTTTTAAAAAATAAACTTTTTTGCTTAATAGTGACTATTCCGTCCACTAGTATTTCCGTAGAACCAAATTTTTCTTGCTTAAACAGAATCAAAATCAGTCTACGTAATACGATGTTAGAAGACAGACTTAGAAACTTGTTAAAAATTTCAATTGAAAAGGAACTACTAAAAGAGTTAATAGAAACTCAACCATTTTTTCACATCATCGACAAGTTTGCAAGTCTAAAAGAATCGAACTTATATTCAAAAAATAAAGACTGGGTAAGCATATATTGCATATTTTTATTTTGCTTGTTGTCTCCACATATTATCTGTCTGTATAATATGTAGTACCATATCAGGTCCTATATATATATAGGGCCGCTTACAACAATTGAGATTGTTCTCAGTATTAATAAAGAGACCCTTCTAAATTACTAAAATATTGTTAAACTAATTATATTCTGGGTTTATACTGTTTTTAGCTAAGTTTTGGTCAATGCTGGTTTATTCAGTATTGATCACAAATCTCAATTATTGTAGTCAGAAAAAGCAAACCAATAACAGGGATTTTGTGCGGTCCCTGATGAAGAACAAAATTCTTGGTATTGTTTAATCTTTTACTCCTCTTCACCTTTTACTACTACATGTCAATTTTTATTCTGAGATGTTTCTACTACTTAAATTTACTTGGGTTTACTACCTTGTGTGATATTACTTTACAACTTTAACTTTGTCCAAGTTAATATACATTTAGATATGTGTATTCATGTATATTACATTAGAAGGTACTACATGTCACAATCATACTACAATTTTGCTATATATATATATATATTGTGAATATTTGGAATATTATGCATGACAGATTATTGAAATTTTAAATTAAAACGTTTTTATTGTTGACATATTTTAACAATTTTATGTATATAATGAATAATTTTATATGTTTTAATAATATTTAAATTTCATACAATTACTAGTGCAAGTGCAGTTTTTGTATTGAAAGGTCTATTATGTGTAAATAATTGAATTATTTAAATACATCCATATTTTTAAATTACACACACACACACACATATATATATATATATATCATAATAAATATAATTATTTTGCTAGGAAACGGAAATTTATTAACCACTTTTCGTGTTTCTTTGGGGGGTGGAGGAGGGGCTCGCCGCTTCACCCGTTCTTGAATTCACGAGCCGTCACTGACATATATATATATTACAGCTAAAAGAACTCACTTCTTTTCCTTAGAAAGTTTTACTGACCTGCTGATTAATTGTTGAAAATTTATTGATTTCTATAGCTTATAACGTAGATCATGTTACTGCATTTTCCATACAATAAGCTTGTACATGAATTCACATGAATTGTTTCAGCATTGCACAACCACGTTTATTCCGTTAATATAAAATCCAAATGCAAAAATGTGACATGTTAAATTAGTCGCATTTTTTTAAGTTCCACACACATAGACTGTAGATTAAAGTGTCATATGAAGTCGAAAACCATTTCGCCACTGCAACATGCATTTTTTAAATACAGTAAAGTCTTTCTCTAAGACAGCCATCTGCCATGCTACTGAAAACTGTTCCAATAGTAGCGAGATAGTGATCAGGCTGAACGTTTTCACAGTATTTAAAAAAAAAAAGGGATAATACAGTTAACAAAAACAAAAAGTAACAAAAAACATATGCACAAAGGTAATATGTTAATAGGGCACACGAAACATGCTAATTAGGAAGAGCATTGAGGAAAAATGTACAATATGAGCTTTTAACAACTAAATAACTGGTCCGATCATGTCTGAAATAAATATGGAACAGGTCCGAAAAGGAAAAGAGAATCTAACTACATAGAAACTTACACAATAAGGGCATCTCTAAACACTAAAAACAGGATTGTGGCTGTGAAAAAGTATTTGGCTTACTTGGAATTTAAGCTAAACTATGTTCTCTTGCGAAGGTTATTTTTACCTTCTTTGGTTATTTTACAATATTCCTTTCACTCCCAACGGACGAGAATAGTAAAAGATCCCAACTGCTCGGAGATTTGGTTAGTCCAAATTTTCTAGATTATGAGGTATATTTTTAAAATTAAAAGTTAAGCGAGAAAAACGAAGAGATATGGACAGACAAACTTTTTTGGTCTATTTTTTTTAAAAAAATACAGAATGCTTCATTTATCAAAATAAGTATAAAATACATTTCAAAATGGCATCTGTGCTGTTACTGTACCTCTACAGTGAACAAATATTTTAACGAAAGCCTAGAAAGTTGAAAAAGTTTCAGTTTTAAGGAAGTTGGTTAGAATTTTTTTACTTTTAATGCGTTTCTTTTTCCAAACTGCACTGACAGTATTCATGATTTAGTTTTTTTTTGTAAAGAACTAAATAATTAATATGCAGAAATAACCAACTCGGAGAAAAGTTTTGTTCAATTGCTGGAATATTTTATTTTCCACTAAGCTTTCAAAATCAGAAAAATAAAATCATGAACATACAGTCCTGTTTTTAAACAGGAGGTGAGAACACATTGCAATGGTGTAGCGCACAAACATCATAAATACAAAAATTGAACTTTTGAGAAAACGCAGTTTAAAAGTTGAAATCTGTGGATCAAAACAGTAAGTCTTACAGTAAATTTTAAAATGTGATGGAGTTCTATCATATTTAAAAATTACTGCCAAATGTATTAATTTGATCTACAGGCCTAAACTTTTAAATTGCATTTTTGCGAAAGTTATTTTTTTCACTTAAAACATTTGTGTGCTACACCATTGGTGTAACACAATTCATATTTGCTCCTATAGCCATTTGTTTAGTCTTATGGAAAGAGTTTACCGAGATTCTTTCAATTACCACCGGTAGCCCATTTCCTTTTTTGTCTTTTTCTGTTCCGTCCTTTACAAGTGCCATTTTGATTTGATAGTTCTTTTTAAAAATGTGTCTTGAATATCAAAGTTTTCCATCTTCTTCCATGTTAAGAAGTTTTCGTCTTTCTAATCATCTTTCGAAACCTTACTTTTGCTTATTTTACCTATCTATTTAGTTGATCCTTACGAACCTCTTGTAATACCATATTTCAATTAATTTAATATTTTCTTTTGTTCTTTTAATGGTTCAAGTCACATAATATCTTTTATTTTTCATAAAACTGTTGGGAGTGGAACCTGGCTTAACAGTGCAAGAAATGAACATGTTACCACATGTGCCACCACAAGTTCGTTGATTGCATTTTTATGGCGCAAGGATAACAATGGTCATTCTGAGCCGTGTCACCACAAGGTCCATTTCTTTCTTAATCTTTTGGATCTTCAGAAGGCTTCGTTTATTCAAAATATTATTGTTCTGATTTCTATAGCCAAGCCAACGCTAAATTAAAATCAAGTATACTTCATTTATTGACAAAATTAACAGAAGATATTTTAAATTATCAATATCCATAACCCCCCACTCCCAAAAAAAAACTACACAGAAAGCACCAAAACCATATATGATACAAAGAAGAGGTTTTATCAGAATCTAAACGATCGATGAGATTTTAAAATACTGTTTCACCAGCCAGAAAGGAAGAAATAACAGTTAGGACAAAACTACTGTTAAGAGTGCAAATCTACCTGGGGATTTTGTCTCATTGGGAATAATGCAACGGACAAAGTGGGGTTGTGTTTGTCTCAGAGTGGTCATCAGCTTGTTCAGTTGTTCCTAGATAAAGCACACAACACACATTACACTATGATCGAACCCATCACCAAAGGGAAAATAATAACAAACACAAACAAAGAACATTTAAATTTTTCATGTTCTGCAGAACGTTTTTTTCAATTATTTAAAAATTTATAAATGTTTATAATGGAATTTATACTTATAAATAAAAATTAAAGTTGAAATTTTAAGCATTATAGTTTTACCAATGCTGGCAATGCATTTACCATACAGGTATATTTGATGCACTAGTCGATTGTAGATGAAACCCTTTTGCTGCAACTGAACTTTCAATAATACAAGTTGTTTTTAAAATTAATTCTTCTGTAAAGTGTTCTCACACTCACGATAAATGTATGTGAAATATATACACATTTATGACCATAATACACAGAACACCTGTTACCCTGTAACATTTTACACAGTAAATAGCTGTTAAAATGGTTATAATTGGATTGGCCAATTATAACCATTTTAACAGCTATTTACTGTTAAAATGGTTATAATTGGATTGGCCAAGAAATACCAATGGTTTTAATTATAGCAGTTCATATATACTTCAAAGAATTCAGTATTTTCCCCTTTATCGAAGAATACAGAATAGCCATAAAATTGCTAATTATAATATTTTTTTACAGCATGAGATACAGTAATGCCATCCATTGTTCCTTTGTATAATCCAATTCCCAGATATTAAAAATTCGTCACTTAAAATTTTAAAAATAACATTTTAAAGTATTTTAACCCTATTTTACTTTTATTACTTGTTCTTACAGTTAGGGGAAAAATACATCCCTTACTGATTTTTTACTACATATTTGGATATATTTATTAAAAACAAGTGACAATGATGCATGATACAAATGCCTATAAAAAAAAGAACATATTAGTAAAATACAAATATACATACAATGGAACTCAGTTATAACGAACCCAAATTAACTAATTCACGGCTATAACGAACAAATGATTTACATTAATTTGATTTAATGCATAATATATACATACTGGGTCAACTAAAAGTTCATATAAACTTTAAAGATTCTTTTTAAAAAAAAAAAAAAAATCCTCAGGTTGAAGCGCAGTTTGCACAAGAAAAATTATCTGGTGATTTTTTTCACACAAAATTTTCTAGTTCAAAGGTCAATGATAGACATTTGAGAACAATAAAATGGATATTGTGTGATGCAATTTTACTAACAAAGCTTGCTTTGGCAAAATTAACATTTTTGCAGAAATTCGTTCTTTACACCAAGTTTATTAACGAATCGAATGAAGATCCCATCAAGCATGTGATTCTTGCATAACAGTTTTATTTGCATATTTTTAGCGGATGGGTTAGTGCCACCCTTTGGCGACTTTTTTTAAACTAAAAAATTATACTGTGTCAAAAAAAATAAAGAAAATATTTCTTGTGAAAACAACACTTCAATCCAATGATTTTTCATTTTTATCAATTTTTTAAAGTTCATACGAACTTTTGGTTGACTCAATATATGGCTATATTGAATAACGGTTATAGCGAATGACGTCGACAATGATGAAAACCTCTAATCTGTTGACGTTCATTATAACAGAGTTTGACTGTATATGAATAATTATGCATTGAGTAAAACATATATTTGATAATTATATTATTGATAATAAAATTATTAAAAATAATTGTTATAATAGCACTACATACTTTCCTAATTTATCGAGAAAAGAAAGTAATTTTAATAAAATATACCCCATTTGAAATAATCCTTCTGGCTAAGTTATGGTTCAATTGTTTCAGAGAATAAAACGTTCATCTTTAAGTACTCACCCTATATAAGGCAGAAACAGTTTGGAATCCTGAACCCTTCTTCCGGCCACCTTAGTATAATTAAATGGATCTTATTATAGGTACAAGACAAAATAATAACTACGCTGAATAAAATGCTGGACAACTTTAAAACGTAGTGAAACCTCTATTGTCTGGTCTCTTGTCGCGAAACTTCTGTTAACAGACATCCATTTTTAAAATTTTTTTCTATACAGAAATATGATTTTTTTTCTATACAGTGGAACAGAAATAAAACTGTGTGATTCAATAGAACTGGTGCTATTGAAGAAGTTATGTGATCGAACTACAAAGTAAAATAATCCAAATTGCATCAAATAAAACTCCATTTCAAACTTTGGTGAGAGATGTTTTAAATAAACAGTTTCAAGGTAAAAAATGCAAGGAACTGCATTTATTTTTCAGAAGAAAACGTTTTTCGCGTTCTGTGAACGTTTCTTTTCTTTGTGAACGTTTCACCATTTACCCACGCCATAACATCGGCGTTAATATTACTATGCCTAAAAAACGTTGATAAAAATTGTTGCTTTATTTAATCTGCGTAGTGTTTGACTTGTATAAATAAATTACCGATGTAGGTTTGGATCCAATTAATTCAGACAATAGAGGTTCCACTGTAATGTTTGCAAATAAAACTTACATATTTATCATACTTATAGTGTTAATAATGCACGCATGTTAACTACAAATGTATAAATAAATTCCACCTTTTTTCGATGCGTCGTCAGCACTCAAACCAGAATGATCTTCAAAGACATCATTCAACAGTTTGTTTGAAGCATGCTTGAACTGTTCTACAACCGTGTCATTCAATGGGTCTTTATTCTTTTCCAACCATCCAGTAAGGTTGTATGGCACCTTGAAGAGGTTTTAGGAGGGCAATCAAATTTACTCACACATTACAATTTCAGGTTAAAAGGTGATTACAAATGTGTATGAAACTTACAGTTCCTGCATAATGGACGATGGCAAAGTGAGCATCTTGTTGGCCGGGTTTAGGTGGCTTGGGTTTAACGAAGTTTGGAGACTTCCCAAGATGGTTCTGTTTTAACTTTTCTTCGAAGGTTTTGTCAGATGCTTTGGGGAACATGGATTCCTCTTCGAGGATGGACAAGACGCCCATGGGCTAACAAAAATAAAAACTTTTAACCCTTGAAATAATATCAAATGACTTTCGTTTACTTCAATATGCTGCCTCAAATGAGTGTCTATGTCTATTCTCTTTTCCTGATTTGCCTAACCGTAAGAATTTCTCTAAGTAATCACATCAGAAATATAAGCATTTAATCAAACAGCTGTAATTACGCAGAAACGTAATTTTAATGAATATACATTTTTAAATTCCATGTCATTAATCTATAGTTTGAAATAATTACTGAAGTGCTACACATTGATTATAGCTCAGATATATATAGCTTCAATTAATGTACGTGAAATAGTTTAGTTCAATAAAGATCTATTTTTCTATATGCAAACCATGCACAGATTTTGTGTACATTGAAGCTATAAACTATTGTCCTCATTAGTACGATATTTTGGAATATATAATTAGTTTATGACTATTGTTAACTGTAATACTCAGTTCAACTCGCATACAGCAAGATGGCCATAGCCAATCAAAACAAGTAACACAAAATTTTTCGATCGAAAAAATAATGAATCTTTCGAGTCTGACGACAAAAATGGCAATTAATTATGTTAATAAATTATTATTTAATAAATAACATAAATAATAATAAAATATGCTAATAATATTATTTAATAAATTAAATAAAATGTAGTGTCAAAAATAATTTTAAAAAAAGCTCTCATTTTATTTTTGTATCCAAGTTTCACTGTGCTCTATAAAGTTTACATCTTATTATACGAGTGAAGCCATGGTATTCAAAATGTTACAGAAGAACGACATTCATGGATAATGTTTTTTACAATTTCAAAATATTAAACTGAATTGTTTTTCGTAAGTCATTTTAAGAAAAGGGCCTAATACTACTTTTAACTGAAATGGTATGAAAATTTGTATACAGTATAAAAAAAATATACATTGAAAAATGCGTGTCGTTACGGAAGGACAGAAAAAATATGAAATGATGTCCTTCCGTAACGGAGTTTTCAATGTTTTTTTCAATTTCGGTACAGTTAATTAAATAATACAACGCATTATTTTGAAAAGACTTGAAAGATTAAAATGATATAATTTATTAGTTTTAATATGATATACAAAACGTCATGGTTTTTTAAATTTTAAAATTTGTCACTCATGTCCCAAAATACCATGGCTTTACCCATACCTTATGTACAATATAATGGCATATCATAAAAGAGAACAATGTAATCAAAATATATCAAATGTTATATTTGTTCACAAAATTTTCAATTACTACCAAACTTTAGTGGGGTTAGATTTTAAAAGCACACAAAGAAATTAAAAAAAAAAAATGAAGGCTTTAAAAAAACAAAACAGAAAGCCGAAAGGGTTAGTAATATTTCAAGCAGCAGCATGGTTATTCTGTTACCTTTTCAATGAGCTCAATACAAGCTTGCAAGTCCAGACCAAAATCAATAAAAGTCCACTCAATGCCTTCTCGTTTATATTCTTCTTGCTCCAATACGAACATGTGGTGGTTGAAGAATTGTTGTAGTTTCTCGTTCGTAAAGTTGATACACAGCTGCTCAAAGCCATTGAGCTAGAAGGTGCAATTGCGGAATGCGTAAAAAATGGAGTATGCGTCAAAAACAAAAAGCAGCCAAAGCCAAAAATCGCTGCGTTGCATGAAAATTCTTATGATGTGGTATATTTGAAAGGCTAAGCAAACACAAGGAAAAAAAACTTTACCATGGACTTGTTTGCTCAGTCTTTCCTTTAACCAGAATAAGACATTTTCATAAAATTAAAAAACAAAAAAATTAAGCTCATATCGGACGACAAAAAGAGCAGCAGTAGCAATATGGCAAGCCTTATGACGTAGGCATAAGCCATGGCAGCACCAGCAACGTCCATACTGTTCGATGTGGTATTTTCGGAGCATGTTTTACCTTTTCAATGAGATCAATACAGGCCTGAAGATCGAGGCCAAAATCAATAAATGTCCATTCGATCCCCTCCCTTTTGTACTCTTCTTGCTCCAATACGAACATGTGATGGTTGAAGAACTGCTGCAGTTTCTCATTTGTGAAGTTTATACAAAGCTGTTCAAAGCTATTGCGCTATTTGTAGATAAAACATCAAAATCTCAATTACTTGAATAGATTAATTTGCATAATATAAGATCCTGAGAAAAAGTTTTATGCAGAATAACAAATTAAACTTAAAAGCAGGGTGTGCAATTTCAAATTCAGTTTTTGTGGCCAAATAAAATAAACAAAACTCGCCAAGATCCATATCACAGTGAATATAACTGCAAATATTTTACACTTCTAAAAGTTTTTCAAAAAATCGATTTTTTATTGCAAATTCTAAAGGATGAACAATGCTGAAGAATCGTAATCTATTTCTAAAATTTTAAAGCAAAATATGACCTTCAGCACATGAAAAACAGCAGCCTATTATATTTTATAAATTTAAAAATATCTCCAAAAATGTTCTAAGAAGAATCATGCATCCTCTTTACAATGGCTATGTTCATCCACATTGAGAACGTTTTTGGAAATAGGATTCATTAACATTCCATTTATAATCCTAGCTGACAATAGTACTGGACAACTTTAAAATTCCACCCTGCTTTTAAGACATATATATTTGATATATCAGTTATATTTATTTGACAAACTAATTTTGAACAAGCTAAAAAATGTGACATGTTTAAAAAAAAAGTCCAGACCATAATTAAAAATAGCAACCAATAAGACGTCCGCAGTTTGAATTCCAAAAGTCACTCAAAATCTTTAAATATATATTATTTAATATCCTTAAATGTATACAACTCAAAATTCTTAAATACATATAAATCGCGCACACAACTTCAGAAAATAAGATTACTTACATTTGTGCCATTCACTGTGTTCCTTATTTTGAAATTATATGATTTGAGGCCTCAAAAAATCACACCTGTATTTCGGTAACATTTTGATATTTCCTTCAACAGCCTTCATTTTTGGTTATTTAACAGTTTTGGTGTCACACAGTTTAAACTGCCAGATAAAGGTGGATATTTGTTACCGTCATTCAGCACAGGGACAAATTACGGGCAACTGACATCATCCCATGATACATTTACATCCAACCATGTTTACTTTTGGATCAAAACCCAGCAAGTCTGAAGACAGTGGTCATGACTACTGGGGTACTGTTCCTTTTTAACATCAAATACACAATATAAGAAAATGTCGAGAAAAGACTATGTCTTGGATAATTCAAATTGCAAAGTTTTAAGTACAGTTGCAATCTGTGTTACTCATATCTCACTTATGTCATAATTATAGATGAAAAAAAAAATACACATGATGAACCTTGCAGTAAAAGTTAACTACAACTTACGTCAAAGATCTCAAAACCTGCAATATCGAGTACACCAATGAAGTATTGCCTCTTCTGCTTCGTATCTAAGGTCTCATTCACTCTTTTCACAAGCCACTTGAACAGTCTGTCATACATGGCCTTTGACAATGCTCCAACTGAATACACGACCTTAAAATAAACAACATCTCTTATATGAGGCCTTGAAAACAACAGTGGTACAAGTCCATTTTTGCTCAAAATGAGATATGAAAGGATTTGTATCCCACCGATCAATACAGTTTCATGTTGGCCCAAAGTAACGTGGGGTTATCCTGCAGCAATTAATTACACCATGGTCACATACCAGTGTTGCAGGCAACAAGGCAACCACAGAGGATACTTCCATGGACTTAACTCAAAAATTTCATTTTTGTGACTGTTTTACTATAATAATAAGAGCTTTTGGACACATTTACCATGTCAGCATTTTTATTTTTCCCCATGTTTTAACTTCGATGCACAAGCTGTCTTTGAAAGATTGCTAAAAAAAATTGTGCAGAAAAGTCAAAACATCAAGCAAACAAAAGTGTCAACTCAGCAAATGAATCCAACATGTCCAATTAAAATTGTTTTCACCTCTGTAAAATCATTGCTTTACGTTTTAGCTGAAACATTTATTACTACTGCCACAAAAATTGAGCACAATTTTACGAATAGGAAAACATACAGGGAAAGCTAAACTTAACAATTAGAAATAAATATATAAAGAAATAAATCTTGCTTTTGCACATTGACCAATGAAGAACTTTGGAAATTAAACCTTTACCAATATCTTAATCATTTCATTATGAATTGCCACGTCAAGTGTCTCATTGTGCACTTGACAAGTTAATTCATTATTTACATAGGTTAAGTTATATGTGATTAGGATTTCATACTTGCTCCCTATTTCTTCCCTGAGTGACAAGCTCGTTGCCGACTCTAATCTTGGGCTTCAGAAGATTCTTGTAAAGATCAGCAGCATTTAGTCCCAGTAAATGAGCTACTTTCTCTCCAGCTTCTGTTCCGTCAGCTTCTGCCTGTTCCTCCCGAGGCCTTTGCTTGAACTTCAACTCTCCCAAGTGCATTACAGAAGCTGTGATTTTATAGATATTCAGCTTTTCTTCTTCTGTGAAGCCTAATACATCGAAACCATTCTAAAAAATTGAGATGATTCTGTCAGACTTTGTGGGCTTTGATAGATGTTAATTTTTTTTTTACATTTCACTAAGTTAAAATGCTACACATTAAGAAAAGGAGTTGATTATTCATATTATTTAAAGCAAATTACGGTCATTAATTGATTTTCAAAAGGGGAATTTCCTAATTGAAGAAAAATTGTGGTGGAATTAATTATAGATATTTTTATTCAAACTACATATTTTTGACTCATACGCATCTGAGGGGAAAAGAAAATAATTTGCAATGTACTCAGGCTGGAGTTGAATCTGCAATCTTTGGGTTGTTATACCAATTTTCTGATCACTAAGCCTTTAATGAGTACAGCTGTTCATAGTCTATTTCTCATTTGCTTGTGTTTTATGGTGCAAAGGTAGTTAAGAGCATGCTTCACAAGGGCCTACAGTTTTCCAAGGAATTTGACACCTTTTGCTCATGGGAGGAAAAAATCGGGACTGTGGCAAATCTTTAGGAAAATGAGGCAAGTGCTGTGTATCTGTGGGAATAAAATTTGCATTATAGCTAAATACATTATCACCATAGTATGTTTATTTTTTGTACTCAGATTTGCATAAAAGGAAAACTTAATTTGAAAAAAGGGAGTTGTGAAGGCACTGATTACAGAATTAAATTAATCTTCATCATACTGAGTCATAATATTTATGCAAAAACAAAAATTAATTTTAAACTAAGATTTACAACCTGATCCTATAGTACATTTAATTATAAAAATTTGAAACTAACAGATCTGTTGATTTTTTGCTTAAAAGTTTGACCAATTAAATACCCAAAAACAATCGATTATTAATTGACGACAAGAATGAGAACATTTATTGCATATACAAAATTTAAAAACATAGGTCACAAAACAGACAATTCGATGAGATAAAATGTAGTTACAAAATTTGGCAAAGTTTAACTACTTTGTATTTCGCACTTCTCTGAGAAAAGGATGAAAAGCACACAGATTTTGCTATTAAAAAATAGTGAACTAATATAATTAACTATATATTCCATATTTCAAATATTCCACATAATGGTTACTCAAGCTCTATTTTAGACCAATGCAATATACACCAATAAAGGATCTAATGGAGGGACCTTAGTTCGACTCTACGCTGGGGACGGCATCTCTTTTTCTCTTAAACTTTAAAAGCTCTAGTTTTAGCTCACACGTGGATGTCAAAAATTATTACCTATAATTAAATTCCCCACAAAAAATTTGCCCCGGTGGCTTTGTGTGTTGACCATTATTTGGCAATTGTGTTATCCCTGAGAAGGGTAATAATATCTGACAACCAATAAAGGCTTACACTATATTATCACATTCAATCATTATTTATCTACTGCTAGATGAAGGTCTCTTTCAAGTGCCTTCCACACAAATCTATTCTGTGCAGTTTACTTATATACTGCCCAAATTGTTTTTCCTATATACACAATTTTTCTCTATACTATATGCACAATTAGACGTAATGATTTCAAGTACATAAATGCATTTTTCTCTCATTATGTGTATTTAAGTGAAATGTAACAGATTTAACTATGCTTTTAAATATTTAAAGGGCAGCTGTCCATCCAACATAATGTAATACAATGAAATTTGCCTAAAGCCTTTATTTTAGGGACTAGAAAAGGATAGCGTTGCAGGAAGTTTATAGTTATAGACAAGATTGGAACCTAATGCACTCTATATCTATTGATATAGAGTGCATGAGGTCTCTATATCTATACATCGTTATAAATAAATGTCATTACAGGCAGTACAGCAAGAGATTTCACTGTACATAAATAGTGCATAATATTCTTCACATATTTTAAATCTCTGATTTCCCCCAGTGCCGTTTCAATGGGTAGGCCAATGGGACCCTGACCCCACCCCAAAATAGCAAAATTTGTTGATTATATATTACATATAATTTCCTCATTACAAAACTTTGGAAATTTGAAAGTGAAAAAAAATAAATAAAATAAAAATAAAAATAAAAAATCGAGCCCAGGGTCTCCGAATACATTAACACCGCCCTGGATTTCTTATAATTACCAGAAATGCTAGAGAAACGGTTCTGAACACCGGAACTCCTGACACGATCTACTTGTAACTATAATATGCTTACAAAAGACAATGCATATTCAGATTCTAATTAAAGCTTTGATATGATACTGTAGGTTTAATCGTTCAATCTTTGCAACGCATAAATTCTTAAATAACTTATATACAAGCATATTGTAAAATATGTAAGTCAGTAATAGACACAGACATGAAATGATTTGCAAACTCAAAAAAAAAAAAAATCCGACATGTAATCACTTACATCTGTGACTGACATATCTTCTCCATCATCTACTCCTGGGATATCAGTCTTACCTTGTGATACAAAATGATAGTCTGTGGCCTTGTTGGAAAGAAGGACTTTTTCTGGAATTGTTAAAAGGGAAGGTAAGAATTAGCACTACGTTTTGTAATTTATAAAACCTACAGGAGTGTTGTTAGTAACTAGCAGTTTAGGAAAATTAAATATTAGAAAAAAGTAATTTTAGTTCTTTCCACAAATTAGTTACATGCAAGGTCGATTTCATTGATTATACAAGTTTAAAGGTATGAACAAAAAGTACTGAATTTTGTAAACAAAACTAATAAATGAAATTATTAGTTTGTACTAAAAAAAAGTACATGTTTTTACTTTAATGTATCATGCAGTCAAAACAGAACATGCTATACTGTAGCATATAAGCCAAGTTCCATGGAAGGAAAAACTTGCAACAAAACAAAAAGCTTGCACAAGTGTGGTGGCTTTAAAATTTCAAACATTGAATATTTGCATTAGTTTATAGTTTCAAACACGCAATTACACTAAGGTTGAAGAAAGGTGAAGGTAAAAATAAAAACAAAAATGCTGACTAAAAGGGAAAAAAAAGGTTTCGAAGACAAATTAGAACTACCTCTAACTAAGGATGGAAAAAATGGAATATTCCAAATAGGAGGATAAAATGCTTGCATCAGGAAACTATGGAAAAATCTATTCAAGACAACAAAAGAGGGTTAGAAGGAATAAAAGGAATTAGGGAACAGGAAGGAATGAAAGGAATTGGAGAACAGGAAGGAATGGAAGGAATCAAGGATAAAAATGAAAGGCCAATCCACATCTCCCGCTGTCGGCTTTGGCAATGTAGATTTAATGATGATTAGGATTTTGTACATGAGAGTACATTGGATTCGTAATTTTCCACAACACACGATGAGACAATACAAACTCTAATTTTTTACAGATCACTAGAAGGTACGTTCAACAAGAAATGTTGGGAATGAGGATGAGTCGGAGAAGTAGATCTACTCACATCAGTAAACTGCATTTCCTCACTATCGTTTACCCCTGGAATGTCTATTTTGCCTTGGGACACAAAATGGTAGTCGTGAATATCGTCACTCAGTAAAAGGTTTTCTAGTGAATCAAGTGAAAAACAATTGCATTGAAATAAAAATTGTAAGCACATAGAAATTTAAATATAAAGCATGTAAAAGAACACAAAATAACATGCACAAACATCATAAAAATATACTTTTAAAAGGAGTATGAAATTTAAGCTTTTCAATTCCTTCTATTAGCTCACACTCTCCCTATATATATATATCTTGTTCAAATTTTCAATCGTTAATAAAATACTTTCTATCCATCCAATCAAGTTCAAATAAATTTTTTTAAACTTGTAGTGGATGACACTTGATGTTAATACAGTTTTTTCAAATATTAATTCATTAATTAAATTTAAATGATTTTTTTTTTGCTTTCCTTTGGTGTATTTGGCGATTAATGCTTGCCGCCAATTACAGCCAAATGTCGCCAAAATTGCTTTTCGCAATTTTTCCCTTTCTTCCCTTTTATTTGAGCAGCGCATTGAAGGAATTGACTTTAAAAAAAAATTTTTTTATTATACTTGTTTTATTATTATATATAGAGAAAATGATTTTCTGAGCTTTTCATATTCACTGTGATAATTTATTTTCCACAGTTTTTCGTTACTGCTCAGATCTACATCAAGGAACTAGAACTCATAAAAAAAATCTTTGCTCTTTTGCTCACTTTTTTATCTATTATTTAATTAACCTTTTGGTGACGGCGGGACAGAGCTTCTCCCATGAAATTTTCGCCTGACGTTTATGGCTCGTGGGATATATATGTACCATACACTGCTTTCCCCTCCCCTCAGTCGGATCAATTTATAAAGACCCATTATTCTAAGATCCAAACGTTAGCTGCGAGGGGAAAGGGGTCGGATTTTGCATCGGCATAAAGAATAGTGGGAATTTCAGGGGATAAAGAGATTTTGAAAGGCAGAGTTATCAGCACCTATTTTGCTAAAATCTGCAAATGACCCCACGTCGCGAAGTTGACCTGCAAAAAAAAAATCACAAAAGTGGGGAAAGCATTCAGAGTATTTCAGCCGTGCGGAAAGAGAATTCACCCCTCGTACTTGCCGTTACCTAAAGGTTCATATATATATAATAGTATGTTATAACAAGGAAAGAGAATCGACTATACAAATTCCTTGAAGCATCATCTGAAGAAAGTGAAAAAATGACTTGTATGTTTCCTATGAACAATACAGTGTAAAAAATTTACAGTGTTCAAAAATTTTTTAAACCGAAATTAAAATTGGTCTTTTTATTTAAAATATTTATAATTACTTTAATAAATTTTTAACTTCCATTAAATCACATACTTTTTAAGTCCTTGATGCGGCCAGACATCATTTGGTAGAAGATATGGTATGATCGTTCAAGAGGTTGCTGAGAAATCACTCTAGCTTTCTCTAGAAGGTCTTTAAAGATAGCAAAATTTAAATTAAAGAATGAAATAACCGTTTAATAAGAAATTAATATTTTCAAATACTTAATTTTAAAAAGAAATCGAAATCTTACATGTTTCGATATCTGCACCAGCCAATTTTCCCATCGGGCCGAAATGGATTCGAATAAATTTTCCCTGAAAAATTTCCAATGGTTATATCTTATATCTGCATTTATTTACATGTACATTGAATATTAATGAAATAAACATTAAATTATTTGTAGAAAGTATCATCTTAATATTTTTTATTGTTAAATTATTTTAAATTTTTTATTGTTAAATTATTTTAAATTTTTATTGTTAAATTATTTTAAATTTTTTATTGTTAAATTATTTTAAATTTTTTATTGTTAAATAACTATAAAACTTACAAATCGGGATGAGTTATCGTTTCGAACGGTTTTGGCATTGCCAAAAGCTTCAAGAACAGGGTTAGTTTGAATAACTTGGTCCTCCAGATTTCCCTAAAATATTGGAGAAAGTCTGTTCAATTAATCAGCTATACATTACATGGTATTATGCAAAGTTAATACAATAATATATATTTTTAATAGTATTATTATAAAAGGTTATTATTGAAAGAATTATTAAAGAAGTGGCTAATATATTTGTAACAATGCTACACAGGTTGTTAGAGATTTTCCAATATTAAAAAGTCACACAAAAGTTTTGCTTTACTTAAAAAAATTATGTAATAATAAATTAATATTCAATGAAAAGTTAATACAATAATATCTCCAATTAATGACTTTCGTTAAAACGTCGTTAAACGGAAATAGACAATCAGAACGTGAGTAATTCGATGAAGCATATGTCTGTTTCGCAAAATGCCAGCATTAACGAGAAATACTTGTTAACCGGAACAACATCATTGAGAAAGTGTGCTGTACTTTATATACCTTTTTTGAAGCCTCCTTGTCTTTCTTTTCTTTTCCTGACTTTATGGCACCAACATTCGCAAAGTATGCAATTACTTTTTTAGTGTTCTCAGTTTTTCCGGCACCAGATTCACCTCTGTTTTAAAATTAATAAAATTAATTAAAAGCGGGTGTATATAAAAATGTGCGTTATATAATTCTTCTAAAAAAATAGAGGTATAGAGAAAAGACAGTGGATATTGTGCAAGAAATTTATAAATATCTTTGCTGAAATCCAATCAAATATAGGAATATATTTTTTAATATTTAAATTAGGTATTTCATTCATTAGCAGACCTATAAATAAATTCAGGCAAATGAATTATCAGGGTATTTCACTGGGTAGCCCCCCACCCCTCACACACACAGAAAAAGTGTGTTTTTTATTCTACTCTACATAGTAACATGACATCTAGTTTATAAGTAATCTTAGTTCATGTGAATGTAATGTAATTCATAATAAGTGTTGGACATGCCGTCTTTCACCAATACCGACAGACATAACTAAATGTCCTTTGCAACATGTTTTCATAGTTCAGATTGCTGCACTGATATTACTTTCTCAGTCCTTGAATGTTAAAGGCTTAGTTGTAAGCAATACTCTCAGCATGACACTCAATAATCAGATACTATGTTTCACATTTAGAGTGGAGAAAAAAACAGTTGATTTTTTCAGTGGAGGGGGGAGGAGGAAAAGGGTACTATCTAACGAAACATCCAATAATAGCATTTATAGTAACAGTAGTATTAATTTTATTTAGTGGTGGATGATACAATTTATTTGATAGCAAACACCATTGGATTTACTAACCAATGATGATTTGTTTACACAAGTAGATGACATTGAATTTATAAGCAGATACATTTAATTAAACTGATTAATTTCTGTAATTTAAATATGTTGAAAACTATAATACAGCTACCACTATTAAATTTCTATTTCTATCACTATTATTCTAATACTATTAAATATGTTACAAATGTTAAAAAAATACTATCAATTTTAATTGATACGCTGTTATTGCTTATAAATTAAGTTTTTAAAAAAATTAACTTTTGTAGATTAGAACTTCCCTAATACAACACAATTTTATACTTTTTTTTTAAAGATTATTACACATCCTTAGACAATAACTTGGGGTATGTAAATGCTTTCATAAATTTCATATAGTTTTTACTGTTTTTCACAAATTTTATGTCTAAACAGGAATATATATAGGGCTCGACAAATCTGGATGCCATTGGTAGCTAGATTTTAGCAGCTGGCGAGTAGGAAATGCTTCTCTACAATAGGTTTTCTGTTTGAGGCGGGCAAGTATCATTCTTCTGTGGCAAGTATGTTGGTTCGCCATGATTTGTCGAGCCTTGTATATATGTGTGATGACACATAATTCTAACTTACGTGATCAGCATGGACTGGTTTTCTCTATCTGGAAATAAATGCAAATTTTATATTAATTACCTTCTGTGATAACATGCAATTTTTATTGCATCTATGTGAAAAGTACCATCATTTTTGAAAATGAAAAGAGCAATTTCATGACAAACAAAACTTAATTTCACATAACATTCACGATAATTTATTTTCATACAATGAGAAATTATAATTCATTTATAAGATACATACCCCATATTATTATAAAATATTTCATACAATTATAAAACACTCCCTTTTACTATTACAGAGTATTACTTTGTGCTATTACAAAATACTGTCTTGTAGAGTAAAAGTTCAAAAATCCAGACCACTCAGAAATTTGACCAATTTTTTTAATTTTCTAAATTTTTGGGCAGTACTTTTAAAATAAAAATAAAAAGGTAAAGTGTGACATTTTGTTGGCTTATTCTTTAACAAATACAGAATACTTCAATTTCAAAACACAAAATGTTTCAAAATAGTGCATGTAAGGTTCTTGTGCTTCTGTGGCGTGTATATGTTCTTACCCACAAAAAGCCCAAGAATTTTGAAATTTGAGTTTTGAAGAAGTCCAGATTCTTGGGGAGTCCCGATTTTTGAATGCTTACTATACTACTATTACAAATTACATACTTTGTAACATGTCATTGTAAGATCCATCAGAAACAGCAAAGATATGAGGCGGCATTTCCCCACGTCTCTTGCCCTTGTACATTTGCACAACACGGTTTGTGTAGATTGGAAAACGCTTATACGGATTGATAGCCACACAGAAGAGACCTGAGTATGTCTGAAGAAGAAGAAAGTTAAACTGTGTATTATCGGAGAAATTTTTAACCGTGTTCTATAATCTACGTAAGCAATGTAAGCAGTTCCGTTTGATAGGAAAAGAAGATTATAAAATCAATACGTACATAACACTGCATTTTATATTACTATATTCATATGTTATATATTTACATAGTCCATATTTTTTTTCTTCTCTAAAGAAGAATGTTTGTTTGTTTGTGGTTTTATGGCTCAAGGACTACAATGGTCATGCTGCACTGGGACCTACTGTTTTCTGAGGAATCCGAACCTCTTAAGGCCTAGGGAACCAAGCTCCGAACTACAGTGAGTAGTGAGATCTTTATGAGATCATTGAGAAAGCATTCTTTGCACTGTTGGGAATTAAACCCAGATTAACAGCACACTAGGCGAACATGTTACCACACTGGGCAACTGCAGGGTAAGCAGAATGTTCATTTACAAACTGTAGCTTCTATATAGCCCCAATAGTTTTGGAACATTAGAAAAATTTGGATTTATTTAAATTCAAAACTTAATTTCAAATGTAAACAAACTCATTCATTTCTAATTAAAAAAAAACTAGTTAAGCTGAACCTTTCGATTCATATTAAATAGGCTGCTTACAACACTGTTTTCGAAAAGGTTTACTTAAACTTAAAACACAGGATATATCACTAGATGTTTGCTGAATGCTGTCAATTTCTTTAACAATTTCTCCTCAGTTATTAATACTAGAGTTTTGGGTTATTCGTATATCAGTGTTTTCGGCAAAAACACTCATATTTATTTTCTAGTGTATCCCAGACTTAAGAAAGAAGCCAATACAAATGCTAGGCTTCAAAATAATAATAAAAACAAAATGTACAAAAGAAAAGTTGGGTGGTGTTAGCTTGTTTTTGTTCCACTCATTGTGCTCGCTATAAGCACACATGATCTTGTGGAATGAAAGTGAAAATTTCGGGGTCAGAAGGACTTCGATGATATATTTCGACAAGCATATTACATCTGCATAGTTCTGGTAAGGTTCCATTGTAGCTGTACATTGACTAGCATATTATAGCTGACAGAAATTTGCAGTCAAGCATCTTTTCTGAAAATCTGTCACTTCTAATCAAAATGCCTGCTTGGTGGTATTAGAAGATTTAATGGGTGCTATGTCACTATCTTACTGCAATAGTTAAATGCAAGGCATCTAGTCGTGGTAGGAGGAGATGAAAGAGGGGAATAAATCACACTCCACAAGAGAAAACGTGTGACTTCATGGCTACAATATGTTTTTGGATATATGCTGTAAATGCGAGGTGCCTTTTCACAGAAAATTTAACTTCCAATTATCTGAAATCAGGACTATCCTTTTTATTTCAGATATATTCAGGGATCTAATATAATTCCATTAAATGCTCCACATCTACATGCCCATTTCAAAGATTAGTGACATGCCATTTACCATTCACTCAACTACGGAATGTAACACCACCTGGTGATAAATTAATATCCGTAGATGGTAACTGGAACCCCATATAGCGATAGATACAAGATTTAAACAATGCCTGGAATATATAATAAATGTCCAGAAGTATCGTAAAAATTTCATAATGTGGTATTTTTACACATTAATACTTGATATAAACATGATAAAATTTTAAGGCCAAAATATTTAAAAATAGTGTTGATAAAGTAATGCATAACATACATATATCGGATAAAATACAGGATGTTTCTAAATTATTATCAGGTGTTGGAATGTGATAAATACAAATATCCTTTTTTTTATGACTCATGGATCAGTGTTAGAACTATCCCTTACAGGATTAAGTATTATTTTAAAAATACAAGAAACATTTTTATGGGCAACAGTTTAAATTCTGATATAAGTTACGTAACTGGCACTAAACTACACCACGTTTATTTCAGTATCTTTAAATATCTAAGGTACATGGAAAATCTCATATATGAGGTTTACATGTCGAGATATATTCATATTTTATATTAGAAATGTGTAATGGTAATTACAATGTGTGATAATTACATGATTTTGAGGTAGTTTAGTCCTTGTTGATCTACGTTTTTTTTAAACCCTCTTTCCAGAATTAAGCAAAAAATAGCCAATCCAAAAACTTTCGTTCTCAAAAATTGTTTTTACATTCAAAAACAAAAAATAAAAATTCATAATTTTCTTCTTATAAAATCAAAACAAATAATTAAAAAAACATGACTTCCATAAAAATTTGAAAACAGGATCATCCGAAAAAATACTCTCAGATCCAAAATTTTCATCAGCAACAAAATTTAACAAACAATAAAAGTTAGTAAGAATATATTAAACTGATTATTTATAACAAGAAGGCATTCAATATCAGTAAATTAAGAAAAAATCAAAAAGTGTTTTTAATCGTTAGTCAAAATGTGTTAATTTTTATTAGTACAGCACAGCACCCTTACTTACGTAAATCATTTTGGCATAATAACGTTCTTTAAGGTTATAGAGTACACTGGGATCATTGAGGTAAGTAAGGTTGGACATATCTTCCGTTTTCTCGTATTTGGGAGGATTGACTTGCTGTACCAAATCTTTCTTAAAAGTGGCCTGATTGGTGGAATTCATCCGAGTATAACACACACATGAAAACAAGGGAAGAAACACAAATTAATAAAATCTAGAAGAGAATGATAAAATCTCAATTCTGGCAAAATATTAAAGGAAGATGATATGAATCAGTAAGATATAGATAAAGTTCGGGCAAACTCCAGCTGTGGTAATTCTCTGAATATACTACAAAATACTAACAGAAATACAAGGAATCTCTCAAGGAATGGTAACATGAAGATGCCCAAAAATTTATCTAAGTCCTCATTACAAATATGTGTATTCTTTATTGCAGTTTCTTTTGTGAAAGGCAAGAGAACAATGTTCTTTCGTGTAGTTCTTAAAAAAAGCATGTATTAAAAAAAGGGAACATGTTTTCCTTTAGATACAGTAGAGATACAAGAAAAACATTGTTTCTTCTTCACAATGTGTGATCTAAAGAAACTGCATCTTAGATGTTTGTAGTTCCACTACTAAAATCGGCAGCATGTATGTTACTCTGCCATAGTTTCTTTATGAGAAGATTGGCGTATGGCTTCCTCCCTTTCTCTTGTTCACGTTTTTTAATACCTTTGCCAGGATTGAGAGCATTGGGTCTCAGTCTTCAACAGTGAGACCCTTTTACTTACGTAGATGAGATTACTGGTAATATACCGATCCCTGAGATTATGGAGAACACTGGCTTCGTTAAGATATGTCAACGAAGAAACATCATCACATTTCTCAAACTTCGGAGGATTGACTTGTTGAAGCAACTCTTTTTTCAAGGATCTCTAAGGAAACATTAGCAAACAACTCAAATATGGGTCATTCCATGTCAATTCAACCAGGTATGTTTGGTCAATGTCACAGAAAAACCTCAAATATATTTTTTTAAGTTGATGAGACAGTTTTATGAGACATATATTTTTTATTTTTTAAACATTTCAAAAATTATGCAAGTTAAAAATTTTTTAAAAATTGACAGGTAAGCCTAGTTTTTACTAGTTTAACATTGTCTTCAATGGAAAAATATGTATAATACATATGTGCGTATCTCAAAAGGGGTAGGTAGTAGTACCTTTAAATTTTTTGCATAGACACTACTCTTCAGGGGTGACATTTTAAAAGAACATCTTAGTTGCTTCTATTAATCCTTCTGGTACAAAAAAAAAATTTCAAACTTTCTAATCAAGATCGATTATTTCTAATCATTTATTATAGGATATTATTTAACTACATTATAGTTATATTAATTTAACTATTTTGTATGAAGTTGGGATTTTTTAATCTTGCCATCTGGCAACACTGTCGTTAGATCGCAATCATGCACATTTCCCCCCCCCTGTCTTTTTGCCTACACTTAACACAGAACCAAAAAAAAAAAACCTCCAAAAAATGCTTACCTGCAAACAAAAACTAAGCAATTTAAAGAAAGCAACTATAGGAACTAAACAAATTAAGACGTTGTTTAAAGGAATTGGTAACAGTAAAGCTGATGTAACCAAGGATGTTCACATCGAGTATCCGTGTATTTAAAACGCCAAAAAAATGGCCTTTTGTCAGGCCATGTGCCCTGCCCTAATTTTTTTTTTATATGAAACACTAATTAGTAACTGTCTAACACATCACTGTGTTACCGTTCATACTTTTCAGCGTGTTGTCTTGAATCACATTAAGGAAATTCTAACAGCTGTTAAGGAAATATTGTATTTCAATGATGGGGCAGACAGCCAGTACAAAAATTTCAAAAAGCTGTGTATGCATGAAAGGAACTTTGATTTGACTGCAGAATGGAATTTCTTTACAATCACCCACGGGAAGAATGTGTGCTTTGGAATAGGGGGGGGGGGCTATTAAAAGATTGGCAACTAGAGCTAGTTTACAGCAGCTCACTTCAGGACACATTCTAACCCCAGTTCAGCCGTACTGATGGGCAACTGAGAATGCAGAAGGTGTCAAATCTTCCTATATAACATTAAAGGAAGTTGAGGGATGTGGAGAATATGTCACAATTCAAGGAACAAGAAGTTACCACTTCTTGCCAACAGGTGCACATGATCTTCACATCAGCATATTCTCATCTTTAAGTAGAGGGAAATGACTGTTGCACATGTCACTGAGGCAAAATCTATATACTAAAGCTTAAAACTCAGGTATTTGGTTAGTCGCTGCTGGCCAGCAGGGCCCTCTTTATTAGAGGCCACTTCATTTAAGTTATAGCCACTTTCTCGTGGCCACAAAACATTTAAATACTGAAGCCTTAGGAGGGTTTGTTTGATCAACATTTTTCATTAAGAATATTAAGTAGTTTGTGGATTCAGAATGAGACCTCCCTGCAGAGTCAAAATGGACAAGATTGCATTGGGAAACAATAAAGTGGCGAGTGCGATGGTGATTGAAGTCATATTTTTAATCGCCATTCTTTGATATTTAGTCGCCCTGGAGCTGGTGGCGACCGTAAATTTTAACCTTTACTATACACTTTCCAGGTTCGCATAAGATTAAACTAGGTCAATATGTTGCTACAATTTATGAAAATAAATGGTATATTGGATGTGTAATTGAAAAATCTGAAGCATCAAGATTTTCTTGTTCATTTTATGAATCCACCCCACTCATCAAAGTCATTTAGTTGGCCTAAAGATATGGATGAACGTTGGGTTCCAAATAGTCACATCCTTATGTGTTTTCCTGTACCAATTACATCATCAACTGGTCAAAAATACAAGCTTTCAGATAAGTTATTTGAAAGGATTGGCCAATCTTGGCAGAATTTTTTTATTCATATAATCAGTACTGGATTTATAAATGGGCACGTTGGACACTTACCCAAGGCACAACATTTCTAAGGGCACAAAGGGCTGCGGATTTTTTTTTTCTTTCTTTTAGTTGCAAATTATTTTCCGTAGAATTCTGTCGATCAGCTCTCCCCGAGAATGTGCCCACCATTTTTTTTTTTTTCTAAATCAGAAGTTCAGAAAAAGTGTGTGAAACAACCCTTGCCCCCCCCCACCACAAAGCCAGATCCAGGCAGGAGGCATGCGCCTCACTGAGAATGGTAAGTTTACAGTAAAAATGATTATTTTCAAGTAAAAAATAAAACTAAACTTACAAGTGAGATTTTTAAACTTTGTGCCCTCACAAATTTTATTCTGCATTCGCCCTTGACCCCTTCTCCAATATTCGAAAAAAAAAATCCGTAAAATTGTCGTCAAATAAACTAAGTTTATTTATAAAAATATTATCATTATGTC
>QLNU02015003.1:127634241-127647892 GCA_006491805.2 Dysdera silvatica | reverse complement strand
CCTCCGATTTTTTGCATGTGGTGTGAGGCGTTGAATGCGCGAGTGAAACTAATCTAGTTCCGAAAATTAGGCATAAAGTGTATCATTGTTTAATACTTCAATACTGCAATATTGCTCAAAACTCATTCATAGAGGTAATAATTTATCTTTGAGAATTGACCGTTAAAGGAATTCGTGGAAATACCGTTCATATTAATAATGCATATTCAACGTCGAAACTTAAAGGCATATGCAAACCTACGCAAATATTAGATGCATGTGTTTTCTGATTTCCGATAATATAACTATGGTCTGCACGAATCTGTTATTCGTTACGAAATCTTTTAAACCTCTGCATAAACACAAACTCATTAACTTCCCCTGACATGAATATTTAAAAAGTGTGATTTGTAGAATGTTCACATTTTCCGATTTTCGTGTCGACACATATATTAACGTGCCCAAATAATCGGTAGTACAACATACTTTATAGTTAGCAAACTAGCTAACTTTTTTTTATTTACGAAATAGAGATATCTATTCAATACCATATTTATGTATTTAAGGGATATATGCTAAATGAAAATCCTTCAATTGAAGTAGGCGGCCTGTGGAAAATTTACTACAGAAATTAATTTCTAACGCTCGGTTTTCTTTCGTCAAATAAGCTTCTTTTTTTAATTCATAAAATTCAGAAGAGAAAGGGATTATCACGGACACTTATGCTGGATACGAATCATGATAATTAGATTAACACCCCAACTGTTTAATTACAAAGCAGCTGAGTAATGCGATGCGCTGCAGTAGTTCCACCTCTGGCAATTCTTTTCATTCTCTTGCGGCTCTCAAAAGATAAAGAAAATAATATGGTTCAAATCTAACGAGTGGAAAGTCAAAAATCATTTGCCAAAATGAATTCCTCCATAACCTCCCATCTTTAATTGCCGCACTCCCCTATGAAATAGGGAAGTCTGCGTGAAAAGTACCGCGCATCGCTGTATTCAGTAGCTTAGCTGTCAGAGCATTGAGATATGAATCCATCAATCGTTGATCACAGTCCAATCTTAGTGGTTGGAGCAATTTTTTCCCTTCAGACTCTCAAGGGGAAAAAAGAAGAAGAATATTCAAGTTTGAATTGAAATCCTGAAGCGTCTAAAATTAAGTTACATCCAATTTAGCACGCATTTCTAAATTTTTTTCTCCCATAAAATGACACACCCCGCGTGGCATGGTTTCTAAAGTTCTGCCGTGATATCGTAACTCATGAATTCAGACGTTATATATAGAATACGTGAAGTTGAATTGCAGAATATAAGTTTCAAGCAAATTCTATAATACTGTATATATATAAGAAACAGATGACTACTACTATTAACACTTACATACCATAGGTGTGCATATTCTTTAATCAAATAAATGTGGCCAGGGGCGGCTCAAGTGTGATTTGAACCCGGACGGACTGTCATTGATTACTTTTGGGCGATCCCTTCTCCGGCGAAAACGGGAGATTTTCACAGATGCACAGTAAGCTATGTAACATATAAAAGCGGCCAAAAGTATCTGAAAGAATTTCTCTAAAATGTCTCTAAAATTTTCCCTTTTTAGAGAGATTTTCTACCGTTGGGTCAATTAAAAAAAATTTGAACTTGACTTCAGTTTGGCGCCCTCATCCAAACCGCCCCTGAATGTGGCATTTTAAGTATAAATATATTGGGAAAATGACTCAAATACACACACACATACACGAACACACATAGTCTGATGTTTATTTAATGTCATCTCTTCTTCACAAATATTGACGAAACTTACAAAAAGAGACGCGTGCACAAGGATGTTTACGGCTTGGTATTGGAGAAAACCAAAACTTCAAAGATTTTAGAGTAATTATGAAGAAAAAATGAGAATAAAGAAAATGAGTTCATACTAGTATACGAAACCTTAATTTTCTCCAATTAGGGTTAATGATATTAATGCAGACTAATTGCCAATTAATATCTTTTAACTAATAGCTTTTTAATTATTTTAAGTCGTTTTAAAAATATTGCATAAAGTTCGACTCTCTTTCTGTCTTTAATTGTAAAAATTAATATACTCGTAAGTCTGCAAAATTTCCAAGTAATTAGATTCTTCAGAACTCTACCTAATCAAAAGATTTATAATCAGCGAGGTTTTTTTTTACTCTATAGTATTTTTGTTTCTTTAAACTGAAATACATATTCACTTAAAGAAAAACATTCTGTGGTTGGTTGCTTTTTGGTTTTACGGCTCAAAGACTACAGTGGTCATGCTGCGCCGGGACCTACTGTTTTCCGAGGAATCCGAACCTCTTAAGGCCTAGGGAACCAAACCCCGGACTACAGTGAGCAGTGCGATCTTTATGAGATCTCTGAGTAAGCGTTCTTTGCACTGCTGGGAGTCGAACCCGGATTAGCGGCGCACTAGGAGAACGCGTTACAACACTGCGCCACCACAGGGCCAAAAACATTCTGTAAATAACAACAACTAGTATGTCTCTGGATCTTGAAAATTACCTTTGATAAGTTATCGTGGTCATTCCATGTCAATTCAACCAGGTATGTTTGGTCAATGTCACAGAAAAACCTCAAATATATTTTTTTAAGTTGATGAGACAGTTTTATGAGACATATATTTTTTATTTTTTAAACATTTCAAAAATTATGCAAGTTAAAAATTTTTTAAAAATTGACAGGTAAGCCTAGTTTTTACTAGTTTAACATTGTCTTCAATGGAAAAATATGTATAATACATATGTGCGTATCTCAAAAGGGGTAGGTAGTAGTACCTTTAAATTTTTTGCATAGACACTACTCTTCAGGGGTGACATTTTAAAAGAACATCTTAGTTGCTTCTATTAATCCTTCTGGTACAAAAAAAAAATTTCAAACTTTCTAATCAAGATCGATTATTTCTAATCATTTATTATAGGATATTGTTTAACTAACTTGTAGTTATATTAATTTAATTATTTTGTATGAAGTAGGGATTTTTTAATCTTGCCATCTGGCAACATTGCCGTTAGATTGCAATCATGTACACTTTCTCTTTCGCATATATTTAACTAAAAAAAAAAAAAAAATCCTCCAAAAAATGCTTACCTGCAAACAAAAACTAAAAAAATTAAAGAAAGCAGCAATAGGAATTAAATCAATTAAGACGTTGTTTAAAAGAATTGGTAACAGTAAAGCTGATGTAACCAAGGATGTTCACATCGAGTATCCGTGTATTTAAAACGCCAAAAAAATGGCCTTTTGTCAGGTCATGCGTCCTGCCCTAATTTTTTTTTTATATGAAACACTAATTAGTAACTGTCTAACACATCACTGTGTTACCGTTCATACTTTTCAGCGTGTTGTCTTGAATCACATTAAGGAAATTCTAACAGCTGTTAAGGAAATATTGTATTTCAATGATGGGGCAGACAGCCAGTACAAAAATTTCAAAAAGCTGTGTATGCATGAAAGGAACTTTGATTTGACTGCAGAATAGAATTTCTTTACAATCACCCACAGGAAGAACGTGTGCTATGGAATGGGAGGGGGGAACTATTAAAAGATTGGCAACTAGAGCTAGTTTACAGCAGCTCAATTCAGAACACATACTAACCCCAGTTCAGCCGTACTGATGGGCAACTGAGAATGCAGAAGGTGTCAAATCTTCCTATATAACATTAAAGGAAGTTGAGGGATGTGGAGAATATGTCACAATTCAAGGAACAAGAAGCCACCACTTCTTGCCAACAGGTGCACATGATCTTCACATCAGCAGACTCTCATCTCTTAAGTAGAGGGCAATGACTGTTGCACATGTCACTGAGGCAAAATCTATATACTAAAGCTTAAAACTCAGGTATTTGGTTAGTCGCTGCTGGCCAGCAGGGCCCTTTTTATTAGAGGCCACTTCATTGAAGTTGTAGCCGCTTTTTATGTGGCCACAAAACATTTAAATATTGTAGCCTTAGGAAGGTTCGTTTGATCAACATTTTTCATAAAAAAATAGTAAGTAGTTTGCGGTTTCAGAATGTAACCTCCCTGCAGTCAAAACAGACAGGATTGCATTGGGAAACAATAAAGTGACGAGTATGATGGTGACTGAAGTCGTATTTTTAATCGCCATTTCTCAATATTTAGTCGCCCTGGAGCTGGTGGCGACCGTAAATTTTAACCTTTACTATACACTTTCCAGGTTCGGATAAGATTAAACTAGGTCAATATGTTGCTGCAATTTATGAAAATAAATGGTATATTGGATGTGTAATTGAAAAATCTGAAGCATCAAGATTTTCTTGTTCATTTTATGAATCCACCCCACTCATCAAAGTCATTTAGTTGGCCTAAAGATATGGATGAACGTTGGGTTCCAAATAGTCACATCCTTATGTGTTTTCCTGTACCAATTACATCATCAACTGGTCAAAAATACAAGCTTTCAGATAAGTTATTTGAAAGGATTGGCCAATCTTGGCAGAATTTTTTTATTCATATAATCAGTACTGGATTTATAAATGGGCACGTTGGACACTTACCCAAGGCACAACATTTCTAAGGGCACAAAGGGCTGCGGATTTTTTTTTTTTAATTGCAATTTATTTACCGTAGAATTCTGTCGATCAGCTTTCCCCGAGAATGTGCCCACCATTTTTTTTTTTTTCTAAATCAGAAGTTCAGAAAAAGTGTGTGAAACAACCCTTGCCCCCCCCCACCACAAAGCCAGATCCAGGCAGGAGGCATGCGCCTCACTGAGAATGGTAAGTTTACATTAAAAATGATTATTTTTAATTAAAAAGTACTTAAAATCAAACTTACAAGTGAAATTTTTAAACTTTGTGCCCTCACAAATTTTATTCTGCATTCGCCCTTGACCCCTTCTCCAATATTCGAAAAAAAAAATCCGTAAAATTGTCGTCAAATAAACTAAGTTTATTTATAAAAATATCATTATTATATCTTATAATAATGCACTTAGGATAGGCTAATTATATAATTGTCGCTCCTTTCTATCCTCTCTGCGATTTTTTTTGTCACATTTGAGGGAGGCAGAGAACAAAAATTTTATTTGTTTCTGCTAGTACTTTTCTTGGGGAGGGGGCTAACTTTTTTCTAGGGGGCTTATCTATTTTCTAAGGAGGCTAAACCGTTTGATGCTTAGAAGAAATTTTCTACAGGTGTTACCCCCCTAGTTACGCCAATGGAGGGGGGGCGACAAAAATCGTTGTGCCCAGGGCGAATCATACTCTAAATTCATACCCGCATATGATAGAGTGAATCAGGTGTTCAGACTCTTGCTCTGCTTTGTATTTTGGAATATCGAACCAGAAAGTGAGTTCAGTAATTAGTTATTACATGCTGAAGTAAATATTTAGTTGTATCTTGATTAGAAAGTATGAAAAATTTTTTGTACAAGAAAGATTATTGAAAGCAACTAGGGTATTTTTTTTAAAATGTCACCTCTAAACAGCAGTGTCTCTGCAAAAAATTTCAAGGTTCTACTACTTACGTCTTTGGAGATACACACACATATATTATACGTATTTTTCCATTGAAGACAATACTGAAAAGACAAAATTAGGCTTAACTGAACCTTTTTCAAAAATTCATAACTTTCGTAATTTTCGAAATATTAAAAAATGCGTGTCTCATAAAATTTGTCCTACAACTAAAATCAAAACACAAATCTGAAGAATCAAGTTTAAATTTTTTTTAAAAATTGGGTGGATTGACATGGAATGACCCATATGCGATGTCATAAAAATTTAATAAAAATGTTCCATCTTCCTGTAAGTTTCGTAGCATCGCACATGAGAAACATACCGCATAATATATAAAATTGTTTATTGTCTCATATACCATCAACTTTGATAATCTTGTTGCACATAAACTTGACTCACCTTTTAATAACTACCATATATTTTTATATATGACTTATTGTTTGTAATAATATATAATTATTCAAATAATTGAAGAAAAATAGTAAGAAATGAGTTATCTAATTGGTCATTTTTTTTTCACCATTATGCATTATTGTAAGACAATTATTCATAGTTATCACATTTGATTGGACTTGCACTGGCCAAAGACAAGACTTTTTTCAAAGAACAGCTTAGATAAAAAAAAAAATAATAATTACCCCTACCTGTCTCCCCTCAACACGATGAACCATACCTGCATAGAAGTACTTTAAAAATTCATGTACTACAGCATTCCTTGCTTACTTGTATCTTTCGGAATCATAGCCATAAGCTCCATCTTGCTCTGATTTAATTGGTTGTACTGTTTATTTACTGCTATGCCCCGTTTTTAGAGCTAGCATTCACAATACCCATTGTAGTGGACAACTTGATATCATTTTATTAAGTTTGTTAATGGTTAAGTTTAAACTATATTTTACTTTTAATAAAGTCAAGTTTGTTGTTACCATGCACAAGTGTTCAATAATTTACCAGATCTTCATTGCATTAACCAAAAGCATATTTGTTGGATTTTGGAATATCCAAGGTTAACTTTCTGCAGATGGAATTCTTAAATTCAAGATATAGCCCTTTCTAAAAGATAAAAGAGTATGCAAGAGGTTGGCGCAGTATATAGGTGGCAACCTTCTATGGTGAAGGCATAGAAAAGCTGGCGCCACATTATAACAAGTGCCTGAAATGGGACAATGACTGTGTGCAGGATATAATATAAAAACATATTTAACTTTTATGTATATTAATTTTTTTTCCGTCACTCTTGTTTTACCTTCATAGCTCATCAGAACTTAATTGGGGGAAGCTCTCCTATAAGCATTAACAGTGAAAATATCTGAAACTTAATATCTTTAGTCTTTATAAATAATTCACAATATTGTAAAAATTAGTTTAAATACAGTCTGACTTCGATTTAAAGATACCCGATTTAACAATTGTTTTTATTCGTCCCAATAGAGTTACATTGAGTCTAGTGTTATATTTTCCTCGATTTCACGTTTGCTTTCCTAGACTTAATAGTAACTTTTTGCCAACAAACTGTAGCTAAAAGCAGAATTTCAGTTAGAAAATCAACTGTCGTCAGCAAATCAACTTCAATTGTGTTTACTCAATTGTAGCTAATGATGGTTTACAGTTTGTAAAAAAGTATTTACTGTATTTTGACGTCAACAATGATGCTTTCGATGCATTTGAAAAAGCCAAAAAGGCAATGTTAAATGTCAGCTCCCAAGAAAAACAAAACAACCGTTCATCAAAGATTTCTTTTCGAAGTAGCAATTACGTACATATGTTTATTACAATTAACATGTATTCTTTTGAATACTGGTAAGGACTTTTACGATTTTTTTTCGATAATTTCTTACTTCAATTCCAATCAATAGCGTATCCACAATTTTTGCTTATGGAAGGGCCAAAAATATTTGTTTGTTGTTTTATGGCTTAAGGACTAGAGTGGTCATTCTGTGCCGAGACCTACTGTTTTCTGAGGAATCCAAACTCCTGAAACTACAATTTTCCCGAGGAATCTGAACCTTTGGACCTACAATTTTCCGAGGAATCTGAACCTCTTAAGGCCTAGGGAACCAAACCCCGGACTACAATGAGCAGTGTGATCTTTATGAGATCTCTGAGTAAGTGTTCTTTGCACCGTTGGGAGTCGAACCCGGGTTAACGGCGCACTAGGCGAACGTGTTACCACACTGTACCACCGCAAGGCTGTCAAAAATGTAAAAAATATTGTTATTTTTTTAATGTAATAGTTGCTACTTTTAACGTATTTTACATGTAAATTTTCAACCCAAGGAAGAGCCCGGGATCCCCCAGTGCCTCACTGGTTCCGATAAATGTGCACCCCGATTTTATAAATTTCTCAATTTAACGTTTATTTTTACTAGTCCTGAAAATCATGCAATCAAGTTTAGACTGTATTTTTTTTAACTTTTAAGTGCCAACTCTTCTTTTTCTAATTATTATACATCATTACTATTTTTTTTTTTTTTAACACTCTAAGCATACTGGTGTTCAAACTTAATAAGGTAAATCTGATGAGACTTTTTGATGACAAGGACTTAACAGTTTTACAATGAATCCAATCTTGACCGGCCCATTTTACTTTAATTGGCTCAAACCTATGACTACAGAACAATAATCAAATGCCCTGCCTCCCTACTACAATAACGGCTATCTCTTACAAACTAGAAAACAGCCTCAACCAAAGGCAAAACAAAGTCTTTGATGCTGTCAAATTTAAATTTTGAAACAACACATAAATAAAATACAAAGTTCAGCATCACCTCTCCTTTGCCTACTGGCAAATCTACGGTGACCATATCACCCTTAGTACTGACAATGTTGCCCAAGACAAATCCGTCCTTCTCATCAGGCACCCAAACCATCTTTTTGCCATCGTAGGGTTTGGTCTGATCCTTACGTTTCTGCTCCAAACTGACAAACAGGTATTCGGATGGATCAGGATCGTCCCCTGTAGACAATGGTTGTTCTTTCGGCATGATTGGTTTCGATCAAGGATGTGATATTCGGAAGGGAAAAATGGAGACAAAGGAGATGGGCGGATGTAAACTTCGAAGAAAAGCTTTCTCTTTCCTGGAATGAAAAAGTAATCGTTTATAATAAGACATTTATATATTATTAGAACTTAATGCAATATTATATTACATGAATATTACTATTTAAATATTTACTATTTAAATGTATACTATCTAAAACTATTTAAATTTATTACTATTTAATTTACTGTTATATGAATATTACTATTTAAGATAATTGGGCTCATACATCGACACTTTATGACTTAAAACTAGAGCCATTTGATCTATTGCAGTCAGAAAGAAGAAAAAGACGCCATCTAAGGCTTGAGCCACAATCTAGCAACCATTATGTTTATATCTCGAAAAACGCGAATGAATCTCAAATTAATGTAATTGATTCTTCCACAAACCTTCACTTTAATGTACAAGTTAAAAGAAACATCATTCTTATGGAAATAATGATACAAATATCAGGGAGGAATTTCACAAAGATCAAGTACTTGTGTTCGAGAAGCACCAGCACTTTTGAAATTGTTAAACCCAAACTTAATACACTTGCATGTAGATAGCTTGTTTTTCTATTTCATTTGCTATTTTACCAGTGTTTAATTTTTTGTATGTAAAGTTATTACTATCCTAGGTGTAGTGTTATATGGGGGCATGAGACTTAAGCTCCCCTCAATAACTTCAAATTGCAATTTTACTTACGTTGTAATGCATAAATGTATATAATATGTGCTTGTGACTCATCCCAATAATTTTGTAAACTCTGCACTGATGATTACTATTATTATTATTGCAAGTTTTATCTGGAAGTCAGGTTTATATAATTGAATTTCAAGTTACTTCTTTGACTTAAATCAGGCACAAGCAAGCTTTATTTACATACTATCTGATATATAAGTGACATACGAGTACCTTAAGACATAGCCAGATTTAAGGGGGGGAACTAAAGGAACTACAGCCCAGGGGCCCCTGAGAGTTCCAGGCCTGACTAAGTTTCATACTAGTTCCCACCACCTGGAAAGGGGCTTGTGATTTAAAAAAAAAAAAAAATCCAAACATTCACATGGGTAAAAAATGGTGGGGGGCAAAAAACTAAATCGAAAAAAACAATTTCCATGATTAATATTTTAATACCATGCAAACAGTTACATTTTTTTTGGTAAGAAAAGAATTTCTATTTCAGATTTAATGTCTTATTATATGGAAAGGTAATAGAATTAAAGGCAACATGTTCTGCTGGTGTAAATATTGGCAAAATAGGACTAACAACTTCTCGAGAGAAATTTGTTCCCCAAATTGAAATCAACCAATTCCAACAGTATATGCAGTACTGTCATTGACACTACTATTGAGGTTACATGTGGATTTCCTTCCACTAATCTACGTTGTTGGTTGGAATCTGTTAAATAACTGATTCCAGCAAATTTAAATGCATCAATATTGATGCATTTAGAGAAAAATGCATTCAACTTGGACTTCAGCATTTCCGAAACCATACTGAAATTTCGCAATTCTATGAGTTTGTTAAAAGTGTAAATGTACTTGGTGCATAAAACATAAGCAGAAAAAAAAAAAAA
Source organism: Dysdera silvatica (assembly GCA_006491805.2). NCBI lineage: Eukaryota > Metazoa > Arthropoda > Arachnida > Araneae > Dysderidae > Dysdera > Dysdera silvatica. Next base: position 127,637,801 of record QLNU02015003.1, on the reverse strand, counting down.
ATATCACATCCAAAATATGTGTATGGTATGATTTGAATGTCTTCCCAAATGTATATACTGCCCTAAAATTATATTTGGTAATACCAATAAACAGCTGTCAAACAGAGCATTCTGTTTCAAAAATGGCTTTAATAAAAAATAAATTGCGATTACCAGTGTTGCAACCGGAGACAGATTTAGGTAACACGGTGCCATGTGCGAGCCCGAAATTTGGCACACGTCCCCACTCCCCTGCTAATATTATTTTCAAAATAATTCCTTTTGTGATGCAGTTTCTTTAATTTCTATTGATATATAATATAATAGGCTACAGAATATTATTACAAAAAAATACTAAATATTACTACAATACTAAATATTAAAACAATAGCCACAATAACAATAAAATTTTCCTTAGAATAAATAACATGTAACTAAACCACAAACACTTTTTCTGGTGTGTCAAAAATCAAATTGTTTTAATAAAAAACTGAAACCGTGCATAGGTTTCAATAATCTGGAAGTACAGTCAAGTAAGTTTATCCATTTTGGTGTAGTTTTTATTTTGCTAATTTCTTATTTGCAGCATCATATAGTAGGATATGGAGAATCCGTACACAGTATACATTCTGTATTAGCCTAAATCTATTCTTATTGGTTTTAAAAAACTTGTAGAAGTACACATAATTACATATCGCATTCAGAGATCATATAAAATATTGATTTGATTTATTGAAGCTTATTTAAGAATAAGTGCCTAGATGATCGAATTGGATTTGACCTTGTCTGCACTTCGGGGACATTAGGCCATTTTGGAATCCTCCCCATTTGGCTTGGGACCTGGTGCAATGGCACCAGTAACAACACCCTTAATCCGTTACTGACTGTAACAAAGACTTAACGGTCTTGTCATCATGTCACTAGGGCATGATATTGCTAGGGAATTATCATTCAATGATGCAATGCAATCTTTCATGAACCTTAAATTAGCAAAGAAACAAATTTTAAAGACTGTAAACTTTAAATGCCTGAATTATGTGTGAACTTTTGCTTCTAAGTATTTATTTCTGATTTTTGTTGTGCTATACTATATACTTAATGATAGCTGTTGTATAGGCTGTACAGAGTGTAGCTTTCAGCAAGATGTATTACACAAGTATTAAACCTCAATGACTTTTACTTAAAACCATAAAAATAGTCATAGAAGTTAAAATGTTGTACATGTGTATATTTCACTGATACGTTTCAGGTGGGCAACCAGATTTATTTGTAGTTCTTAATGTAATTTTTTTGTGACTCTTAAATAATAAATATGGTAAAACCTCTCTACAACATTATATGGACCAAGGAAAATTATTGTTGTAGAGGGAGCTATTGTTTTAGGGATTGTTCATTATATGGTAAAACATCTCTCTGCAACGCTATTATACAGACCGAGAAAAATTGTCGTTGTAGAGGGATTTATCATTATATCGGATATCGTTGTAGGGGGGGTTTTACTGTATTAAAAATTAATAATTCAATGCTTTTCTTCATGCCTGCACAGAAATTAGACTAAGACTAATTTTAAAAGTCAACACGGATGTAGAGTATTACCATGTACTTTTTTTTGTAAAAAGTGCAAATAAGAACCCTAAAATTTTCAGTAGCCCAGGGACCCTCGAAAATCTCAGTCTGACATGTCTTAAAACATAAGAATACACTAAACAGTACCTTAAGAGCATACAGAAGAATACCTTAAAACATACAAACTATTTGTGCGTGGAACTTCAAATGACTTTGCAGTTTCAAAAGTCACCTTTGACATTTGCAAAATGTTTTAGTATTGTAGAAATATACTTGTACAGTGATAAAAGGTTTTTAACGTGTACAAATTATTATTACGCAAAAAAAAAGAAAAAGTGATCTTGTATCCTAAGGTATTTTTAATACATGTATAGTTTTTTGGCGAGACGTTTTTGCAGTTTCCATGTGTGGCTACCTATGTTAAATGTTAATCACAATGATATTTGCTAATCGTCTTAAAGCAAGTTCTCGAAGTTTGAAAACCAGTAGTGAATTTAAAATATTACCACCCCTAAGCACAGGCTATCTTCTTTCTCTTTTAAAAAGAAAGGAAGGACAAGGTTCACACTCACCTTGAAAAAAAAAATTTCTGACTTTCCCAGGTTTTTCTCTGGCTTTTATGATAAAAATCCCTTACCAATGGCAAACAAACTTGGAATTGAATTTCAGTTTTGGGGAAAGTAGCTTCTCATTCATATGAAATTCAGCGATTCAGAACAGAAGTTAAGAAGGTCCTTCCCCCTCCCTTTTCAGATTTTACCAAAAAATCGTATTTTTCCACTATTTTTTTAAGGAAGGTTTCAAATTCCTTCTAGGGCTACATTGGATTCAGAGTTTTGTACCCCTCCTCACAGAAATATTCTCCGAGTTTACCCTGGCCACTAGAAGTATCTTGCTTACTTAGAAATATCCCTCACTGTTACTGTAAACACAAAAACGTTGATTTCTAACGTCCAAAGGTTTCCTGACACTGGGTAAAATTACTAAAATAATAGAAAGAATTACCCCTTTATGCGGACTTTCTAGAAAGCCTACGTTCATCTTATTTTCTAAAAGCATCTCGGAGAGCAATTAGGCCTATGTAATAAAATTATTTCGTTTCATTTAACCCATTTCGTAGGTCCACAAACATCCCTCCGTCAAAGTTACGGAACTGAGTGTGCACAGTGTACAATACAGACGTTCATCTGTTGTTAACATAGTGCCGGGTGCTTGCTACGAGCTTTACTAAACGGGAATATTTGCACAGAATATTATTCAAAATGGAAAAGGAATACCAACATGCCGAAACACAAAACGAGCGGTTAATTTAAAACCTTTGAGGAGCAATGTTTTTCAGATTTGACTATTTCGCGCCACCTGGTGGCGTTTTTATTAATTAATATACAATTTCCAAGGCCAGCTAAGATTTACAGTCTGCTCACGTGAATTTTAAAGGTGTCCCCACTTTCTGTTGGAGTAATTACTGGGGTTGTTCATAGGGGACGCCAAATCACAGGTACAAACATGCCATATGCTTTCATGTGTTTGCAGCAGTTAACCGAAGATTAAAAAGGGTTTCTGGGTTTTCTATAATTTTTACATGATATTTATTTGTGATAATAATGATAGTGGCTTGTTATATGCCCTTTCGTAACTCGCGGTCAGGAAAAAGTAATGTATCCTTTCACGAATTTCCAAGTGAAGAAACCCTTCGAATACAATGGATTACAAATCAAATGGATTACACATCTCACGTAAAGGTAATTTGTTCCCTCCTTCATAATTTTACTCTGTAGTAGCTAAGCTAAGGTGCATTAATTGTTTTAAGTTCATCCAACATATTTATATCTGCAGTATTAGGGACACAGTAAGTGTTTATTCTGTATTTTGTTTTTCGGTGACATGCTGTTCTATTATGTAGTTTGTGTTTCCAAGTAAAATTATTTTGGAAAGAATTGCTATTCATGAATACCTGATACTTTATTTTTATCATGCAGTGTATTAAAAATCTGACTTGTGTCAAAAGTTATTAG
>QLNU02015003.1:127593620-127620412 GCA_006491805.2 Dysdera silvatica | reverse complement strand
ATCGTGTGTGTGTATATATACGTATAATGTAATTATACAGTTTTCTTTTTTAAAAAGCAGTTCACTGAACCAATTTTTTTATTTACACTCCTTGAAATATAAGTGTTTGTACCGTTTCCCCTTTCGTTCTTTTCTTTATATGTTCATACATATTTTAAAGCTCTTGACATTTCGCTTAAAACTAATAAAAGCGAAACGGTAAACCCTATAATTCGCATTTTATAAGAATGAACTTAAAGTGGTATTATTTATGAAGGCATTGTTTCTCATTAGAATAAAGGAGGTTTAAGGAAATAAACTTGAAATATTTCACAAAAAGTCTCTCGATATACTAAAATATGCAGATAATGGCTTAGATATTTTAAGATATTATTGTGCCGAATTTTTGAATTTGAATTGATATATTTTAGGGTAATTTTATTTTCTTAAATTTCAGTAGATATAGAATTGTTCGAAAAGAAAATTCGTTTAAATTATTTTCTCAGATAATTATGTCCTCTTCTTTGCCTCTGTTCCATTTAATTCCCATGGGTAAGTAAGGACTATAAAATAAATACATAGTAAGTAAGGACTTCGCGAAAGAATTCCATTTGCCTCAGTTTTCTAGAAGTCTCTTGATGTCTCCCCATATTTTGCCTTCTACTTCGTTCTTGTTTCCAACAATTTCTCCACCATGTGTTCACTTTATACTTTCCTCTTCCATGGGATCAGGTTCTATAAAAAGATTTTCGACGGAAACAGAAAAGATAAAGAAGAAAAGTGAGAAGCATCAGAAAAAGATAACTGGATGGAAGAAGGCAAAAAAATGAGAGTGACAAATGCAGTGGCGGATTTATAAAATTGCCGCCCTTAGGCACAGCCTGTACTGCCGCCCCCTCCCTCCTTTAGAAAGAACGGAATATTTGTTTAAAAAAAACGCATATCATACTCTTAACATTTGATATGTAAAGGAGATTTTTCATATAATTATTCAAACTAATAAGATACAACTCAAAATTATTGCTACCATAGTCTCCGACTTCCTGGATTTGAGACACTTTTTGAATCCGCAATAATTTTAGTATGGATTCCTGGAACCTCTGATAATTTTGCGTATATTTTGCGTATTTGGGAAAAATACACGTACGCATCCTTGCATGAATTTTTTCATTATCAGTTCAAGTTTTTCTTTATTCATTCATTTACTATTAGTATATATAAAAAGCGTGTTAAGCCTATGTTTATAAATAGGCAGGCTGGGCAAATGCCCAGGGCGCAAAATTTTTAGGGCCCTTTGTCTTTCGATTCTGTAGTTTGTATTTGCAGGCAAGTTAAAGTAGTCGCTTATATGTCATCGTTATTGGGGAAACAGGGCAATAATTAAAAGAAACATTATTTTTTCAACGATGTCGAGTTTGGACGATTTTATGTTTAAACACTTTGATTCTGCCCCTTAATAAGTGCCGCCCCTAGGCCTGTGCTTTGTGTGCCTACTTAAAAATCCGCCACTGGACAAAAGAAGAAAGAAGATAGTATACATATATCGTTAATGAATCCTCAATCCTCCAAGAACTGTAGTGTTACAAGAAGAAGAATTATGAATAATAATTTTGACACCCACGTTCATGCTCAATCTGGAGCTTTTTTTGTTTAAGAGAAAAGGGGTTACTGTCTTCGCCCTAGAGCCGATCTAGGGTGCCTCCTTTGAACCAGGAGTGCCTTAACTGCTAGACCAATGAGGACTGGAAATCCCTGTGAAGGGTAATAATATCGTACAAGAAGGATTGTTTCAATACCATTCACGAGTGGGTAAGATAGACCTCAGGTACTACGAAGGGCTATCTTAGCCCAAGATAGAAGCAACTAAATCTGGTCGACATACATTTAACACATTATGGCACTTTAAGTAAATTTTATGATATAAATATATTTTTTAATTTCTAATATATGCATATATATTTGCCTTCTTTTACGAATATCCCTTGGTATTATCCATTAAACATAACAATTTACCTCCACTAGTGGACAAACTTAAAGCACACAACATAATAAGCTCATTATTGAGAGATTACTGCACTTCACTGGTTTCTTTCACGAAAGCCAATAATGTGCATATTAACAATTAATAATTCAACGTATTACTCTATTTTGTACATCGAAGGTTCCAGTCTGAAAGGGCCTATCAGCCATACATTTCTATAGGGCATACGCCCTCGATATACGTACCACAAAAGAATAAAATACATCTAATTACAATTATTAATTTTTCACTTGATTGCAGTCACTAATTATTCATTTCCCGCATTCATTAATTATTCACTTATCGCATTCATTAATTATTCACTTATCGCATTCATTAATTATTCACTTTATTGCATTTATACACGTGTGTATCTCTCAGCTTGTATCAACTGCCATGACATTTTTATAAGATTTCATTTTACTGTTAGTAATAACTAGTCAAATTATCTTTAACCATCAAGCGGCAAATGATTCATAGAATTAAACACGTCCTGATTAACATCCTTTTTCCCCTCTGTTTATCGGCGTTTTGCTCCATCCTTCAAAAATAATTAATGGGGAGATTACTATATATAAAATAGAAGAAAAAGTTTAATCTTGTTTAACAATATTTCATAATAATCGTTAATGTTAAGTTCAACCTAAAAATCTTTTTAAAGTAACTAATATGTTATAAGTTTCCTCCTCCCCCCTGACAAAGATGACATTACAGTTACAGTATATAATTATTAGTTAAGCAATGAACATAAATATAAGATACTACGTTATGGAGGGATACTTTGGCACAATACCATTATCCGTATTAGCTTCTATTATCATCCGTTGATGGAATAAATTGGAAATTCTTAAAGAAAATAAATATTTAATTATTTTTAAATCCAGTTATAGTACAGAAGGTTTTTATTAATATGACGACTGTCATAATTTCATTCATTATTTTTAATGATATTTTAACATAACATTGATAATAATTGTTTAAAATATTATTTTACATATGATAACTTTCAGTTTTAGTTATACATTCGTATATTTTAGAACTTTATACTTTCTGGAATGCAAAATAGCATCTATTTCAACTATTGTTGTTGTTTCGTTTTGATCTGTATACTAGTCCTGTTTTCTGCTAAAAAGAGCTTCTAAATATCTAAATCGTTGCACTCTTTTGAAGCTTCTATCCCTTTCCTTCCTTTCCAAGTTTCTCACACCCTGAAGGTTTTTTTAGTGATTATATATATATACACATGTGTATACATTCATCATTAACTTCCCACCCGAGGTCTTTTGCACCATTTTCGAATTGGTAAAATGTATCTTTTAGATCAACGTTTTTCAAACTTCAGTCGCTCATGGACGATCTTAAGCATCTTTTTACTTACCCTGGACTACTAGAGGAGGGAAGGGGGAGAGTATGGGATTTTTCCTGAGACAAAAAACAAAAAATACACTGTCTGAAACCAAAATCAACTCTGGTTAATGATTTTTAGATTTAACTGATCACTATCTATCCTAAGTTAAATAATTTTATTATGTGTATCGTTAACAAAATATTAAAAACCATCCAGTATCACGCTTTTACATCATAGCACATATTTCTTAAATTGCGAGTATTTAGACATCTGTGAAGATGCAACTTCTGGACATACAGAAAATAAACTCTCATCGAACACTCCTAAGATACGATCACCCCTTTTTTACGATCCGATGATAGATTTCTTTACAATAATATACTTCTTTTACAGACAATTTTTGATGTCCGATGAATGCCAGCTTATGAGGGATTCTACTGCATTATGGCTAACGTCGAATGTTCATTCGCCTTAGAAAACCATATTTTCTAACCGTGATGTTAAATGTACGAGGCTCAAGTCAGTAAGTTGGTTACAAACCGATATAAGAGATCGGAAATTAGTAGTAAATTATTTCAAAATATGTCAATAGGTGGCAGCACTATCCAACTATATGATATCCATTTTCAATTTGAGACAACGGTTGTACAGATGTGCAGCTGCATTTGAAAATGGCGACTGTGCTCAAGGAGTGTACGCTAGAAGAGCAGCGAAGTGTTGTGCATTTCTTGTGGGCGAAAGGGCTTCCGGCAAAAGGTATTCACAAGGAAATGCTTCCTGTTTACAATGAGAATTGTTTGTCCCGTCAAGCAGTCTACAATTGGGTTCAGAAAGTTCCTGAAAGGCGTTTAAAAGTTGTTAATAAAGAACAAAGTGGTCATTCTGTTGAGATTGCGACAGAAGAAACAGTATGGAAAGTTGGTGAGTTGCAAGGCCTCACACAGCTCGAATGACCCAGGAGAAAATTGAAGGGGTTCGGTGGCAACTTCTTCAACATCCGCCTTATAGCCCAGCCTTAACTTCAAGCGATTATCACCTGTTTGGTCAGCTTAAATTGCACCTGGGCGGCAAACATTTCGCGACTAATGCAGGTGCTGAACGTGAAGTACGTAGGTGCCTGATGCAACAGTCCAAAGACTTATGCAGCAGATATTGGAAAACTCATAAAGAGATGGGATAAATGTATCAATGTAAATGGCGATTGCGTAGAGAAATAAACACGTTTTTCAAATAAGTATATTGGTTCTTCTTTTTTTTTTATTGGCTTTTGTAACCTACTTACCCTCGTATTATTTCATTATTTTTTACTCCTGAAATTTCCTGAGCATTTTGGGGACTGCTTAACAGGCTGCCACGGACCACACTTTGGGAAACACCGTCTTAGATTATTTGAATAGATGGGTGGTCACATGCTTAAAAGATTATCCATAAAAGCCAAAATTATAGAAATTATTCTTTAATTTTTAAAACATGTATTTAAAGATTATTAAAAAATCAAGGAAAAGACGACTTTGATTACTCAAATACACCAATTAAGCTCAATCTCATTATCAGGAACGTATCCACAATGTATTAAAAGTAAGAAGGAGCTCTGGTGAATTGAGAACCCCTAATTTCTTTCATCTCTTTAATTTAATAAAAATTAGGGAGGTCCCAAAATGATCTCTTGCCTCAGGGCCCAAAAGAATTAGCAACACCAGTACCACGAGCGGACTGGGCCGGTACGTCCTCATCGGCGATAAGACTCGCGCCCTCCAAAAATCCAAGGTATGTGCCCTTTGAGGATACCCATTTCGCCCCTGACCAATACTCATCGTAATTATACATCGACGGCATCCGATCTAAGTTGCTTCATGAATACTCATCTTCCTAAATTCTAATTTAAAAAAAATCTGGTGCCGAGATTTAGTAGTCAGTGATCACTGCGGTATTCACTTTTTTTTCCTCTATAGAAAAATTTAGTATCAAATGAACGTCAGCGTAAAAAATTGAAGTAGCACCACATACAATGAATTAAATGTAAGATAATTTGACGCAGCATTACGCAGATTAGATTTATAAGTAAAGACAACGTTATAAGCGTAAGTAAGGTTGTTAAAACGGTTTTTATTTCAACGTACGTTTCTGACGGACTTGGCCGTCTTTCGTCAGCAATACAAAATGAGAAAATAAATATTAGAAAACTGGAGATGTTGTTATTGCGTCCAATTGTGGATGAATAATTAATTTGAAAATTTTATTAGACATTTCCAAGCTTGACTGAAAGTGGGAGTAAGTATCAACGTTATTGCCAGTTTCTGATGTTGATTATTAAATCGTATAAACGCCTATCAATCTCGACGATTGTTTCTAACTAATGCCAATAATTTCAATCTACAATACTGATATTAATATTCAATGAAATAAATATATTTATCGTTCTAAAGCAATTTTAATAGCTACTCATGGGGATTTTCTTTTCAGAAAATAGGATTTTTCACTCTTCAGATTTTGTTTTCTTGAAATGGAAAAAAAAAAAAGAAAGAAAGAGGAAACAGCCACCTTCTGGAAGTTGAGTTCATAAAATAAAAAAAGGCAAAGATTCAGACGATGACTGTTGTTACGAAATGTTGCCAGGACATGTAAAGTTATCATCAACAACTCTTTAGCATTGGGATCAGGCTATAGGGTTCAAGTTGCAAGGGTGGAGGTAGAATGACCTTAAAGTTCAATGGGACTGGATGAGTCCAAACTGGCAGCGTGCATCCCACTTATGGAAGGCCTTATAAGGGCAAGGGAGTGTGTACACGAGCGAAGAGGGGTGGTGGAAGGCGAAGTAAGAGTATCTATTTTCTGCCTCAGAATGCGGCGGGGGAGGGAAATATTTTAGGCGTTTTTTGGAGGGAAAGACGTCACCCGGGATTCGGAGATCAGGGAAAGAAGACGAACAGCGAACGAGAGAGAAAAGCTAACTACGCTCTCCAATGGCGCAATTAGTAACTTGCTGAGTTTGCGTTTTTCCTACCTTTTACGTTCCTGGGGCCCTCCTTGGGGGGTTTGTTCCCAGATGTGGTGACATTTAGAAACTAATATTGTCTGTTAGTTAAGAACTTCAATCGCAAACTTTTATTTTGAATAAATTAATAGATAAATTTGAAACTTTGGTTCCAGGATAAGATATAAAACATATCTCTTACCTAACATTACCTATCATTAAAGTTACATTACCAATATTCAGTGTGGTTATTAAAGTAAAAGAAGTTCGTATTTTTATGTTCCTAGCTGAAGTAAATACTTGCTAAAGTAGAAGTGTACAGGGGAGAATAGGAATGATTATAAAAAAAAATGCATCCTCTAAAATAATGAGTGTAAATTATCTCATTATCGTTCAGTAAGTGATTCAAAACTATCGACTTCCGAAGTGGCTAATTCAATGTGACCTGTTTCTACAGTAAATGATTCAAAACGGCTGATTCCCAAAGTGAATGATTCAGAATGACCGATTTCCAAAATGAATGATTCAGAATGGCTAACTTGCAAAGTAGGTGATTCAAAATGTCCGATTTCCAAATTGAATGATTGAGGATGACCAATTTCCAAAATGAATCATTCGGAATGACTAACTCACAAACTGGGTGATTCAGAATATCCGATTCCCAAATTACAAGCATCCCAAAGATTAATTATGTTTAAAGAATGAATTAATTTTAAAAAAGATGAATGAAGGAATGCATTCAAAAAATAAAAAAAAGAATAGCATTTTACCCATCTCTATACCAAAGTTGCCTACACCTTTTTAAACTCACATCTGCACATTACTAATTTGGCGCAGTATAGCCCAGATGCTCTTGCGCCATAAAAATCCAAACAAACTGACAAAATCCAAACAATGTGTCCTCATGTCTGGTACGTACAGCAATGGGGGTGGGGGTAGTATAAATTATCACGGTTTAAAATGAACTAATTTTCTAAACTTACATTGTTTTCAAGGAGAACCGGAAAATGGCGATGGCAACAATAAGATTTTTTTTTTTTTAAACCCGGACAAGCCGAAATATGATTCTAAAAGATGAAGTTGAATATTCAATTAAAACTTGTTAACTCTTAAAAATTAAGTAAGAACCACAAAAATAAAATATTCACACTGGTGTTTTTGTTGGTGTAGTAACAGTATTTTTTAGGGAGGCGGGCAAAGAGTATCCTCAAATTTAAATATGCAATAAATTTATAACTCAATAACTGTGAGATATGAAAAATTATGCAGATGGAGAGAAACATCTTATTCCGCTCCCTGATATCTTCAATTATCACCAAAAAAACAAACAAACTTATAACTAAGAAATAGAATAAAATTTATTCGCCATTACTTTACGTCTGTCTCTTTTAATGGATTGCAGATAGCCTTCATGAGGCGTTCTCAGTCCAAGCTGTTTACGTATGATTGTGCCCAAGACATTAGCCAGGATTTCATTTCGTCGGGGTACAAAATTTTTACAGCATATATATCGATACAATCATAGCATGCAAGGCCGTAGCCAAGTCCCATTAAAAATTTAGTTTCGGGGGGGGGACCGGTCCCTAAGATTCCCCCTCTGGATACGGGCATGGTTATGTCCAAAAAGAGACCATTTCAATGAATGTATATTGTATTTTGTTATTTCCCCTAGAGAGTTCAAATATATATATAAGAATTATATCGAAAATGAATAATTAATTAAATCTAAAATATTATAATTAAAAAATATATGTAATTACAGTTTGCAATGAGCTATTGTCAGCCTGTGTTTTCAGTTTATAAGCACCCTTATCTACATATATAAAATCTGACAGTAATACCGTAATTAATTTTATTAGTATTAAAACTAGTACATTGCCTAATTAAAACTATCATATTAAGAATTATTAACGTAATATATCAATTAACCATTGACATTAAAAACTAATTTATTGGCTAATCGTTTACCCCAAAACTAATTATCGTTAATTAATTAGCATTAGAACTAATATAATAACTGAGTATTAACATTAAAATTTATACAATAATTTACTGGTGCCCAAACTGTGGGGCACGATACCCCAAGGCAATGTGGGGCACAGTCATGTGATGTACTAACACCAAGGACGCTGTAACTATAAAGACATCGATGCACGAATACAGCATTAAGAGCATCTTAAACCAAAAATGCTTGAGAATCGCTATATTAACTAACAGAATTAAACTCAACGGCGATATCATTTACCGTCTTTTCATATCTTTCTTCTGATCTTCTAAAGATTATGTACTACTGCAGAGAGCCTCGTTACTAGCATCGCTACCACTGTCTTTCCATTTCCCTACCGAAAGCTTTTAAAGGTTTCTTATGTATAGAATAACAAGGAATAAATAATTATTATTATTATTATTATTAAAGCCAGTATCATAAATGATTGCAATTATAAGAAAATTTATGTTTCTCCATCATAATCAGTACAAGAATGCTTTTAACTGTAGCTAATTAAATTTCAAAAAATAAAAGTAAAATATAATCGACACTAACTAGTACCACACAAAGCAAAATAGCATTGGATTTTGAAATGGAAAACATTGGTAGAAAACATGCTTTTTTCCAAAATAAAAACCTCATCTCTAACAAAGGTTCCTACATGCGTTCTGCGAAAGCATTTAAAATAAAAGGACGCTTTCATCCCCCACCCACAAAAAAAAATAACAATCCACTTGTCCGATGAAGAAATAAATGTATGAATATGCATTTTAGGAAATTATTTTTTATTACATGATGATTACAACACTGTTGTCCTAACATCAAAATTTTAAGGTTTTTAAACATTAGAGTCGGAGGCACCAGAAGGCGCGGTGGGTAACATTCGTAAGCATCTACGATCAGTGGAGTAGGGATGGGGGATAAGGGGTCCTCCTCCCCTTTGAATACAAGATATATTATTTTATTTAACGTCATATAACATGATCTGTCATAAAGCTACTTGATCCCCCCCCACCGTAATTTTTAAATTGCTACACCCTTGTCAACGATATCTGAGTGATTCCTTCCATAAACATTTTCCAATGTCACAGAAAATGACACTGAAGAAGCATAATTAGGTGATGAATCTACAAGGCTTGACTGAAAAATCCGGTGAATAATCACGGAAATCTGACAATATAAAATATTTGAAAAGATATACCTCATTGGCAGACCTGTAGCCAAACCGGGCCAGCAGGGACGCAGTCCCAATCGCCCCATCGAGCTATTTATATATATAGATTAATCCCAGGGTGCCCTGTGCCCCCTTTACCTTGCCCGGCCCCCTCATCCTGGCTACAGGCCTGTTCATTGGCCTTCAAAGTCCCCCCCTTTGATATAATGCACTTCTGACAACGTTTATCTGTATTGGAAACTTCTAAAAAAAGTCGTGCTTCCATAATGCTTTTAGTTCCCTCGTCATAGCAGCTTAGATGTGTGAAATGTTGGAAAACCTCTACACCTTCGGTGCAGATTTCAGTTTTGGAAAGAGAAAGAAATCTGGTAGGAAAAAATCGGTTACCGAATTTTACTACCCTCCCAATTTTCTTAATCTTGCACAGACAGACCTATTTCTTTTCTCAAAACTGAAATCTGCACTGAAGGAGCAGAGGTTTTCCGACGTTTCACAAATCGAAGCATTAACATACAGTTTTCAAAATTATTTGGGGGAGAGGCAATCACATATTATGTGCATATAAATCTTGCACTATGTCTAATTGCAATTTATTTCAAATTATTGTGGGAAGGGACAGGGGGCCACCTACGGGAACTCTACGCCCGTGCATCCAAGCTGCTGTGGAGAGGAAACTAAAAGCATTATGGAAGGAAAACTTTTCTAGAAGTTTCCAATAATTACATGAATGTTGTCAGCAATGCATTATATTAAAGGGAGGCTACTTTTAAGTTTAATGAGGCAGGCTCGTAGCTGAACACTTGTCACAAGCGACTTCGAAATTTTTTGAAGTTTTGAAGTTACAGTGGGCTTAAAATTCGTTAATGTTTTGATGTATTTTATTAATATATTTAATAATCAAACAACAATATCAATCAACGTTTATTGGCGTAGTGATACCAACGCCGATGGTATCACTACGCCAATAAACGTTGATTTATATTGTTGTTTGATTTAATCTGTGTAGTGTTCGATTTACATACATATTTAATAATACTAAATGTCTATGTAAACATGTATTTAACATTAATGAATACATTTCTTAATGTAAATTTTGCATTGAAAACTTACAGAGATATAGGCCTACTCAAATTTATAACTTCCCCTATGCTTATTATAGAGTAGATAACGACACAAACTTCTGTAAAAACATGATGTAGAGAAGACTTTCCGTAGAAATATATTTTAAATATATTTTTAACGTCAAAGAACAATTTTCGTTGTCATATACAATTTTATATAAAACAAAATAATTAAAATAAAATTCTAAAGTAATTTATTTAAAAAAAAACTATTTTCCAGGGGGGTGGTCTCAGATCCATCTAGCCCTAGTCTGCCTACGGCTTTTCAATGAGATATATCTTTTCAAATAATAACAACTTTATTTTTAAGAGACCATTAACATTTGTACAGAAATACAGTGTTGTTGTAGTTAATGATACATAGTTCATCTCCTCTCGAGAAACAATGGGTAAAGACAAAGTCTGACAAGGCCCATGCTTCCCGAGAAAATATATTTTGTTTATATTGCAAAGATATATAACCTAAATTCTGCCTTCACTTGACAAAGGGTGCAGTTGGCTCCCGAAACGTCGTGTTTTTAAACCTTAGTGTCGAAATAACTGTTTATAACCTAAATTATAAAAAACGAAAAGAAAAATATACAGGTATAATATGTAAGTAAGATCATTGTACATAATTAAAAAATATTTCACAATGCCAGATTTCTGCGATCAAGAATCACTGGACTTTTCAATCGCACCTCGTATTTGCCTTTTTTTCAAACCCAACTTTACATCGATGATAAATACCTCGTTGACATTTTCAGACACAACTTTGACAATTGCCTTCTAAAATAAGCACGGTTCAGAATTTTAGTTAAGTTTGAAAAATAAACTGAAACCGCTGGCTGGTAAAGCAAAAATTGTTTCTTCTAGTTTGCCATAACCTATATTTGTGAATCTGGAATTTCTCTCTATGGAGCAGTTAAAAACAAGCATAGAGAAAGAAACCGCTTCGAGAATGAGTAAGACATTCTGCTCATTCTCGAAGCAACTATCTACGTCTGCAGCCATCCAAAATAAAACCGGTCACCGCCAAACTATGCAAAACTAAACAACCCCATTCCGCTCATTAAGTGGACTACACTTTTTAATTGAAGTAATAAGCTTTTGTTTGCATCTACTGTTTAATACTAACGTATATACATAAGCCCTATCTAAAAAATACCTATTTAAAGGAAACAAAATAGCCAAGAGTTCCACAGTCCAGTTCTTTCTTTAAATGGGCGCCGTGGGATAAATTATTTGGGAATCACTGATATAATTAAAAAGAAAAGTAATATTACTAAAGTATTCATTATTATTATTATTATGGATTGGTGTGTTAATGCATATGATATTAATCGAATAAGAAAGAGAACAAATAAATAAAGAAAATACATAACTAAGGAGAGAAATTCATGCGATAAAAAAATAGATCAATACAAAGTAAAGATTATAATATTTGAAAACAGAAATCAATTTATATACAAATTTCAAAATGCAATACCAGTTTTAAAAATTGGAATTTTGACAGAAATACTTTAATTAAAATTATGACGTTTTAATTTTTTTTTAATTATGACAGATCCCATCGATTTTTCATCATAATGCTAGAACACTCGTAAAAAAAATATACGCCATTCACACACACATACTCCTATCATTTTTCTGTTGCCACGAAAACCCACAATAAGATAAATTTCATTTGATTAAAAAAAACTTGGCATTTTCAACATGTCCCTCATTCCATTTTCCTGTTTCGTTTAAACCTAGATGCTTTAATGCTTTTCATTTAATATCTGGAAGATTAGTTTGACTCCCTTCCTCTCGGATCTCAAACATTTCACTGGAAAAAAAAAAATCTGAGAAATTTTCTGTGTTTATTCCAAGAAACTAACGTTGCTGCCAAATCTAAACACGTATTTGAAAATGCAAGTTCTGAAGCAACTTCGGTATTATTTTATTTTAAACTAGCCCACACAAGCTACCTGGAAAAAAAATTTGACACATCTGTCTTAAAACTCTCTCTGTCCTCTCTCTCTCTCTCTGACTCTTACATGGACCCAAATATAGCGTGCACGAGACAAACTCTTAATAAAAGCTATTATAGCATTAATTCCTATTAATTAATCAAGAAAAGGTCCCTCACACAAGACCCAACACTATACCCATATATATGAATATGTATTGATATTGCCGCGTGTGCTCTTCGCGAGTATATATGTTTTTGTCTTGAGATGATGGTATGTACATATATTAATTGTAATGCCAAATATGCACTTTGGTACATTAATATGTGTTAAGTTGAGCATCTGCCTATTTGATTTGTTCAAATTTTAATAACTTTCCAATATATGCTTTTTATTTAGATCTTTTTACACGAAGTTATATTTGAAAGTTGATATTTTTTACATCATTTTTATGAACCATACCCGAATGAATACCAACATGAAATTACTAAAATTTTTCTCATTTTGTAGTAATTAATTCCCGTTTGAAATATCTATTTCTCATTATCCCTTCCCACCTAACATCTCGGTAAATATAATGGCACAACTACATGGTTTGTCATCTAGTTTTCTCTCCTCCTGAAATTTGTCGAGAATTTCAGTAGATCGGCTTGCAACGTCATACTCTCTCTCTCTAGCATCATACTTACGCGTCTCTTCGAAATTTATAACGCCATTTTCATGTGCTTCACGTTTCTCCAGGCTGTGGTTTTTTTTTGTTTTTTTATCATTGCAGCGATATTATGTCGCAAATATTTTTGTAATTCACTTCTGGTCGTATTTTCAATTAAGAATTTGCAGGTTTTTAGTGATTCAACATTATACTGATTCAAAAATGCTCGAAAGCTATCCAAACGAACCACGAGGGTATAAGCCCGAAGCGGGGGTGTGGAAAGGGACTACCCCACTAACCATCCACTGATACAGGTGTATATTATATTCAATATTATATGTCTTAATATAATATTGAATATAATATAATATATCATGTGTCTTAATCGCTTCACCCCCCAAGGTATCCACTGGTTCAAAAAAATTGCAGTGTCCCAAAAAACTATGAAAACTACCAATGCAACATGCGGACGGTAACAACGCCCGTTGCCAGTCGTTTTTGGCAACACTGCAAAAAGTCAGTGGTGACGGACTATGCAGTTTTACCAATATCATTGTTTTTTGTTTTTTTATGAGCTCACATTTCTGGATGATATGGCTACACTTACCCTCCCTCTCCCTTCAATGTATTTTAATACAATCATATAATTTCTCAAAAAGTGTTAAAGCTTGACAGAATGATGCCATGTTTTGATATTTACGAATGCAGTATGACCTTTCGGGAAATTTTTGAAATCCACGCAATTGATCAAACTTGTTCTTTCCTCCTCTAGACACGATTTAGGCAATCCTTCGAAAGGCCCTCAATTCAGGAATGATTATTTGTTTGTGAGATGTGTGAAGCAAGGACCAGTTTTAGAACATAAATATAGTAGTAGAGCTCTGATTATTCGAACCGGTCGCGACCGAAAGTTATGCGGAAAATCTAATGTTCAGATAGCTGGACAATTTTTTTGGGGGGCAAAAATTTTAGGAGGCATTATTATTAATTTTTAAAAGGGGGCAAGAAAGAGGCACGCTGAGTACGTATTAAATACTTTTTTTTCTTTTTTAAGTATAGCCTATATATATTACAGTTTTCCTGCTCCAATTCCTACCCTTCCCCCCCTTCTTTCCCCCTAAACATTCCCTTGTTAGGAGAAAATCTCACCATTTTTTCTTTCCAGAAAAAAATCTTTTCTTTATCATTTAGTCTGTCAGAACGTTCCTTCCTCCCGTGAAAACGACAATATTTAACGACATTAAAATTTAAATTCGGTTGTTTGAACAGTTCAGTTACTTAGACACTTCGAATAAGAGAAGTTTGGATAATAATCGCCGCTCTACTACATATGAAAAAAAAATAAACAAAAATAAACAAAAACATGTGAATTAAGACTACAGTATAAAATTACCCTCAGAGAATTTTCTCGCTTTTGGAAATGCCAACGGAACGAAGCCGAGCCCAGGAAGTATATATGAAAGCTGCAAAGATATCTGTATTCTTGCCGAGTTGAGTGAATCACTGAGT
The DNA here is from genome assembly GCA_006491805.2 of Dysdera silvatica. Classification (NCBI taxonomy): domain Eukaryota; kingdom Metazoa; phylum Arthropoda; class Arachnida; order Araneae; family Dysderidae; genus Dysdera; species Dysdera silvatica. Next base: position 127,605,717 of record QLNU02015003.1, on the reverse strand, counting down.
TTCAAAAATAAATCCCTCAGGGAATTCCTCCCCCGCCTATCATTTGTTTTTCTTGCGCTATTTTTTTTATTTTGCTTGACATAAACATCTATCCATTTTCTGAGCGTTTCAGCGACTTCTTATGTGTGGGGGATTTTGTTTCTTCCCATCACTGTCTTTCTCTTATAGCTTTGCCTCAGTTCTTCATCCCAGTTTTCGAAGTTTAAATAAGGCAGGTATGAATAAACACGGCATAAGTTTGATGCAGACTACGAAAATAACTTTAATCAGCGTTCCATTATGTACCAGCAAGTTGGATATAAATACAGTATAACTCGACTATAACAATCATCAAATGAGGCGTTGGAAATCAAGGCATTCTTCAAAGTAATGGAAAATAAAGAACTAGTCCTCCATTATCCACTACCAAAAAAAAAAGGAATAACTCTACCACTATCTTTATCGAACCCATTGTAGCTCGCCCTTTGCCAATGTCTAATTATGCCACTAAACGTAACAAATCGAAATTAGCTATTCGATTGACCACCAAAAAATCCTGTTTTAGCAAATTTCGTGGCGGCAAACCTTTCATCGAAAATTTGCCGCTGTCAAAAAGTTATTACCGTGGACTTCAGCCTACTTATCCTCAGAGCCGGATTTGCATATTTTGCGCCCCTAGGCAGAACATCTATAGGCACCTCTATCTACCCTCACCACCTCATCTCTCCACCATTTGACCCCTCAAATTTTATGGTACATATTTTATTCTAAAGCTGCGATAAATGAAAACTTAAATAATCATCATTCATTCAACTTGATAGGGGAAAAAACACAACAACAATCAAAATTTATTATTTATTTTTCATTATTTTTTCGACAAAATAACATTAAAAAATGTTTGCAAAAAAGCAAATTGAAAACATCCTGGAGAACCATCATTATCCTGCTGTTGCATAGCGTCTTGTAAGAGTTTGTTTTAACTATCGTTGTTATTTAGTTTCAATGTGAAATTTCCCTGAAACCATATGTGTCAAAGATAGAACATCACTATAGTTGCTCAAAGTGTGAGCTTCGTAAAATATTTTCGGTCGGAATTTTTAATCAAATTTAATGATGGAAACATATTTTTGGGCAGATTACAGTGTGAGGAACAAGAAAATATGTCAAAACTATTTTTTTTTTTTTTTTAATGTCTGGTTTTCGAAAATTTCGCCCCACTGTGTGGCGGCGATTTTTGAGGTCTGGCAGTTTCTCCAAGTCCGCGCCCTTAGGCTTGAGCCTAGTGAGCCTAAGGGTAAATGCGGGCTTGCTTATCCTATTGGTTAATACTCCACAGCTTGTGAGTCTTGTCCAGGAGTTAGATTCTGTGACCAGACTCAGCCCTCCCTCGTAATTCGGACTTCGTCGCTGGGGCCGTGCTTGGCCTTCTGTCCATGACGGGCGTTCGTCATTGTCTTCGTCCGCTGCGATCGCTTGGGGGCCAGCTTTCGCAAACAGTGGATGATACTTTGGCATGTGATGCCTGTCCGGACTATGCTGGTCTCGTGCGCCCTGGTTGCGGGGAATGATTTACGCCTGTTCTCTGCCGCTCGCGGCACCACACCCACTCAACGGTGTCCGGTGGTCTCCTGTAGGAATACCGGCCGGCCCGGGGTGTTCTTCCGCGCCATCCATCTATTTCGGCCGCTCTTCGGGGCGGACTGATCGTGGGTGGTCTCCGGTCGACGTTGAATGACGACAATCATGTGAGCTGTGCGTCTCTGTACGCCTGTTTCGATCGACAATCCCCTGCAATGCTCCCTCCCCCCCAGTGTCCCTTCTCGGTCCACTGGTCGTCATATCATATGACAAAAGCCTGTCTGGGAATACAGCGCTGCCCCCTTCGGCGGCCACCCTTCCCATTAATCTCCTTGCACAAACCACCACCATGTCCAGGAGTTAAACTTTACATAAACCTGCATTCGTTTTTGTTTTTTTAAATTTAACTCTTTTAAGCTAGCCAGTAAAAGAGTTAACTTTAAAAAAAAACGAATGTAGGCTTACGTAGAGTTTAACTCCTGAGCATGACTCACAAGCAATAGCGTATTTAACAACAGGCTAAGTAGGCTGAAATTTACGGCTGCAACTTTTTAACAGCGGCACATTTTCGACGAAAAATTTGCAAAAACTTGAATTTTTGATGGCCAATCGAATTGCTAATTTCAATTTGTTACGTTTAGTGTCATAATTAGACATTGGCAAAGGGCGAGCTGCGATGGATGCTACCTTGCAAGAGATTTAAAAGGCGCCAAATTTGCGAATACTTGCGAAAAGACGAATTTAAAATAATCGCCAGGGGCGTGAAATTAAGAATTTAACAAAAGCATCAAATCTCTGCCATGCCTCTAATTACTTTTGGTAAGATTAGGCGACAAAATCATAAATCCGCCTCTTTTCAAACTACAAGTGAAAGTCAATTAAAAGACGGTTCACCATCAGAAGATACAATCACACTAGAAAGCAATATTGAATGGTTCACCAGACATGATGATAACTAATTCGTCACCAGGCATGATGATAACTAATTCATCAAATGATAATAACTAATTCATCACATGATAATAACTATTTTTCCTATTTCTTTCCTATTTCTTGTATGGTATTTCTTCCCTATTTCTTGTTACGGTGCCATCCTCTCCTTTTAATGCAATGATGTGTTTCTTCCCAACAGATAAACTTCCTTTAACAACCCTAAGGCTCTTGTTATTTTCAATGGCTTTCCTTACTAGCTCACAGTTGAATTTTCTTATGTCTTCTTTCATGCTTTTGCGCAGAGTTTTACAAAGTTCTATGTACTCAATCCTGGAACTGGTATTTCGATTGTCCACCTTCATATCTCTTCGCCTTTTCATGAGCTGTTTCGTCTTCTCAGATAATTTGCTATTGTGCTTTTTACAGGTTACACCACCAATTTCCCCAGCAGTTTCAACTATTGTCTTAACAATGTTTTCATTTGCTTCTGAGATATCACTTTCATCAATAAGTCCTTCCAGTGCAGAAAAGCGATTTTTTAATTCCAACTTGAATGCCTCGGTATTTACTTTCAGTTTCATTAGATCCACCCTCTTACTTACTTGTTTCCTAATGAGCTTCTGTCGTTCTAATTTAGTATTTAAGTGCACTTTACATCTCACCATTCGATGATCACTTCCAGTATTAAATCTGTTCAGTACACTGCAATCTTCAATAATTGATTTCTTGTTTGCCAGGATATAGTCAATTTCACTAGTTCCCCCATTTGGGTGTTTCCATGTCCATTTTCTTTGCGGTTTCTTCTTAAAAAATGAATTCATGATGCTAAGGTTTTCAGCTTCTGCAAATTCGATGAGTTGATCGCCACGTTCATTCCTTTCCCCATATCCGTATTTACCAACCGATGTCTCTCCTTGTTCCTGTTGTCCAATTCTTGCATTGAAATCCCCCATGATGAGCTTGATATGTTGTTTCCCTTTGGTGTGTAACTCTTTGATTTCTTCATAAAATTCTTCAACCTCTTCGTCGGTATGGCTTGATGTTGGTGCATATACCTGTACTATTTGAAGTTGGTATCGCTGGGTTAGTTGAACAACAAGCCTCGCTGCTCGATCTGATGTACTTTCAACTTCCAGAAGACAGTCTTTAATTCTTTTGTTGATTAAGAAGCCAACACCACTTGTTCTTCCAGTTTCCGTTCCTCTATAGTAAAACAAATGTCCGCTTTTCAGTTCCACCAACTCTTCACCTTTTCTTCTAATTTCACTGAGTCCTACAATGTCCCATTTGATCTTGTCTAGTTCCTCTTCCAATTCCTGAAGTTTTGCTTCAGAAGCAAGGGATCGTCCATTAAACGTAGCCAAGGTCAATAACAAACGGCAGCCTGGGCCATTCCAGTGATTCTTAGCACCCCCTGCTTTCATGCCACACTGACCGCTGCCTTGATCAGGAGCACTCCAGCACCTGGAGACTAGGGGCCATGGTTTCTGGTGTGTCAACATAATGGAGGAATTAGCCATAATTTCACCACGCTGGCTAGACGGGTTGGTGAATTAGCCCTCCCCTTCCGCCTTTCTATCCGTGTAGCAAATATTAATTTGCCACATAAATAGAAAGCTCAGCCTGCACCACTTGAAGGCGGGGTAGGACACTAGGTTACTGGCCTGGCCGGTTCCACACATCGTCACATACGTTCAGCGTGTGGGTCTCCTTCCAGTTAGATACCAGCAACCCTTTTGCAGGCCATATATATATATATATACACATTAATTTTCATAAAAGGGAGCCCCAAAATATTATTGCGGGGGGAGCCCGGGATATTCCGTTACGCCACTGGATATACCTCTATAATATTATATTATTAATAAGCAAATTTTTAGCACGACAGGATACTTTATGAGATCACGTAGGTTCGAACTAACTTAAGTTTTTGTAATTCAAGATTGTGACGAGAAGTGAATGTACTTATTCATCCGTAGCATTTTTCGCAATGTTTGTTATTGTCGTTCATTATTTCTGGAGTCGGGTTGAAACTGTGTTATTTTCAGTGAATATGGAGCAATGTTAAAGTCTGAAAACTTTTCTCATCTGTGCCGACGATATGACAACATTAGATAAGAACTTGTTCATAGAAAAGAAGGGTTCCCGCCAGCAACCGTGAAATCATTCTTTTCTTTGCCAGCAGTTAGAGGAGGAATTGTGCAAGGGTTTCATTGGGAAGGGTGGCCGCCGGAGGCGGCGCTGTAATCCCAGCTTTGCCAGCAGTTTATCATTTGATGGAGCAATATCTCACCAATGAAGACACAATGCATTTATCAATAATTCCTTCCCCTTTTGTATTTAATAATTTATTTTATAATGACCGTTCACTTGCGTCTATTAGTTTAAGATATAAATTACTGTATACAGTCTATTTCGTGTTGGTTCTTTCAGATAAACTTGATATTTCAGAGAAAGAAAAGATGGTATATTTATCACACAAACAAAGGAAAGAAGATCGGAAAGCCTTTTCATGAAAATCACAAAATTATTTACTTCATTATATATTGATACCTATTTTCCATCTGTACAGAACAGCTTGGTCATTGTTGATGTAATAACATCAACCTTACTGACACGTACAGACCTGCAAATATTTCTATAGCAAGAACAAATCAAAATTCCAACATGAGCACAAAAATGTTTTTGTTCATACAATCGTTTTTATACAATAGCAACTTTATGGCAGCAACAGATGTCGAGGATTTTCGATATTCGAAGGCAGAGCCGAAAACGAAGCTTCAGACCACAGTATGGAAACAAGCTTAAAAGTATGGTCAGGGCCTGAATTGGGCGGGAGCCCATCAGATCCCGTCTTCGATACTTCTCCATTTTAGGCGATTATTTAAATATTAGCCGATGCTCGTAAATAAACACTGTCACGAAAAAGTAAGGAATTGGTGATTAAAGTCATGAATTTTGTTGTCCAAAAAAATGGACATAAACAATTGATATGATTTATCGATTCTTTTGCAGCCATTCGATTTTATCGATTTATCATTATGTTTGGGCACCTCCACTTCTTTTGTTAGAAATTGATCCCTGGGTATGATATTATATCAACATGCCAATAATTTAGTCGGAATAATTTTTCAACCATGGCGGTTTTGGAATTGTTTTTCCAGTATGATAATGAAAGATTATCCAGAAAATAAAACGAATGTATTCGTTATCTGATAATATGAATTCGGTGGCAGTGACAGATACGAACATTTCTTCATATTAAAACGACGCTCGTTGAACGTGAAGCATTCCATTAGAGGTTTATTCAATTCGAAATAACGCTAAGGCAATCATTTTATCCTTGTGAATGAGTCGTCTAATTCCGAATATTTTCATTTAACTTCAGATAGATCTTAACTATATCATAGATCAAATTTAATGTTATCTAATTATAAATCTTAGTCTATAAAGTGTGAGGAAACAATGGAAAGGTTGATCGTGACAGCTTTGAAGATTACTGGGATGTTCAGCATGGTTGAAAAAAACGGACCCGAAGGTACCTATTTGGTAAGCGTTGAAGGTGTCGGGTTAGATTTACTCAAACTGATAGCCCAAAAACTGAATTTCACAATTGAATTGTAACGCCTGAAAATCAATTGCTTGGAACTACAGATGAAGATGGAAATTGGACTGATATAGTTGGACTGCTTCAGAGAAAAGAAGCCGACTTTGCTGTCAGTGTGCATGTACATTACAATTATTTATCTGCATCAAAATTTTATTCTCCATATTACACCGACAGATCGTCTTTTTCAATAAAAACTACAGGTGAGAAACCAAAAGATTTCGTTTGTCTTTTCCCGTTTGAAAATTCAGTCATCTTGTTTGCATCTTGGTCATGGTGTCTTTATTCTTTTGTGGGATACTCTTTGCTTCAGCAGGAAATTCGTATAACAATATAACAAGTCTCGTCTGTCGGGGATCTTTGGAAGGATCCCATCTGTAATAGTTATTGACTACTTCGTTGGCTACGGTAATCTCCTGAAATTTCGAGAAGTTTAATGATGAAATTAATATTTTCAATTAACCTGCTGCCTTTTCGCATAATAATTTTTGCCTATCTTTCCATTTTATTATCATTTCTTGTATCTCCTGTTATGGAACGTCAAATCAAAATATTTGACGATCTTGCTGAGGCCAAAGAAAATGGTAATGTAAAAGTAACAACCTTCGAAGGTCTCATACCTTTGGTGAAAATGATGTTGAAGGTGGATATGTTAAAAGCTATCAAAAATATCTGGATACTAACCCAAGTGAGGCAGCTACTGACACCGTAGATTCTATACCGCTTATCCTGAACAATTATGCTTTTCTTAATATAGATTCGATCCAAAGAAGTGTGGTATTTGGCAGGGGCGGACTGGGCCGCCGGTGCGTCCTCATGGGTTATATCACTGGCACCTTCCGATAATGAAAGGACCCAGTCTGCCCCTGGTGTTTGGACTTGGCTACGATCGCAAAATATTTCTCTCAGAGGACAGCTACAGTACGACGGAAATTGTCATTGCTTTTTGGAGAGATTTTCCTAATGTGGTAAAACTGAACTCTGTCATTCAACGTAACATACAAGCGGGAATGTACGAAAATATGATAAACCACCGCTTATTCCGTCTTAAATTGAAGTCCAGTGGACAAGAGACTACAGATGGACTATAGTAATCACTGTCATGGATATCATCGGAGCATTTTGGGTACCGACTGTTGGTTTAACAATTTTTCTCATTTTATTCGTTTTCCAAATGCTTTCATCAAGATTTAAAAACCCAAACAGGAGAATTAAGGCAAAAATTTCACCATTGCAAAAACGAAAGCGAGGAGAACGTAAATCGTTAAAAATGGTGAAAATCATGTAAAAACGCAGAAGTAACACGGACACACTAACGATTGTAAAAAAAGTAAGAATTTTGCAACCTCTTTCTCGTAAATTGGATCGTTTATTAGAAAAAATATACCTAAAGTAAGGGCACAGATTTAAAATCATGTATGATAATTTAGGACTTTAAAAGTGGTCGTAGATATAGTCGGTATTTGATGTCTTTTGAAATTAATGTTTTGTTTGTACGCATATTTAGGTGAATAGAAAAGCAAACAAATTTTTACTATTACTATTGCCTGAAGTTCATTATAAGGTATCATCCAAAAAGTTTAAGAATTTCTGGTCTTCCTGTTAGTTTATTCATTCCATACATTTCAAATTCTTTTAGAAAATTATAAACTACACTTTTAGATCTTTTAATTTTGTTGGAAATTTCATGGCCACTCAATCCAGATCCTTTAAAAGCAGGAATTTTCCTTTTTAGGTAAGAAAAGGTGAGTTCTTTCATGGCACATCGTACAAAGTATTGCCGAAAGCAAGGCGGTATTTTATTTAGAAACAAATCTTTATATATTTGAAACGTTGTACCACACTTTCAAATATGCAGTACTATAATTTAAATGAAAAATCAATAGTTAATACTTTTCCAACATATATAGATTTAAAATTCACAAAATAAATTTATACCTATTTATTTTGGAAAATTTAACTAATTTACATGAAAAATAACTTAATTTTATCATGTTTTTCCCTAAGAAATTTGCATACGTTTCCGTCTAAAAGATTTCTAGATTTGGCGGGTTTTCGCTTGTCCTTATACTTTTTTCGCGCACCGCAGATCTCAATTTTTTCGTCTGGGACTGGGTTGCCGTTGATTAATGTTCGTAAGTCCTAAATTATAGAATCAATTATCATTATATTAATTGATATTATCAATTATCATTATATTGATTGATATTATCGATTATCATTATATTAATTGATATTATCGATTATCATTATATTAATTGATATTATCAATTATCATTATATTATTGATATTATATTATCAAGGCCAGAAATTTTTATTCTAAACGTAAATGCTTGATTCGGGTTCTCCTTGATGATTCAAATTCTGTCTAAATAATTTATGGATTTAAATTTGAGTTTTTGTATCGTGACTATTCACACGACAATGTCTTCCCGTGTGGCTTGCCCTCGCTACAAAAAGCTTTAGTTGTATAATCTCCCCTGGGTGATGTGGGCTTTGTCAGACTATCTGTAACCCAGGCAGGCATGAACTAAATTTGTAATTTTTGACTATTTAAGTCAAGGTATTATTTACATACTTTAAATTTCTGACGAAACTAATAACGACGTGAGTTACGAGTTCGGCAGAAAATCATGTTTCTGCCAAAATAAAGTTGCTAAAAAAAGTATCATTACACTCGAACCCGAGTTACTTATACGCTACCGTAGAGCTATTTCTGTTTTCTTTATCATACCTTTCTCAAAAGTACTGGACCTAGTGAAAATAAAGAAATGAAAATAAGAAAAAGGCCTGCTGATGATATTGGCGATGATCTCAGATTTGGCGACAGAGAAAGCTATAAATATGAACATTTCAGATGCAATTTCTTACAATTATGTTAAACTATTAGAGAATTTTCTATGAAAGATGACTAATAAATTATTTTATTTCAAATTTTCATACAGATACGTGTCAACAATGTTAGTTTAATTCTATATTCATGTAGTTGGCGTCTTTTTGTCTTAATATTAATTACACAGTTGCTGTCGAAATTTCTAACTATCAAATACCCTAAATGGTAAATTTGGCTTAACTTGAACTTTAAGTCGTTTGGTCTCCGGTTGCAGCTTTCTTCCTCCTGGATCGACGTCTCTTACCACTTGCAATCTTCTTCGTTTTCCTTCCGCCTTTCGTTGATAGTTTGCTCCTTCTTCTTCTTCCTCTGGACTTCCTTTTCTTCGATCGCTTTTTAGATCCACCTTTCGAACTCCTCTTCCTGCGTCCAGCCGTAACTCTATATTGACCTTCACTATTCTGGATGAGGAGGCCATCCTTCAAGGAATGGTTTAGAATGGTCTCAATAGCCGACCAGTCTTTCTCGATACCCACACCATGCACTTGGCAAAGGAACGCCTTGATATCAGCGATATCAAATCCATTCTTGTGGCTGAGTCCTTCAAAGGCATTTAAAGCAAGTGGAGTAATCGCTTCGACAGTCGACGATGAACTGAGTGTGGAATGCTGCATCGTCGAAGACGTGAATTTAGGACGATTTACGAATTGGATGAAGTTGTGCATGGTTAAGTTGCAAAATTATATAAAACTATTGAGAAACTAGTACCAAAAACGACCGAGCTATTTATGAACTTGTGTTCTTAAAATTTGTGATTTCGCGAATTCTCGTGTTATTGATATCGATTTGTGCTGTATTTAATTATGCGCATGAAAATAACTTTGTCTTAAAAAAATGAAGGCTTTGGCCACACTTGGGGATTTGATTCGTAGAGGACAAATTTTCAGAGCATGACACACACGCATTTTTGTTCCGCAAGGATTGTTGTCGCTATTTCCAACAACATATCTTTTCCAGAAGAAGTTTTAGGAAAAGTAGACACTAAAGAATGTTATTATCGACTAAAATCGTATTTTTTTTTTTTTTTTTAAATATCGGTAAATTTTTTGGGGCTCTCTTATTAAAGTTTGTTGAGCAAGGAGGCTCATGCTCCACGGTCCCATAGAGCTCTAAACCCATGGCACGATGTCAACCACCTCTGGGACAACAGAGCAGCCTTCGGCGACCTGTAATAATAACAAACAATAATATTAATCTTTTACTTATTTCAGTGGCAACAGTTTTCCTCGCTTGGTGGTTAAAATGTGTACAATATATCACAGCCGACAAAACCTTTTCCTTTTGCACCTGTGTGTACTTCGTGCGGAACTTTAAAATTATGAACAAAATTTCATTAAATACTATTCAAGGTATTGCGTTATAACGAACAGTTATTTCGACACTGACTTAGGGATTAAAAACACGAAGTTTTGGGAGCCAACTGCTTCCTTTGTCAAGCGAAGATGCCTTCGCTTGACAAAAGGATCTTTGCAAACGTTTCGGGAGCAGTTGACTCCTTAAACGTCGTGTTTTTAAACCTTACGCCAGTGTCAAAATAACTGTTTGTTATGGAATCTCCTGGTGAAACTCTGTATTGTTTCGTATTGCATTATGTGCTACATTATTAATTCATCGTCAACATCGAAGAAAACGTCGGATACATCCTATATTAATCGACAGGTCAAAAACTAACCTGCTGTTTCGCGTGCGAGTTATTTGGAAAAGTTGTCCGCAATAAACGGCTCTGTATTTTCACAAAAGGCTGGGACAAAGTCCAGTAGTTAAAAGCAAGATGTCAGAGTTCCGTGTAAAGACGAAGAATTCTTGATATATGGTTGCAGAACCCAAATGAGGTTCGTCTTAGAACGTGCAGTGTGTTCTGCATAATCCTTAAGTCGCACCGATCATGTAATACACCCCACAAACCATAGAAAGAGGAAAATACATGAACGCATCGCTGCCTACCCCACCAACACTGGCCTACGCAGTGGGGTGATGATTGGGTTGTAACCCCCATTGCAATGAAATTTTGTATATTTAACATAGGAATATGTGAGTTGTAGCTCTATAATTCCACATAAACTTTCTGCTATGCCCCCCCCCCTACGTACCCGGTGGTTGCCCCATTGGCACAAATATTACATATTTGATTCAGATAATTAGAGGTTATGTTCGCCAAGGTGTAAAACGAGAACATACACAATACAGTTATATGCACAATATATAGGCTACTGGATGGTTATAATTAAACTTGGCCTGTTTACAGCACCCTGGAGCTCGAACCGTTCAACGGATTGACACCAAAATCGGTATATAGACTATCCAAACGACGCGGAAAAGGAATCTGCAAAAATATTTACTTCAAAAACGTTCGCTATGGGGCGCTTTTTAGCGCAATACTGCAAAAGCAAATCAATTATGCAGATAAGTTCTTGAGAAGGGTGGCCGCAGAAGGCGATGCTGTTTTCTCAGACATCGTACGCTCCTGTACGGATCGACAATCTCCCCTTCGCCTATAGGTGTTAAGACCTTTTGATGTTTGAAGTTATAGTGGCGCCCTTGCCATTAAATTTATGCACAATATCTATAGTTCGTTCACGAAAAGTAGTCCGATGGTACCGTTAGAAATAACGGGAGCTGACGTCACAAACGGCCTAGCCGATTACAGCAGAGGGGAGGACGTCATTTCAGAACTGGTTTTTGGCGCAGACAAACGTTCACTAAAAAACAGTTCTGAAATGACACCCTTCCCTCTGCTGGAATCGGCTATGCCCTTTGTGACGTCAGCTCCTGTGATTTCTAACGGAACCCTTGGTCAATTTTTCGAGAACGAACTGTATCTATCGAATTTCCAATTTATCGAAATACAACGTTTCCACAATTATTTACCACCACCCGAAGGGAACATTTCAGAAGCATCAAAGTTCCGTGGTCGGTGTATCGTTTCGGACCCGCGCAATTCGAGTTTCTAAGGTCTAGTTGTGGGGTGCCAGAAAATATTCTATGTGGAAATAGGCCTTTTGCCCAATTTTGGAAATTCAGGTAGTTCAGTGATTGTTTAAAAAAAAAAAAGTGTAGGAGGGGGGGATGAGAAAGCCAACAATTCATTTGAGGGCTTTACCCCCCC
>QLNU02015003.1:127569115-127593520 GCA_006491805.2 Dysdera silvatica | reverse complement strand
AGACATGGTACAAGAGCTCTCAACTAGAAGTGAAGAAGTTGGACTCAAGATGAACCTACAAAAAACTAAGATCATGTTCAATAATTTTGTAGAGGAAACAAAAATACAAGTTGACAACACTGAGCTAGAAATTGCTGATTCATATATTTACCTTGGCCAGCTGATTTCAATGGATGGCAACATTATGAAAGAACTCAACAGACGTATTAAACTTGGCTGGAGTGCATTTGGAAGAAACAGTTTTATCCTGAAGGGGAAATTGCCTTTGTGTCTAAAAAGAAAGGTCTTCAACCAGTGTGTATTGCCAGTCCTCTCTTATGGATCAGAGACATGGAGTCTAACAGTTGGAGCAATACGAAAGTTACAGACAACGCAAAGGAGCATGGAGAGGTGCATGCTTGGAATAACTAGGAGAGATCGAAAAAGAAACACTTGGGTGAGAGAGCAAACTAGAGTAGAGGACATCATTGTTAAAGTAAAAGGACTGAAATGGCGATGGGCTGGGCATATTGCAAGAAGAACTGATCAACGATGGACAACAGAAATTCTGAACTGGATTCCAAGAGACCACCGAAGACCTAGAAAACGTCCTCAAACTAGATGGGTGGATGAAATAAGAAAACAGGTTGGGGTGACGTGGAAACGAATTGCTCAGGATAGACTTGTGTGGAAAGCATTTGGAGAGACCTTCATCCAGCAGTGGATAGATAATGGTTGAACATGATATATATAGAAAAGTATCTACATAATTACTTTTCAGCTACTCGAATGAGGTAAGCTTTTACGTTTACACTTGATGGCTCAAGCACAACCAAAATTAATCATACTGCAACCGAACCAGCAGTTTCACAAGAGATGAATTTCTGGGATTCCAACACCAGAATTTGAACCAGTAGAAAAAAAAATATAGCTGCCGACCATCAACAGAATTTAAACTCAGATTTTCCACACAACAGATAACTGTACTGTCTCCATGCCACCATACAGCTCATTGTCTAATCATCTTGGATTTGTTTTATGACAAACTGACAGTCAAGGTTATGCTGCTTCCAAAAAACGTTTTAGAAAGTGTGTTGTGCTTAAAAATGAAATAGGAACACTTGTATGGAAAAGTTAAAAGCTTATCTTAACAGTCAAAATTTTAAGGACAATGCCATCTTAACAAGGGAAGGGCCCGAGCTGGACGACGCCAATTTTAATGGGAGTGGTCTCATTTGAAAGCTCTCAAAAAATTGTTAGACACGTATTTGAGCGTTTTTCAGCGTGGGCCTTAATATAGATGTCAGGTGCCAAAGAAGGGCAAAATTTGGGGCATTTTCAAAGATTTCAAACGGCTTTATCTCGGTTAAAATTTAGAGCTTTTGATGCATTAAATTAGAGAGTTTTGATGCATTGTATGCATCTTTCAAATATATCGAATACTTGTTTCAGGATTTTTCGGATAAAACATTAAATGTTATTTTGTAATTTTGGATATCGCCTCTATTACTGCTATTTATCGAAAGACTTCTTGGCAGTTTGGTGAAATCAATGGCGATCTTTCTAGAAAGCTGGCTGTTTGCGTTTGTATTATTGAATATGCATAAAACATATAAAAGGAGGTTGAAATATAAATTCACACATTAAGGATACAAATTAATGATCGAAGATCTTACTCTTCATGGGAAATATCGTACATTTATAATTTATCTTCGCTCAATAACTTGCATTCGTAATACCCCAAAAACTACCTTGCATCAGAATAGTGGGCCACCCAGAATTTTTCCAAAGACTTGTGTATGTGTGTGTGCAGGGGAAGGCTGTTAACACCGAAAAAATTTTTTCAGCTGTCATATTAATTAGCAAGGTTGTTGTATTCTGCACATTTTTCTTTTCCAAGAGCAATATCAAAATAATTTTTCTGTTTGGTCAACCCAAGCCCTGGCCCTTAGATCCTGGGCACCATCGCTCCTCCCCCCCCCGTGGGTGCGTCACTGCGTTAGAGTGTACTACTTTCTTCATCATGTATCGCTCGGGGTTTTTTTGGAATAGTAAAAGGATTGCATTATTCTACAGAAATAATTTTCTTTCTTTTCCCCTGTATTGTTATAGAATGAGCATGTTGTATATGAGTAATTAATGTATGTGTGTGTTAGTTTACATTTCATTCAGATTGATATTAAGTTACAGAAAACTTGTGTAGGAAATTATAACGTCTTGACAATTATTATGACTTTAGTTGCAAAGAACGTTAGCGAAAGTGAATATTTGTTACTTACAAAAACAAAAACAGATTTCTCAAAAATATACAAAAAAAAATTCAAGTAATTTTTTATTCTGATCAAATAATACATGTTAAATTTAACAACAATATATATGATTGAATGAAATGCGATTATTTGTTACTGCGTTTGCCACAAAATATAACTCTCTCTACTCTTTACAGGTTCAAGTGAGATAAGAGCAAGCTGGTTTTCAACATCTTTCTGGAAATATCGCCAATGATTTCGCCGAATTGCTAATAAGTCTTTTAATGGATATCAATAATAGAGGCGATGTTCAGAATTGAAAAATTGCATTTGATGTTTCATCCGAAAAATCGTGAAACATGTATTTGATATATTTGAAAAATGCATACAATGCATCAAAACTTAATTTTTAGCTCTAAATTTTAACCGAGATACAGCCGTTTGAAATCTTCGAAAATTCCCCTAATTTTGCCATTCTTTGGCCCCTGCCAACTATATTAAGGCCCATGCTGAAAAATGCTCGAATACGTGCCTAACGATTTTTTCAGAGCTTTCAATTGAGACCACTCCCATTAAAATCAGCATCGTTCGGCTCTGGCCCTTCCCTAGTGAGACAATGTCCTGCTAGGACTCACAATTTTCCAGGTTGTGGATTAACAGAAAAATTGGCAACCACTGGAAAAATCCCCATTGACTACTTACAAGATAGATGCAAACACATTACCATCACAACACCAGAGTTTCAAATTTTATAACTTTGTATTATATGCATCCTGCACATTTAAATGCAGTAGATACTTCACATATCAAAGTCAACCAGTTTCACCTCACTTTTAATATATAATAAAAAAAATTCTGTGACAAGCGGAGGCTTCTAATCACAAAACTCATAAACCTGCGATACATGAAAGTTCTATCATATACATACACTGCAACGGAATAATTACCTATCAGCTCCAGCGCACGATAACATTTTATTGATTCGAATCACATGGAAGGGATGCAACCGCATTCGTAAGTGGAAAGCATCCTTGCCGCAGGTCTTCACTAGGTATTTATTAGCGCAGATACGCCCAGCCTCCAGTGCTTCGGAGGAAATCTGTTCGAACTCCTTGGATACGAGATGAACACACAGCGGAAGTTCATCAACCCTAGCTTTCTTCCTGCCCAAATCAAAAATTCGAATTTTCGGATCTGGAAAAAAGACATTAAAATCACCTAAATATGTTTTCTTGAAAATGTAATATAAATCAATTGAAACAATTTCACTTAAGAATGCATTTACAGGGTGTCTACTAAAAATAAGAAACCCAGTTCCTTGACCTTTTCTTGACTATTTTTGTACATTCCTTGACCTTGAAAAAAGTTTCTCTCCCTGTTTTTTACAACTGATAAAATAGCCATATAAAAAATAGCTAAAAATCCATGAACGTTGTCAAAATGATGCAAAATAACTGAAAATAAATAAAAATTGCCAAGCTATGACAAAAAACAAAACAAAACACCCGTGACCTATAACATCAATTCAGTGCTCTTTTCTTGACTTCCATGACCTGGTAGATATCCCGATTTACAGTAAGACATTACACAACGAAATTGCACACATCTAAAAAAAAATATTAAATGTAATATACAATAATTTCTGCCACCCACGTATATATTATAGCTCAAACTAGAGCTTTTTTCTTTTTGGAGAAAAAGAGACGCTTTCCCCATCCTGGATTCGAACCAGGGTCTCTCCGTTTAGCCCGGAGTGTCTTGGACCGCTAGACGAATGAGGACAGGAAACAACGCTCTCTTTCTCCGTATGTAAAGGTGTTAAGGTATTATTACCCTCCGCAGGGATAACACAATTGCCAAATATGGTCAACACAAGAAAAACTCACAAAAATCTCGCCCCGGAGGCTTTTCTGTGTTGACCATATTTGGCAATTGTGTTATCCCTGCGGAGGGTAATAATACCTTACATCATTAAATTTAATGCAAAATTATAAAAATCCCCAATAAAGGAGCAACACCTACCTGGAACACCCCTGCAGAAACGAGATTTTGGGTACGGCTTATTTTTGCAGTACCGATAACTAGAAGAAACAATATTTCGCATTAGCACTTATACTAAACCACAACAATTTTGCATTACAGTTGAGCACACAGACGCCCCATTACTAATAATGGATAGAGAGGTAATTTTAAAGAAAATTGAATTCCAACCAGCGACTATAGAGTAAAGAGAACAATTTTAAAGATTTAAAAACTATAATTGAAGTTACTATAATTAGTCAACCACCGAGTTTTGTTTAAAACAGTGGCTCCCAACATTTTATTGCCTCAGCACCATGTATGTAACCCACAACCCTACTATGGAGTTGGAATATGTATGTTCCAATGGCTTTCGAACATACAAATGCAGTAATTGTGGGAACATGGTCTACAGAGTCTTCAGATTATACCATGATATCTGATGACAATTTTTACTATTGAGATATTAATAGTTTTTAGAAAATTTTAAGGAACATCTAAAGTATTCCCCTGCACCCAATGGGCCATCCATAACCAAACCCCCATGATCTGAGGTTGGGAATGCCAAGTTTAAAACATCAAAATGAATATTACCAATACCAAACTCTTTAACATCATTGCAAAATACAGACATTTTAAGCAATGTAACACAGAACAGAATTGATGGTTAAGTGCTGTTTATTTCAGTTTTCGTATTTGAATGTTCCACCCCCTAAAATTTAAACGAGTCATTCAGTTTGGGACTGACAAAACCTGTTACCTTGATGATGGAACTTACATCCACAGAGGTGCATACTGCAAAATAGTATCAGAGGAGAGAGTAAGTACACCACGTAAGTAGAAACAGCAGCAAGAGGAAAGAAAAAAGTTGAAAATGTTTCCCAATGTTGCAATTATCCTTGATGACTTAATTATAAAAACTAAGCATCTACACACTAGAAGCACTTTCTTTGTCCCAAATTGCTGGTAAGACAGTCACTATACTATGAGCAACTACTACAATAGTGCAATGGGAGAAAACTCTTGCCCTTTTTTCATTTGGCTGTATGTATATAGACATAACAGGGTTCATACGCAAAAACAGAAAAAATTCAAGGACTATTCATATTTTTAAGGACTAAATTCAGGATTACAGACATGTACTTGAAACATAAGCGCCAATTGTTTGCCAGTAAAACACACACAAAACTTTACATTTTACTAATTAATTCTCCAGCAGAAAATATATATGGTATAAAATTTTGTAAACACTCCAATAGTCAATTTTATTTAATTCTGAGGATTTATATATATAAAAAAAAAAAAATTATTCGACTACACAAGACATGACGAATGACACCAATCTAATATCACTGACAATTTTACAACATGTAAAAACAAAAACAGTTTGCACAAAATCAACATTCATAGTTCTTGCATTATTCCTTCAATAGAAAATGTTACAGTCATGACTAATAAGTTATTTGCAACAACAATCAGTATGTGTACTGCATTAGTTCAGTTTTGCTTTTAATTCTTCTATCAATTTATCAAGATCAGCAACTTCTTCCTTTTTTCTATTAGCCATTAGCTCTAAAAACAGGCAGCCCCCCCCCATAGAACTATAAATTACATAAACTGATTAAATATATTGAATAGATAAATCTACTACTGAATTAATCTGCACGCCTCTGCGTGTGTAGATAACGAAAGCATAAGGGGGAAATATCCCGAAATATATGCCGCAAAATCTTGGCACAAATCGCACGCTATTTTTTAAAGTATTACGAGAACGTTTTTCTAAGATAAAATGCTGCGAGTAAAGTTATTCAAAACGTTTTACTGAGCGTATTCACTGGTATGAATTTTTTGTGAAGTCCATGTACTGAAGGCGAATCTGGTTCTGTCTTTAGATGATAGTAGCAAATAACCAGTTCATCAATAGTGCTGCATGGTTGCTATTGGCGATATAAGTGCCAATGATTTGGAGAAGAGAAAAAATACTAAACAGTATAGTCAATAATAATGTAAGCTAGAAAAACAGTCCACCTGGCGAAATAAATGTGATTTTGGTGCAAAAACATAAAAATTTAAACTTTTGTGGCAGCATTTTCGATTTGGCACAGGTGTGTGATCAATGGGAATGGGTTACTTTTCACTTTCACGCTACTTGTCCAGACTTTCTAGAATTTGATCGGCTGAAACAAACCCTCAAAAAAGGTAGGTGGATTATAAAGCCAGTTTAGAAAAATCGCCACCGAGCACCTCTACTACACATTTTTACTCAGTGAGTGAGAAAGTTGCAACTCACTCATATACTGACTAGTTTACAAGCCAGCGAGGAGTGTGTAAACTCACCCAATGTAATTGAGGCTTTAGGGCAATAGTTCCCAACTTGTGGTATGTGACAGAGTAATTGGGAGGTACATAAAAGAATAAAAAATACGGTTAAAATGAAAACACAAAACCAAAGTTACGGATTTTTGCTTTACAAAGAGACATGTATGCCAAAGTCCAATAGCCCACTTGCTAGTTCAAACTCAGATCCATGAAGCAAGTTCATAGTTGAAATGAAATCAAACGGAATGCTTGAAGACATCAAAATGGGTAAATATTACGAACTCAAAAATAATCTAATCCATCAATAAATAACTCAATATTACGAAGGCGATGTGGCTAGAAGTTATTTCAATGCTGTTTTTATTTGCTGATGTCAGGCTATTATTAAAATTTGAATTAAATTGTAAAATAAAAGCCTATAAATGTCATTCATTTGAATAACCAAAGAACATTACTACCTATGAAAACCGAATATTTTTGCACAGAGGGATGGGTAAGGGGCTAATTTGACTATGAGAATAAGGGATACTTATAAATGAAAAGCCTGATCAAGGGGGTATTGTAAGAGAAAAATGGTCGGGAACTGCCGACCTAGAGGAACCTAAAAAACAGATCACTAGGAAATAAGGAGCAAGTACAAGGAACTATTTAAATATGAGTAAATTTTTTGAATCGTTCCCCATAGGTTGTCTGTCTAACCTTTTTGGGCAGCGGGCCACTTCAAAAATTTCTATACACCTTCATAGTTTCTTCTGGTTATTTGTTCACTTAAGGTGTGGGGGAAGAGGTCACCTATGCAGTTTTTCCCCGATTTCTGAATTTTTTCATTGCAAACAGTTGTCGGCGGGAAAGATTGTGGCCCACGGGCCATACGTTGGACAACCTTAGTTTACCATTACCTCATTACAAGATTTAAACTGATTAAGTTACAGGAAGTGTGTGGTAGCAGCAGTGAGGTCCAGGTAGTCAAAACACAGTAACTTTTTATTACAAAAAGGACTGCAAAGACCATACCGCACACCTTCCTATCTCAAAGTAACCCGATTCAACACAGGATCAATGAAATGAACTAATTTACAAACAAAGCTTCATGACAATTAAACCCAAAAATTTCCTTTTAAAAACATTTACTTTAGCACAAATTAGACATGAAGTCAGTACAAGATTTCATTTTTCCTTTTAAATGTTGCAAATATCCTTGATAACTTAATCACAGAAATTAAGTATCTACACACTAAAAGCATATTCTTTACCCCAAGACACAAAAATGGCGATTACTATAAAAGTGATCACCAGGGATGAAATGGGAGAACCAAACGAGTTAATATCTTCATCGAATGTGACACAAAAATATAAAGCACTGGGCACTACCACAAGGCGAAACTTATTTTCCTATACAGTAGAAATGCAGCCACACACTCATGTTACTGATTCTCGAGTAGGAAACACTGCCTCGAAAATCTACGACGGCAAATTTTATTAGTTTTAAAAACAAAATGGTGGCTGTAAACAGGACAGAGGAAAAATTTAGAAATTTGTGCATGCAATAAAATTTTTAAGACATTTACACAATTTATAAAATGTCTTGTGCAGTTCAAGCCAGCAATTTTAAAATCAAGTGATAGTATATATGTATGTACACATGGTTGGTGGTCTTTCCACTTAGGAAAATACTCTTTTAAATCAGAACCATGTGTACCAGAAAAAACACAGAAGATTTAAAAGTCAAATGGCAGAATAAAACAAAGCAGGAAAAGAGTATATAAACACAAACCAATTGTAGCAGTACCAGTGAAGCATTAAAACTCAATAAAAGCAAATATATTAAGCAATTATTTTTATAGGTGTAGTAATATTAATGCCAATGTTATGGCACGGTTAGATGGTGAAATGTTCACAAAGAAATATTTTTCGAGTTTGGTGAAGCACGATCCCACAATCTCCAGTTATCCAGACGGGAGCTCTACCAACTCAGCTACGAATGACGAACATTCAATCCCTTATGAGCATATTTACAGATTATTTTCCGAAACCGGATATTTCGCCGAATGAGGCAGTACATGGACTGCTTTTTAAACCTAATTGCGAAGAGATCGGTATTAAATTCATCGAAACGCCCTTGCAGCAGATGTATTTATACAAATCGGACACTACGCAGATTAAATTAAGAAACATTTTTTATCAACGTTTTTTTTTAAGCATAGTAATATAGTAGTAAAAAAAGAAAGGTTACCACAACAGAGTTGAAGGGGAGAAGTGCTAATCACTAAGAAAAGTCACAAATATTATGAGAACCCTTCAAAAAGCTACTACAAAAATACGCTCCAAATAGTATGTCCAAAAATCATGGCAGCAACACCATGTTAATTAAAAATGAACGATATGCTAGAAGATTATACAAAAGCTAGTCTTAATGCATAGGTTTAAAAAAAAATTTAGATTTTAGTATACTGCGGGAGAGAATTCATTGTTTTAGAAGAGGACCATGATGCAACCAAAGTAAACATAAAAAAACACGGATGAGGTTGTACCGCTTTGAAATACGGCAATGCAGATGCATGAGAAAAAATAGAGAACCGCTTATTTACAAAAAAACCCTGCAAATTAGAAATTAACATAGAAAATATAGGGTACCAGGGAGGAAATATACATACAAAAAGTTAAACACTGATAAAAGACCGGGTGATCTTTTTCATTGCTATTTTACCAGTGTTTAATCTTTTATATGCAAATAGAAATTAATAGTTACATTTCGAAGAACCTGAATGGCAGATATGATCAGTACATGGGAAAACCAGATTCCACACCATCTACAATTAACAGCTTCAGAATGAGCCAAAGATTTATTACCTTTATGTCCAACGATGTTGCATCATCATCATGGTTCCCACCCCTTTTATCCTGATGAAATTCAAGGACCTTATATTGTCAATCGCAATGTACATAAAAATTAAAAATGCAAGACATTATAAGCATAATATAGGAATTAGGGCGTTTAATTACATTGCTCCTTTTCCATTTTGGCACACTGCTAACAAAAGCTACCTTTTTTGCTTTCCTTGTATTAGCCATGTTCGCTGAACAGGGGAGGAATTGGGGATGTCTGAAGCACTATTGGGTTTGAGAAATACCTTTTTTTTCTTTTGCCAAAAAGATTTTTAAGAAAATTTCAAGGATTTTTCAAGGACCAACCACATTTTGGCAGTTTTCTAAAGGGTCCCAACTTGGCAAAAAAATTCAAGGATAGTGGAAACCATGATGATGGATCGAAGCTAACACCATCGCATAATGTTCAAACCACAATATAGTTACACATAATAAAGGTTATTGGTATTGAATAAGCTTAGATATTGTTGTTGCTATGTCATTCTTTTTAGGAACAGAAAAGGGCAGGGCACTTCTATAACGAATCTTTACATGCTTTAATTAATGCTAATAATTAACACTAACAAATCAGGTTACTAATTAAAAAATAATTAAACCATTTTAGTTTCTCTTGAAAGAAAAAAAGACTTGACTATCGCAAAGGTGGTAGTACAGATACCGTCCCACAAGTTCAATTTTCCCCTAGAAATGAGAAGGAAAGTCGCTGTAGGTGGGGTTTGACATCGGTGATTTTAACACGTCATACAGAATGGGACATCATATGGTGTTTCTCTGTGGAGGTGGTAAGACGTTTTGAAGCTGATTTGTCGTTCGTTTGAGTGTCATGGCAATGTTGTAGCGATTGGAAAGATGTCGGAACATTTCAATATGGATTTTTTTTGAAGGAATATCGTCAGATTGGTTTGTGGGAGAAGGTTTGTTTGGTTCAGAGTAGAAGGTCCCGGTTTGCAAGGTGCGCTTGTACACTAGGCCTAACGTGGATGACGGTGTATGTAAAGGGGTGAAGTTATCTGACAGATAAAAAGGAATAAAAGTTAGTATGCCGTTTTTATTTTGTTCGCTGCACTGAGAAAAAGTAGCAGGGGGAAAGTTTAGGAGGCGAAGGGGATGGAGGTTGGGAGTGGAAAGGGAATAGAGGGAAGTAGGAAGAGACTGCAAGGAAAACGGGTTGGGAGGTTGAGAGGGGAAGGAGAAAGAACATGGGTAAGAGGTTAGAGGGGTGAAGGCTGGGAGTAGGAGGGAAAGGGGCAGAGTCTGTAATGTGACATAAGCAACATGGCGGCAAGCCAGGACAAAGTTGCCAAGTGTGTTGGAAACACGTCCCACTAAAAAACGAAATGGGACAGTATCTGTATAAGCACCAAATCGATGGTTATACGCAGGCAAGGCACACAGAACCAAAAATATAATTTTGGTGTTTTTCGGGGAAAAAAAAAAGATTTCCAGTAGGACACAAAGGTTCATTATGAGGTGCATGTTAAGATGCAATTTTTTTTTATGGGGGCAGACAGGTCGCCATGTATTTTCATAAAAAGGTGAACAGGGTGCTCCGCCCCCAAATATAAGCATAGAATGAACACAACTATATATTATGTACCCACACGTATGTTACAATGACATACGCAACACTGAACGCACTTACAACCACTTCCATCATTGGGGAATAAATTTTCTAGCCACCATAATAAATGGGAGAGTATACTATACAAAACAAATAACGTGGCACGACCGATCGCTTTGCTCATGTACCACAAATTATAAAACTACTTTAAAACACTTTTTACTGCTACATTAAAAATAAACATTCATGTACGATGGTTGATTTAATAAAATTAGAATAATAGACAAAAAACGTCATTCATTGATTTGAGACGAACGCAAGAGTACAAAGTTTACATACCAACGTGCTGGTCTTCTCCCCATGATTCTACAATAAAAATAAACAAATTACTGAAAAATAAATTGTAATAAGAAATATGGGAAACCGATTATTTACAAAAAGACATAGAATTTACAACGATTGAAAAAGATTTATTCTAAAGAATACTCACGCTCCTGGCGGAAAACAATCGAAAGAATCACAGGAATGAATATAGTTTATGAGAGTCGTTCACTTCAACTTCTTTTGACTTGACTTGTGCATAAATTCGGAAATGTTGTATTTCCAGGACTGGAGTAGTTAAAAGGAAGTGGGGGGGAAGCATGGCTAACTAGGAGCACATAATGAGACATATGTTCCTGGAACGACAGAATATTGGCGAAAACGATCGGTTTTGTAGGAACCGATTGTAAATTTGCAATATAAATTAGAAATCCAGAGCGGGAAGGAGGAAGCCCTGAAGGAACATCGCTATGCTAATCAGTGACATATAAAAGGGGGGTGCTTAGGGGAATCGACCATATGAGATATCAAGGCACATCCATCTCTTTAACGACGAATCATATAATCCTTTTTAAGCTATTTAAACCCCCCATAAAGTTTGAATGGCTACTTCCTGACACTAATGGAAATTCCATGAAATAACACAATGCCCTTAAATGTCTAAATACAATGTTTCTTTCTAATACTGTGTTTCAGTTTCTGTTGGTTGGTTTTGGTTGAATTTTGATGTTTCTTTCATTGGATCTTTAATTGGTTCTAGCCTTGGATTTTAAGTAATTTCTTTTTCTGAGAGGTGATCTCCGTCAGACGTGACACGATAGATGTTCTTTCCTATCGCATGTCAAAGATACGATAATAGTTCTTGAGTTTTGTTAAGTTCTTTTTGATTACGTTTATAATTTTACGACTGCATTTTAGTTTTGTCTACATGGTTTCTTTGAAAGTTGTTTCGTTTCCACTCAATGAAACGTTGAAAACATGCTTTTATCGTGTGCTGGATGGATTTTAAAATCTACCACTTATTCCTTGAAGTTTAGATGGTTTTATCATTTCCGTTTGTTCGTATTTTCGTTGTCAAGAGTATAAGTGAGTAAAATAGATTTGGAAATTTTAATCCTTTAATGAAATACGAAGATAAATTTAATATTGCATACTAATTCAGTGGCTTGCAAAGTACGAATGTAATATAGAAATGAATATTAACGATTGATTTAGTGATTGAAATATACGAAAGAGATATTAACAACGAATTGGATAATTTGAAAGTACGAAAACTAAATGTCTTCTTTCAAATACTAGTTAAGTTCAGTTTTTGCACCTAACGCTTTTTACCTTGAAGCGACTGGAAACTTAGTGATTAAAGAGACTGGTGAATTTATCGTGAACTTCAGTTATAACTTGATTGTTGTAGTTGAAATTTTATTTAAATCCTATAAATTGGTTTGAACGAAAGACTGACAAATGACGATAACTAATTGATTTCGAACACCTTTTATTTAGTGCTTATTATAGTGATATAAACTTTTAGCCCTTGGCGGAAAAGCTCAAAGTTTGTAGCATCCGCCATAAAAATCCGCCTTGAGAAGAGGCTGAAGAAGAAGAAGAAGAAGAAGTAATTTCTAAGTTTGGGTTAATGCTTCAACTGCAACCATTTGGTTTCTGTTTTGGGGGATGGTGGTGTTTTGTTTTTTACGTTTTCTATTGCTTTCTAGCGAGTTATCACTTTCTGTTTCTTTATCATTGCTAATTAAATTGCCACTAATTAAAAACATGGTTTTGAGTTAAACGCAGAAAGCACATGCATTAACACAACATGGCCCACTCAGGTTCGTTCTGAAACTGTTTGTTGTCGAATCGCGTTTTATTCCTAATTATTATTATTATTAAAAATCATCAAATGAGATGGGTAAAGCCATGGTATTTTGGGACATGTTTAAAATTTGTAAAAGCATGATGTTTTATATATCATATTAAAACTAATAAATTATATCATTTTAATCTTTCAAGTCTTTTCAAAATAATGCGTTGTATTATTTAATTAACTGTACCGAAATTGAAAAAAACATTGAAAACTCCGTTACGGAAGGACATAATTTCATGTTTTTTCTGTCCTTCCGTAGCGACGCGCGTTTTCCAAAGTGCATTTTTTTATACCGCAGGAAAATTTTCATACCATTTCAGTTAAAAGTAGTATTAGGCCCTTTTCTTAAAATGACTTACGAAAAACATTGCAGTTTAATATTTTGATAGTGTAGAAAACATTAACCATGATGTCGTTCTTCCGTAACATTTTGAATACCATGGCTTTACCCAGATACTATATTCCTAGCTGTGTTCTATTGGATATAGTAAGGCTTTTTATTAAAATTTAATGCAACCTGTTCATTTTAGGGGACCATGGAACTCTGGAGAGGCAATCTCTGTTGTCGAAGTTACTTGATGCAGTGAAACAAGTAAAAAAATATATTTTCTATAAAAGAAAAGTTATAAAATTGCAAGACATTGTATTCAATGCTGTCCAATTGTTTGTGTTGCGTAATATTCTGTTACCCAAAGATTATTTTTTTACCCTTAAATTTTGTTCTTATCGAAACTTCTCCCTTTTTGATATCGTATATAGTCCCTGCCTAGATTTTTTATTACTCAATTTCCCATAAAAGGATGATGTTTATACTATTATGGTTATTACATGATTTATATTAATACATATACATAAGGCAGTGCAGCTTGATTTAAGGACTTATTATTTTTGCTAAAAACAACTGGAATATTTTTGATATACCATTTTATCATGGAGTAATAATGATGTTTAAGCAAGAGCATTAATTATCTTTAATTCTACACATTAATAGAAAATATTTTTTGCCAATTTGTTTTTGTTGATTTATTTGTCTTAGGGCATAATTTTATCGTGAACCCATGATTTTCAAAGCGTGATCTGCAAAGGACACTCAGTGGTGGTCCATGAGGTCCAGATTATTTTTATAATATTACTAAGATATTATTTGCCTTTGGAGTCTTTAATAGTTCTTAGAAGTGTAAAGATACTTTACGATGAATGTGTGTGACAATAATGCGTATATACGAGTCGATATTAGGTTTACCGGAAAGTTCTGTCTGTTTGGGAAGCAAAAGAAAATACCTTTTAATAATATTTATTGTATAATATAATTTCTGTTGTTACTTATGACCTCTTGCCAACTTGATGGTGATTTGTAAATACCATTTTTTTTAAATGTCTTTTTCTTACAGGCGACGAATTCAAGTAGTGCTTGACTGACACCTGCTTCAGTTTTGAATTTTTTCCCCTTCAAATAATTTTGCAAGGAGAGAAACAAGTGATAATCGGGGGGTGCTAGGCCTGTGGAGTATGGTGGGTGCAGCAGAATTTCCCCATCCTAGCTCTGCGATTTTCTGACGAGACGCCAAAGCAGCATATGGTTTAGCATTATCATGGTGCAGTATGATGTGCTTCTTATTGAATATCGCCGGCCTCTTTTCTTTGACTTCTTTGTTTAAATCATCCATTTGCTGACAGTGTCTCTCTGAATTGAGCTTTTTGTTAGGGTTCAAAAGCTTGTAATGTGTTGGCCCTTGGACGTCCCACCATATACACAACATCCTCTTATTGACTCAAATCATTCAAATTTTTCTCACTTAACTCATGAGGCACCCATCTGGAATATTTATAGACCAATCCTAGAGTTTCCGAATATGATCCGAAATTGTTTGTTGAGCTGAGTTAAGCTTTTCTGTAATCTCCGATGTTGTCGAAAAAGGATCTTGCGCTATCATGGTCTTGACAGTGTCATCATTGATCAAAGATGGTTGCCTAAAGCATGGCTTATCATTAATGTTGAAATCACCTTCTTCAAATTTTTCGAACCATCTCATACATGTTTTATCCGAAACTGTATCTCTGCCAAAAACTTTCACTAAATTTCAACATGTTTCTGTACCATTTCTACATTGTTGGGATTCCTACAAAATACAGTGTCGTAAATGAACTTTATCGCTAGCCATGTTTACACGATCACGTCTCACTTGATAATGAAATGAGACACATTTGTTTTAGTTAATTTAGAAAAGCAGATGTGTATAAATGTAATGATAAAGAGAGACGGCCATTTGTGTGTTTCAAATGAACACATGCATGTGTATTGAAACTTGAGATAACATTATCGGACAGAACTTTCCGGTAGACCTAATATATATAAAAAAAAAATTTATATGCCATTTTCATTTATTTATTAAAGTTTTTTTGGAAATACTTACCTTGAAATAATGTTATTCACAATTCTTACTACATGATTCACATGTCTGTATATATAGCCAGTAATGTAGTGTCTGCCTTAAGCATGGCATTGTTTTATAGGCTCTATATATATAACAGGGGTCGAAATTAACTTTTTAAATGAAGTCCACAAGTCTTGTGACTCACGTCTCAAGTCTAGTGACTTAGGTGCATTAAATACTAGTTAGGTGTACAAGTAACTAACAGAATAGAAAGTAAACCTCAACATTAAAAACGGGTAAAATGTAAGTGTAGCAACTATATTTAAGCATGTAAACTACAACAAAATGCAACTTTTCAAAATAATTGAACATTCGTATGTAATAAAACAAAATTCAAAGCAAATGCAGATACATTGAGAAAATTATATAAAATTATTCCATAGGTTACTGTCTAAAAAAAAAAAAAAGAGAAATAGCCATAATTTTGAATAGTGAATAGTTAGGTGCACTGCGTGCACCCAAGTTAAAAATTTATGTGCACGGATGAAATTTCATGTGCGCCCACTAATTTTGAACCCTGATATATAATATATAGACTATATATGAACATCCTGTAATAAAATCACATGTTCAGTATAATTAAATCCCATGTAATTGATACAAATCAACGCAATGTCATTGCAAAAACACCAGGTAGCAAAATTGATATTGCTGTATTAAAAAAAAAAAATTTGTAATTTTTTGTTGCATATCTTGAAATCCCATCTCAGACCCCCTGGGGATGCAGGTACACCAAGTTGGGGAACCCCTGCACTAGACCCTGGTGCACTAAAGACTACAATTAGCTTCTCTCTTTGTGTCATGAAATATGAGTAGACCATGAAATTTCTAAACGAGTCAATTTTTATTTCAAGCACAAATTTTTAAAATTTACTTTAAAAATTGAAATTTTTTTATGCTGTAAAAAGACTATGTAAACTTAATTCTAAGTATTTTAGTTACATTTCTTCTAGAAGCATTTTGTCCTTAAGCAGGACCGTGCTTACTATGTTAGTGGCCCTTAAAAATATTTTGACATATAAATAACACAACGATAAAAACGTTTACCGGGGTTTAGCATTGGGTCCTTTATAAAGCATAAAGTCCTTTACTGGTTAAAACGGTATAGGTAAAAATAAAGAGCAGATAATGAAGTTGAATTGAAAATAGGGGATAAAAATTAAATAAAATACGAATTATTGTCATTTATTATTACTCTAATTATTATAATTATAACGAATTAATGAAAAGTTAATTCAACGAACAAAGCCGCTTTTTTATACTATTAGAACTTACAAAGTAATTTTTCTAGTTTTTTGTGCTGCCAGGAGTATATGACGTGGCCGTATGGCCACCACAATAAACATGATAATGTACATAGGCTCCTGATGATAACACATTTGACTAATAACACGTGTATTTATTCTGACCACCATTTATTTATAAGTTGCATTGTGGGAAGTATGACGTCACACGCAAAAGGTCACTTTGACCAAATACTCTGTTAAAAATATATGGGACCGCTAAAAACTGATTTCTTGGTATTTACACTACAATTTTTGGCAACCACCCAGCTTGTACCCCACTTAGCACGGCCCTGTCCATAAGGAAAATTTTATGCCACTTTCATAAATTGCAGTTATATTCAAATCTTATAGAAGCATGTGTATATTTTTCAACATGTGTATTTTTTCCTTTATAATCATTTTTTCTGGTTTGACAAATATTATGTATAATTGTTATCTTTTTGCATTTTTCTCTCCACAGTGTCAAATAAGATTCGGAGGCAGAACTGAATTGGCAACGGAAAGTGACAGCAGGTATTAATACTCACTTTCATAAAAGAATTTTAGAAGTTTCTCTATATAACTGTCATTGATTAATCACTTAAATAGATATACAGTGACATAGAAGTGCCGTATTTGCCTGCCATTCAGAAAACCAATATTTAAATTGTGTAGGTATTAAACATTTGTCATTTATGACCCTAACGATCCATATTATGAGGTTTGGTTTCCTTAATATTAAAGGTTCGGATCCACTAAAAACTAAGTGCTGGCATAATGTGACCTTAACTGATCTTGTACTATTTATTAAACATAAAGATGAATTACATATAACTTTGTCAGCTGGTACTTAAAAAAAAAAATTAAAAAGAGGCTGAAATTTTTATTGATTTGATTTTTAGCAGTGTATGTGATAAGGTGAACAAATATGCTTTGCATAAGTTTTAATGATCAGCCTCCTGTATTTTTGATTGGTTTCTGTATTTTACTCTTTATTTCTTTTCAAAATCTTCCTTGCATTTCAGCAGTTACGATTATTGGACAGGGTTTGGTTGTGTGTATGTAAATGTATCGCCATTTGGAGTTCATGCTAAACTATCAGCCTGTTACATAAGACTCTTTGTGCAGTCCTTAGACCTATAAACAAAACAAAAAAGTATTTTTAATCCTAAATTTGCTCAAGAAAGTTTTAATATATTATCTACATATATTTGTATGTGCCTATAATTCGTTATTTTAATCATTTCTTCATAGAGTTGTGTGTTTGTGTACACAATTTGAAAATGTTCTGCAGCATGGAATCAGAAAGAATAGCAAGGGATTTTTGCGCATAAGGTATAACAGTTTTCCTGTTGTTGTAGAGAATAATTGTATCATGATAAAATTGATTGATTGTTTGGCTTTTTTATGGCGCAAGAGCATCTGGGCTATACTGCGCCAAACATGGTAAAATCAAAGACTGTAGTAAAAGCCAGTACTTTTTAAAAATTTTAAAACGTGCGTATGGTCATTTAAAATGTCAGAGAGTGATGAAGAGTTAAAAGTAACAGTATGATAATATATGACAAGAGATAACAAAAAAAAATAATTTAGTAAGAAGTTGGAAGATTTTGATGAAGTTATCATTCCGACTAACACCCCCCCCTCCCCTCCAAAGTCAAAAATAGGGGGAAATTATATACTTTAAAACCATTTTTTAAATTTTACTTCCAAAAATATTCTGAAAGACATTTATTTTGTAAAATTATGTTTCTAATATTATCATGAAACCTTAGTTGTCAAATTCAAATAAGTGTTATAAGCTTATTACGTTTTCCTTTATTTCAAAGTTGCTAGACTTTCGTTTAAAAATTTCTTCTGTCATTTGTAAGTCTTTTAAATGTAGTCAACTACTTAATTAAAATATAATTATTAGCTGTGAAGGTTAATTACATGAAATAGGCTGTTACCATTAATTGCTTTTTCATTTTACTTGTTTGTAGTGAAAAAAAGAAAATATTTTATGGAGCTTTTTTTTTTTTTTCAGGCAAGTTACTGAAGTTATGAAGGGACTGAATCTACTGAATGGTGAAACTGACGCAGGTGAGAGAGGAAATGGCTTTTCCATCATAAACTTATTCAGCTGTCCTACACAAATTTAATTTTTGAAAAAATAATAGAAAAACAAAATGTTCAGTGTCCTAAGATTTCTAAACTCAACAATAATTTGTAAGTAATTGAGCGAAATAAAAATATGACACAGAATATTAGCAATTGTACTATGCTTACAGGGAATTAGTAATTTGATTTGATGAAACAATTTCGAATTGTATTAAATGATATTAACCATGTGTCAGCTGTATATTATACCTATGTCTTAAGTTGTAAACTTTTTCTCTTTACAACTCCTATGGATTTAAGAAGTTCTAGTCTGTGCTGAAAAAAAGTGAGCATTTGAACTAAACGTTAATTCACCTGTGAACCTCTACTTTAACACACAAGTTGAAAGCAACAGCATATGTATGAGGTCAGGGCCATGCAAACTATGTCTGAGTGGGTAGAAATTATCAGGATATAAATTCAAAGTTTGTTGGGTCAAGACCAGCCTGAAAAATTTTTTTTTTCTTGTAACTCAAAGGACCTCAGGTCCAAGCAAAAAATATGTGGGTGCTTGAAGTTATGTTGAAAATATTTTTAGCACTTTCAACGTGTTTGAACTCACTCGTGTTGAAAATATTTTTAACGCTTTCAACGTGTTTGAACTTACTCGCGTTGAAAATATTTTTAACATTCGCATTGCTGGCCTTCCAGGACTAATGTGTTTGCGTAGCTTGCCCTTAAACCTAGGCTTGAGGTGCCAAAAAATAACATTTACCAACAATAGCTCATTGTAGTTCTGGTGTTGGTTCCCTAGGCATTAAAAGGTTCGGATTCCTTGGAAGAAAGGACTCTGATTCTTGCACCACATGATCTTTTTTGCCCTTGTACCGTAAAACAAGCAAATAAACAAAAACATTTGCTGTCTTATGAGATTTACAGGTGTGCTTACTCAAATTAGATGTAAAACGACAAAAAAAAATTGATTAAAACGAAAATGGTTGGATAAAACTGTGAACAAAACAAACTCTAATGAAGCTTGGACATTCACCGAAGCTTAGGTATAAAATGAAAGCCAACTATGCTGTGTTGGCCTTTCCCCAATCGAATTACTAACTCCACATCTGGATATTAAATGTTGACATCTCAGTCCTTCAGAGTTGATCTCGAAGGTATCAAGTGCTTATACAGGGTGGTCCTGAATTCTACCGACAAAATAAGAGGAGTTGTTGTGAACACCAAATAAGGCATGTTTGTCCATATCCCCGTGTCCGCAAAGGGGCCGGTTTGGCTGTAGAGCGTAACTACTGTTTATGCCCATCACGTTGCTACGTAGCCAATTGCATGAATTAAATGCAATTTTTGATACATAATTTAAGTGAATGAGCTAATAATAACAGTAGAGACAAAGAAATCCGGAATTCAGTTTCCTGATTTTGATCTGTGTTACTATGTAGTGAAAATAAGCCTAAAACTGCCTTTTTTAACACACTAGAAAAGAGTTGGGAACTGCCAAGTATGTGTAACAGGTGAAGAACATCAAAATAAACATTTTTTGTTCAGTGAATTTTTTTTC
This sequence comes from Dysdera silvatica, assembly GCA_006491805.2. Lineage (NCBI taxonomy): Eukaryota > Metazoa > Arthropoda > Arachnida > Araneae > Dysderidae > Dysdera > Dysdera silvatica. The sequence continues at coordinate 127,572,973 of QLNU02015003.1, read as the reverse complement.
CAAAAACTAGCAGTTCGGATGCTAAAGTAAATTTAGTGTTTGCATTCGATGTTTCTACAAATGGCTACAATGCACCATTTTAAAAATTTTTAAAATTATTTAATGTCAACAGACATCGGGCTCTGTCCGGTGATTTTTTAAAATCAGTTAAATTCGCCAGAATTGTATGTGTAGAATTTGCCGCTTCAGGTGCGATTGTATGAATTCTACACATACAATTCCGGTGAATTTAACTGATTTTAAAAAATCGCCAGAGAGAGCCCGAGGTCCGTTGATATTAAATAATTTTAAAAATTCTTGAAATAGTGCTTTGAAGCCATTTATGGAAACACTGAAGGCGGGGAATGAAAACACTAAATTCACTATAGTGCCCGAACGGCTAATTTTTGAAAAAAAATTCACTGAACAAAAAATGTTTATTTTGATGTTCTTCACCTGTTATACATACTTGGAAGATCTCAACTCCTTAGAGATCTCCACTCAAAGCCATTGGTTCTATTCCAAATGACCCTTGATGCAATTTTTAGATATGTGCAAAAAAATTATCATTTCTAATAGGAAAATCACATACGTGCAATCTTGTGTATAAGTTCAATTCTAATATACCATGCGTGACTACATTCACGCTTTTGCTACATGCTAATAATGAGCATTGTTGTTTCTAGTTTTTTGGCAGTTGTTGAGGACAGTTCTCAACAAACATGAATATGATCGCTACATGCTTCTCAAGAACATAAACTCTGATATCGGGCGAGGCAGAGCTTGGCTTCGATCAGCACTCAATGAACGTTCCCTCGAGCGTTACATACACATGATGTTAAGCGACTCGAATCAAATTAGGTAATTATGCTGTGCAGTAGAACCTCAATTGGCTAAACTTCGCTTAACTGAAATGGCTTGCTGCATTTTTTTTGTTACTGTTTAGTTCACACTCTTTCAATGTTTTCGACAGAAACGTTCGTATTTGTTTTCTACTGTACTCTGGCTTTAAGAAAGTAACCAGTGCAAATCAAATAACTGTATGTCCTCCTCTTTGGTGGCCATCATTACCCTTTCCCCAACTGGGATCTTCGGAAAAAGGTCGATGCAGCTGTAAACTGTAACATAATTGTCCCATGCTTTCCAACATTTCAGCACTAAAGTAAACATCAAGCCGTTAATTTTAAGTTAAGCAGAGGCAAGTTGGAAAAACTAACGATGAAAGTTTGAAACTGCAAAAGTATGGATCAGCTGCGAAACAGGATCTGTCCGAAAAGACATTAAAACTATTTCTTATCTTGAAAATTCAATGGGACACTGGTCAAGGGTTATACTTAGCCTTCAATTATGAAGGGATAAAAGTAGAGAATCTGGGGTAGTTGTATGGGAACTTCCTTTTACACATGTTTGATTTGTCGCCTCATATGGATTTTTGTTAAAGAAATACGAATTGTTTACAAACGTGATTTTAGTCTCTGCTCCAGTTCTTTGGTTAAGCTGCAGGCTACCTTCCGAGTTCCCCAAATATGTGTTTGTCTCTTCCTAAAAGTTCAAACGAAGATACCAAACTATGTCCGCATAGCAGCAAAACTCAATATATTAATATACAGATACATTAACTTTTCTGATTATCGATATAGATTAGTAGTATATAATTAAACGTGTTTTGTAAATAATTTTTTTTTTTCACCTTTGCACTGAAAATTAAATTTCCAGATTAGCACATCTACCCCCTTTATTTTGATTGAGATTTTACTATATTCGTTTCCGTCCATAATTACAAATAAACTGTATTCCTCTCATTCTGTTTGTATGTGATCCCCTCAATTTTTTTTTTTAATATTTTGTCATTTTAGCCAGTTGTATGAAGACTGGGCATTTTTGATGGACCAAGAACGAAGCAGTATGTTGCCTATGATGGCTGCAGGTAAAGTATGTTTGCTAGAATCAGTAATGAGGAAAGGATTCTTTTAACATCGAATAATTTTCATCACAATTAATGATAATCTAACCAAATATTTAAAGACCAACAGAAGAATCTTAAATCATTCAGTAAAAGGTCATTAGAAATAATTAATGATCATGGAAAAAGCAACAATATACCAAACAATTTACATATATGAAGTTATTATTATACATATCTTCCATTATAATGTGTATTTATATACATATTTTTCATTATTACGTAGGGCAGTCAAAAAATAAGTTTCACTCTTCAAAAGAAAAAAACCCGAGGCGAAAATATGGAACGATGTTTTGCTTACATCGAAGTACCATTCAAAAGTTACTTTTAGACATAATTCCCTTTTTTATTTAAACATTTGTCGAGGCATGGTACTTGTTTTTCTATGTCTTGTACGAAAAATTACCATTCAACTTGGGTATAGCCATTGTTGGGTTGTAGCTTTCACCTCTTGATCGGAGTGATACTTTCTGTTTGCAAGTTCTTGTTTCATGGTACCAAAGACTTAGAAATCACATGGTACAAAGTCCAGGCTATGAGGTGGGGGGTGGTCCCATACTTCCCACTTAAATTTTTTGAGACAGAATGTTCTTCACTAAAGTTGTCAAATGCTGTTTTGCATTATCATGCAGGAGCACAATGCCTTTATAAAGTTTAACTAGCTGTCAGTCTTCAAGTGATTTTCACTTCGGGGTTTCACGATAAGACACTGCAGTAATTGTGACCCCCTTGGCCATGAATTCAATATGCACCTTCTCTGTCATTAGCGTCATCATTAACTTACCCACAGACGGAAATGTTCGAAACTTTTTTCAAGTTGGGGAAGTGAAATGTTTCCACTCCATTTGTACGGTCATTCTCGAACATGCGGATCCATTTTCCGATACCTGGGTTTGATATTGCCTTATCACCATGCACTTTGTGCAACTGCTGAAAATTTTCAGGTCAATTTGCAGGTCTTTTGCCCCCAAAAAACAAACAACTGTATGCACGTAAAATTTAGACACCACCTTCAGCTGTTGAGGGACGTTTATGACCGATTAGCAATCGAATTAATGCTGATATGTCAATGCCGCTACTGCACGTGCCACAGACAAATGTCTGTATTTTTGCCGCAAAGTTTCAACGAAATATAACTTTTACTTCGATTTTTACTGAGGAGTGAAACAAACTTTTTGACTGCCCCTTGTATAATATGTATCTTAGTTATGGTATGTATCTTTATAGGTTTGGGCTCTATCCTGTTTGCTATAAATATCGATAATCCTGATCTGAATACATATCGATGTGTGAATTTCAATTCTGCACCTCCTCTCGCAGAAACATCTCAAAATTGTTCGAAAAATAATACCTATGAGCCAGAGCCAGTTATCGTCAAGTCTGTACAAACAGGTAAAATTAATTTATGACTTTTAAACATTTTAAAACGTCTTTGTTCCATTGGCTAAGTTATTTGAAGTTTGCTGTATGTTGTAGGAAAACGGAAAAAGAAGAAGAAACATCCAGTAGCTCAAGTAGTTTCCTTTGACGATAATGAAATATCACAGTGCCAGCTTAGGTACATTTTCACTTATGTGTTTAATTTTTATCATAAAGTTAAGTTCTTTCTTATATGTTTTGATAGAATAAATTTTGGGGTTTTAAAAATAATAAGTTGAGGTTCCATTATCTGATGACATTGCACTTTGCTACAATCCACTCATTTGGCACTCTTACCCATCTTAATCCAAGGTTTGTTGGCTAATCCACAAAAAACCAAGTAGACCTGGCCTTACTCGAGCAAAATGCAAAATCCAAAGGCTCTGACTAAAACTGAAGACACCTTATATGTCTCTTAGTACAACCTATGGCATGCATGCATGCCATACCTTGCATGCAGACTAATTTTGGATGGCAAGCAGAGTGATTTTCAAGCA